>JAMXBB010000006.1:107961866-108429797 GCA_024138015.1 Lumnitzera littorea | reverse complement strand
GCAAATAAGCTTCCATTTTCCAGGTATTCATATACCAAGAAAGAATGATATCCATGAGAACAAAAGCCATAAAGTTTCACGATATTCCGGTGTCGAACTTCAGTCAATGCCCTAATCTCATTGAGGAACTCCTTGGGATAATTTTGTGCACCATCCGAAATAGGGTAAAGCTTCTTCACGGCAACAATGGCACCTGAGGCCAATTTTGCTTTGAAAACACTTCCATATCCACCCTTGCCAATGCAATACAATGCATTGAAATCCCCTGTGGCTTTTATGATATCACCATACAATGCTTTTCCATCCGAAGAGGATATAGAAAACATTTCTTCGGGAGCTTCTACTTGTTCTACCACTTGACTGTCTTTAATTCTTTTCACAGTGATGAATATGACAATGATGGAGAACAGCAGAAGAACTAATCCCACTATGGGGAAAACAATGAGAAACACTTTATGATCATCCTTTGATGACCTCTTTGAATTTCTAGAGGAAGATAATGGGCATGGTTGAAGTCCTTTGGCATTGCCGCATAATCTATCATTCCCTTCTATTCACAAATGCTATGTTCTTTTATATCTAAAACTTATATATATATATAATTATTAATTATATTCCAGTTATCTTAGAAATTATCTATTGCCGCTAACTATCACGTGTCCCCATATAAATCAAGAGCGAGCAGAAGAAAAGTGCATTATTTTCCATTTTTGTTTTATAAAAAATGTTCTCATGCAAATTTAACCCCTCTAGAGAATAATCTTTTTGAGCATGGGCGCCTAAGAGTGGGCATCGCACCTTGCATGCTCTTTATAATTTTTTTTTTTACTATTAATTTTATTAAATACGCTTTGTCTAATAAAATAAATATTTCAGTCTTCAACCTTCTTCAGTCGTGTCAAATAAATCACTTGGTTAACTTCCAGTAGATTTTCCATTAATGTGGATACATAACAAGTAATTCTTAATCATGAAACATAAGCATCTTAATAATGACCAATAGATGTTGTCATTTGCATCACAAGTGCTTAAAAATAATAAATAATTAAATTAGTAAATTATATATAGGTTTTTTATGCAAATTTCTTCATATACTTGTTATCATTTAAGGAAGAAGGATATAATCAAATTTAGATATCTACCTTTACAAAGGATTTAATTATATATTTCGATTTAAAGACTCTTCACAAGATAAATCCTTTGTTTTGGACTTGTTACCCAGGAAAATTTAACTTTTAATATTTAAAAAAAAATTAATTATATATTTTAAAAAGCAAAATATAATATGAAATTGGATATAACTTAGTAGTTAAACATTTTCATGTTTGTTATTTTATTTTTTCTATTTGCATTTATTGCATCAATTACATTTATTGCTTAATTTTTCTTTTTTACATTTATGAAACTTTTTTTTTTATTTTTATTAGTAATATACTATAGGTAATAATCACATTGTCTATATTACAAACAATACAGTCTCTTATCACATAAACTATTAACAAATAATACCAATTGTGTGACTTGGTTTAAATTTTTTTTTTTTACAATTAACATTAAGAAAATAAATGTGGATTACTAAATAATTGATTGGTTAATAAATTATATTTCAAATAATATTATTTTTTTAACATTGCTAACAAAACAATTACTTGAAGTTATTATTAAAAAAAGATAGTATAATACTTATATCCATGTCAACTTGCATTTTTCGCCGTAGTAGTAATTTCCTACACAATTTTTTTTTTATCTATTTTGATAAAAATAAAACTTACATAGGTTTTTATATATTAATGTAATTTTTTTTTCACAAATTAATAGTTAAATTTTATTTAGTGTATATGCATAATAAAAAGATCAAAAGCTTACTTTTTTAACTTCTTCATACTAATCACCCTTAATTATTTTCAAAAAGAAATTTTCTATCTATTAAGTTTCAAAAATTATTGATAAATTAAATTATTAATAAGATCCTTTAACATATATAAGATGTAATACAATTACGATAATAATAAAATATTTTCTTATCGATGATTTTAATATTAAACTAATAAAGATAGGTCCGGCCCTCCAAGTTATGTCGTCCCGATCCGTCCCTGAGATAAATTAGGATGACACAAACATAGAAGCATACCAATCTCATCAAAACTCTAGGATTCTGTGCAAAGTTTAGAAATTTAAAAGCATTTTTGGCATAGCACTTGTTCAAGTCAAATCTCTTTACCAAATTTATATCACCATAACTGTGCATTTGGTGCTCCTTGACAGTAAACAGGGCGAAAGTGCTTAGTTGTTTTATCATTCTAAAGGGCAGTACTCCAAGTCTTCCACTAAATAATGCAAGACGGACACCTTCAAAAGTTAGGTTTGAAAATAAGAAGATATCAAGAGTTAAAAAGTCAAATCTGGATCAAACCTAGATCAATAAAAATATAAAAATATAACTTATACTTTATTTATAATACAATAAAATGATCTATCTTATTGAGATTTTAAAATTAATGGATCTTTTACTTTTTGTTCCCCTCAAGTTTGAATTTACGTTTTTAATATATATGGTACATTCTCCTATAAAAATGAAAAGAATTGGTTCATTCTGATTTAGAGAATTCAGCCAAATCCTATAACTACAAGAGTCAGATTGAACAGATTGAGTGAGCTAAATCTTCCTAGTTTGATATTATAGAGGGTCAAAGAGATAGTCCAAATCAATTTTATGATCAGATCAGGTTTAATTAGGTTGGATTCACTTTATTAACCCTGAGCTAGACAATATTGGTGTATATAAATAGATATAAATATGGATTAGATATATGTATATATGCTGGGTTTCTGGAAGGATAATAACGGACAGAGGAATTAACATTTAGGTGGGGAACGATAGATTTCAACTCCGCCAGACTCAATTGTCATATATATATATATATGGTATCCCTATCCCTGTGGGATACCTTATGATGCCATCCATTTAATTATTTTTTTTGAGCTACAAATGACAAAAATATCCCAAATTATTATTGGTAAGGAGTGAATAGCATTGTTAACTCTTGTACTGTGAGAAAGTGTAATAATTATGGCTCTAAACTGCTCCTAAAACGCTAAAAGTGTTAATAATGTCTATCCTATTAGGGATATAGTTTTATGTTTCTAATAATGGTTTAGATTTATTTGCATTTTCTTAAAAGTAATAGAGAATTAAAGTCAGGCTTTAGAAGTTTAGCATCAACCTAATAGTTCAGAAATGTTTTTTGTAATTATTTTTCTTTTTTTTTTTTAAACAAAAGTTGTGAAATGGCCATTTGATATTCTCAGATTTTACGTTAGTGAAAGCAGACCACAAGTGGCGATAGTAAGTCTTTCCGATAAAATTTTTCGTCAAACATTAATATTTCACATGAATTTTCTATTAATATAAGAAGTACCAAAAATTTCTATGTTCCCAACAGCGTCGCTATGCTTTTTCTGTATTCCTATAGTGACAGGACATAAAACAATTGAACGGTGAAAACGGATAATACGAAGTGATATCTAATTTCATCGAAAATTGATGAATCTAAAAATAAGTTCTTTAGTATGTAGAAACAAATCATTTAAGTCATATCAGCCACAGAAGTAAAGCAAGTTCTGCATTGGTTTTTATAAGGATCTGATTCTATAAGGGGCAAATTGCTTCTAATTCTTCTTCTTCTTTTTTCTTTCTTTCTTTGTTTTTTTTTCTCTCTCCCTTCTCCTGATCAACAAAAGATAGTTATATTACAAGAAACATCAAAGTACATAATCATCAAGTACATCAGGTAGCGAGAGTCTTAAACTATCTTATATGCACATAGATTAACTCTTTGCATACAACATGCTGTAGGTAACCATAGGGCAAAAAAAGAACTATATCTTCCACCCCAGTAACAAAATGGGCTCTTCTAGCAAGCTCATCGACAACCTTGTTTACCTCCTTGTTGATAGACTATTTTGGATATTGGACCACCAAGTCCAAAGCAAATTTCCTTAGAGCATAGGCTAAGCATGAAAGCCCATGACTGATCTCCCCAAAACCCAATTGAACTCCCTAATGCTTGACTAACCTCTCCATGATCTAGAACAAGCTACCAGCACTAAGGATGACCAAACTCTCAAGAGCTTAGATGATCTTCCTCGGGGATACTAACTATGCTCTTTTCTTTCTCTAGCCCTTTTGTGCCTTCCTACAAGGGGCAGGCACTACCCTTCGATTCAAATGAGGTTTAGGTACGAACAATTCATCTAAACATGGAAAGTCCATATTTGGTGCATACTTGCCTTGAGATCTCTACCACAAATCTTAAGACCATGATCCACTTTTCCAAAATAGTTTGTCAGACTTGATTATAAATACCAAGTAAGTTCACCGGTAAATGGATCCTCAATTTTACACACTTCTTAAGCTTACATTTTGCCTTTTTTTTTTTTTCTCTATACTAAAAACATCATCTGAATTAAGTATTAAAATGATTATACCAAAACCACTTCCGACAACCATTTAAGCTTATGTGTGCTCATTTTACAGGTTATACCCTATCAAAAGACCTCTACCAAATCTAGTAACAACATTCTTTATACACAAAGTTTAGTTTCACTTAATCAAATGACAACACCTTTCCCCTATAAGCAAATAGAACATGCAAATACTTGTTAATATGATTCATCTCTTCATTTTACAACAAATGTATTGCCATTTTTTTAATTTGAATTAACTCTAGTATTTCAACCCAATATGTTAGTAGTAGTGAAGTTTCTAGAAGTTCCCCATAGTTCAACATGTAGAATGTATACTTTTTTATAAAAACCCCTTAGCCAATGTCCCATTTCATCTCCTAGTACTCCCCTAATAGCTCCTTTTGCTATGTCAACAATTGAGGCATCTATGTTCAACTTAACATACCCTTCTTGTGGAGGCTATCATGTGATGCTTTCTTGAGTAATTTTATAAATAACTCTTCTTTGCTTTTGCAGTTCTCAGTATTCATATAATCCCTTACTCTTATTTCCTTAATTAAAGGAAGGTTTTAATGTCTTTACTTAAAAATTTATTGATTTATGTCATTTCATATGATTAATATTGCAAAACTAAACATGAAACCTATGGTTGTTTTGAAGATGCTAACACTACCTTTTTCATAATACAATTTTGTTATATCTAATCTAGAAAAGGGAGCATCACAAAGAGCTTAAGGATTTAGAGTCGTTAGCAATACTTCATTCTAGATTTGATGTAATTAAGGGTGTCATGACTTAAGGAGTAGCCTAATCGTAGAGGCATTGTAAATTGTACAAATGACTTCAGATTGGTTACCTTTCCAATCAACAACCCTTCATGTGATATACAAGACTATTACTACAATTATCAACCTAAAGGAAATATAGGCATAAGTAATATCTTCACATAATTATAATAATATGACGTTCAAACTATAAATATCACATATATATATATATATATATAAAATACATCTATTGAGTATGTAAAATACTAGATTGTAAACTAACAATACGTTGTATTACATAATAAGTTCCAAGATCTAATACAGTAATACAAATACACTCTTATCTCTAATCTCACACTTACACCAACCAATAGACAATCCACCAACCTCAGACATCCTACGATCTGGATTAACAAATAGGTCTCCCTATACAAATAATCTATAGGGATTGTCGAGCCTGAAATTCGGTTTTCTTATTTTAATTTGATTTCCCATTTTCCAATTAATATTAAACCTAAACCCATTTAATATTAATCATTGACTAAAGAAATTAGAAAATTTCGGTTCTTTTAAAAAAAATTTTGGAGTCACTACTTGACCGAAGTCGAAAAAAAGAAAAAAAAAAAAACCATAATCAATTGGATAGATTGATTTCGATTTTGGTTATTGATCTTTGATTTTAATCTAAATGAAAAACTAGAGGGTTCTGAATTCGAGAGCTAACTTATTAAACTCTAACATATAGCACTATCTATTTTTTGAAATTATTCCTTTTTTTTATTTTAAGAGAAAAAATAAAAACCGAAATAAAAAAAAAACCTAAATTTCTACATATTTTAGCGTCGTCTCGAAGGTGCCTACGTACCTACTAGTTGGGATTTAGACGACCGTAGTTCTTTTTTTATATAAAATTTTTAGTGGGTGAATTTTTTTTGTTTCGAAAACTAAGCTAGATTTACATTTATTTATCAATTTATTATTATTTTTTTTTAAATTAAGAAATCTAATTTTTCGGAATTAAAAGAAATCTTAACTAACTATATCTTTTTAAAAATACTTGAGTAAAATTTTTTATTTTTAAAACCTACGTATCAGAAATATCTTTTTTAAATCCTAACTATAAGATACGTTGAAGATATAGTTAGACACATATCCCATACGTATCTTTTTCAAATCTTAACTACTAAATACGTTTCTTAATCGTAAGATATATATCTTAATTGCAAGACATGCATATTTTAAAAAAAGACACGATTTTATTAAAAAAATGTAATTTTTCAATTAATGAAATTCACCCAAAAACTCTAATTATCTAAAAAAAATCCAATGATATAACAATAAAAATAATAATTGCATACTTAAAACAAAAATTAATTAGTAAAAAAACAATAAAACAAACTAATAAAATATTTTTTTTTACCTAAATTGTTTGAGTCGTGTACCATCATCACAAATATTAATCTATGTGTCGTGCTTATGCTGTTCGTCGGTCAAGACTTTGTGCATTGGTCAACGAATGTGGAGCTAGGATTTGTAAATGTCAGGCAATCGTGCAGCAAAGACTTTAGCTTGGAATTTGGTGAAGGGGTCGGCTTTCTGTTGGACTTGCTGGCAAGACATGGACATGAGCTTCGGATTACATCAGGGAACTGCTAAGGATTCGATTGTGGATGATTAGCAAGGCGAGGATTTGGATTTCGTCAAAACGTGTGCTTGAATTTGGATTAGCTTTGGGTTCATTGGTTTTGGTGGACGTAAAGGAGCTTCGGATTACATTAGCTCAGAGATTTGATCATCGGCCGTAGGATTAAGTGGTATAGTTGATTGGAGATCAATTGTTGTAGGGGAATTTGGACTTCGTGAATTGGAAATTTTGAAGTTGTTAGGAGGATGTAGCTTCTGAATTGGAAATTCGGAAATTTGGATTGAAGTCCGTAGGACTTAAGACTTTGTGAATTGTAGGAATAAAAAAAATTAAAATTTAACTTTACTGTTAAATCCTTATTTATAAACCAACAACTAAATCGTTTATATCGAAAATACGGAATATTCGATAATGATTCTTTGAAAATTTGCCATAACTTCAAAAAATCTTACTTAATTTAAGCTTTCTATTTTTCAAAGCCCAATCCGATCCAATCTTATTATATCCCAACAACTTATATAATAAATCTTGAGTATATTTTGACCTAATATAAATTAGATAAAATTATATTTTAAATCGAACTAAGCCAAAATTATTTTAATAAAACCCAACTTTCAAATGACTTAATGATTTATTAAATTAAGCACACATTGTTATCCATTTTGATATTAAACGATCCGACTTGACTTTGTAGATATCTAATTTTTTCCTCCCTTTTTCTTTTTCAAATTAGGTTATAAGGTTCTAAATTAGAAAAATTTAAAAAAAATAGAAAATTAAAGAAAACCCCAAAAAATAAAAAATAAGGAATTTAGAAAATAATAAATTTTTAGGTTAATTACATATATGAATAAAGAAAAACCAATAGCTCAGTTGGATAAATATTTGGACTTGATATTATGTATGACTTGGAGATCTTGGATTCAATTCATGGAAGGTGCAAAATGCATCTTTTATTTTATTTTCTTTCTTACTTTATTGCCATATCATCACCACATCATAGATTATATTATCTCCATGTTATTTACCAACTCACTTCTAAGTGTGGTAAACACACTCCGGCACATTCATACACGCGTAGCTATGTATTTGGCACCACGTATTGTCCTGATTCGTTCAATCCAAAATTGGAAGAAAATCATATTGTATTTAGTTTTTTTTTTTTTTTATCCTTAACTCAACCATGACACCTATAAACAGGAGTCTACTCTTCATTTTCAAAACACAACGAAAACTTTGAAACACTTTAAAAAAACAAAAATCAAAGTTTCCTCTCTCTAGTACAATTTCTCTCTCTTTAGGATAGCATTTCTTATGGTGTTTTTCAACGAAAACCACCACTGTCAAATTTCTCGAGTCGATATGAGCTGACCGAGCTAAAGTGAGTTGACTCCAAGTTGATCCAAGCCGAAGTAAGCCGACCCGAGCCAATCCGAGTTGCCTCTAAGCCATCCGAGCCGATCCGAACCCAATATGAGCCGACTCGGTTTTTTTTTTTTTTGTTGTAAATGAGAAAAAGAATAAAAAAGAAACAAGAAAGAGAAGAAAAAAAAGAAAAGAAAAAGGAAGTAATCTATTTATTTATTTTAATAGAAATAGATAAAAGAAATATAAAATAAATAAGATAATATAATAAAAATAAAAATAAATAGATAGGTTAGTAAACAAAAATCGTTTTGACACTTAGAAAAATAGAGTTTTGTAAAAATAAATGAAAATAAATAGATCTTTTTCCAAATTATGACTATTTTAGAGTTTTCAAAAATAAAATACAGATTAGGATCCTTTAAAAGAATTTCCTTAAATAAATTGAACTGGGAAAAAACGTAAATCCGACTGTTTTTCTAAAATTAAAATTAAATCAACTTGCTATGTTTTTGATAAACGAACTATGGAAGTCTAATCCTAAATAGCGGGTACGTAGGTACTTGTACGCAAGTACAAGATGACTTAAAATATGAAAAGTTTTATTTTTTTCCATTTTTAGATATTTATGTAAATTAATTAATTTAGTCGCATGTATCATAATTAAATGTTTTTAGAAATTAAAAAGGATATATTTAAAAAGCGAAGTTAAATTTGGAAAGTTAAAAAGTGGTACCCATTTAAAGTTTAATAAATTAGCCCTCGGATCCAGATTTCTAGTTTTTAAAAGATCGTATTTATAACTTGGTTTTTAATTGAAAAACTAATAGCTAAGTTATAATCAATTCATGTGAGTCATATCGCAAATTCAATCAAGTGAGTATCTTTTCCTTTAATGCATAAATTCTACTAGAAATTTCACTATGTACACTAATCTTACAAAACTAAAACCCCAATTTCTCCTAAATTTAGGATTCCATTACGAATTGATTTGAGTGAGTTATTGGATGTCTTAGCAATCTTGATCCTAAGAACATCATAACTTGGTATCAAAGCATTAATTCAATGACAAGAAGCTTGTTGGTAAGTTGTTGTGTGATTTTGTGCTCGTGGCATGATTGACTGTATAGCAGTGATGATAGGAACAACCCTCTAGACCAATCACACAAAGCCGAGCTATAGCACTTTAAGGACTTACTCAGAGAATACTAGCTCGAAGCCTTATCTGAGATGAAAATTCATATCCTGACCTTTATGTTTCCCTCTTCTGCTGACTTGACTACCAAGCCTTCATGTGTGCTAAACCTGCTAAACAATAGTATTATGACAAAATGTTTGAGTAGATGGCCCCAAGACTATCTAAACCAAGCTCTCAAGTTGACTACAAATGTTTAACCTTAACCCAAGTTGACTACTCTATAATGAATGATTGATTGAGCCCCGACCTGATCAAGATCTAATTAGCCCTTGACTACAAACTGTCTTCTCTTCTTTTTGTCTACTTTATACCATATTTCTAGAATCCAGCCATTGAATGACAAGTGTCTTCTGGTACGACATTCCAAAAGAATTCTTTACTTTCTATACTGAATATTCTTTATCTCTTTTACCCTTTTTAGTATGTATTATATAGCTTAGTTTTAAGAATACCCTTTTTATCTTCTAATACATATAAAGTAACCTTTATGGATGGTAATATAAACCCCCACTTAATTATATGCAAACATCAACTTCAATCATCAGAATTTACTCAAGTTTTCCTTTAAGCAACCTTAGCATTCTCATTGATGTTTAGCTCTTATCTATTCCCTTTAGAAAAAAGTAGTGGCAAGTGACCCTTTAGTTTGAATTGATGAGTCGTATCCGGCGAATTGTAAGCTAAATAGGATCGATTGGTGTGTTATATCTAGTCGGTGGCTACCCAAACATTGCTATCATTTCTTTTTTTTTCTTTGCTTTACTTCGTTATAGTGTCTCTCCATATGTCCAACCCTGGAGATGCATCAGCTTCGCTAATATTAGAGCACGGTTTTTTAGAAAGAGTACGTAAAGTTTTGGTTCACTTTGCTGTTAGTGGTTATTGTGTTCCTTCCATAGCTGCTACAATGTGTTTGTGTAGAGTAATTTCAAAGTTATAAGCTATATGGTGGAACTTTATGTGTTGGTAAGTGTAGTTTCTTGTTACTTTTTTCTTACTCTATTTTTCACTATGAAAAACAGAGCAAGCTCAGTTTCTGTCTATGTTGAAGTTGTTAATATGTTAATCAAAGTTTGGATGAGTAAGGTAGTAGTAGTTACTATATATACTTTGTTGTTAATCTATTCGAAAAGTATTATACCATGTCGAATTCGAGCGTTCAAGGTGTTATTGAAGACTAAAGTACAGGTGCTCAACCTAGTCATAACTAAAATGGTAGTAATACTCTTAGGTCGGTTGATGACAAACTCGCTAGACTCACTAATCTTATTAAGAGTTTAGTCATCGCGATGTAAGTAAATAGGCAACAACCTTAAGGCATGTCGTCGCATAACCCACTTAAAAATGTTCTAGAGAGACGTTATGGCCAAGGTGGCCAAACTAGTCGCCTAATTCGACCGCAGTAAGCTGGACAAGTTGAAAATCAAGCTATTAGACGAAGATTGGAGTTGGAAGAGATTGAGGAAGATGATGAGGAGATAGATGTTGAAGAGTTTGGTGAGGAAGAAGAAGAGGCTAATTATTACAGAGCATAGGACCGAGGATGCTAAGCTCCTCGAGGACTAGATGATGTGAAGGTCCAAATCCTACCCTTTAGCAAAAGTAGAGATGTAGATGAATACTTAGAGTAGAAAGAGTAGGTCAAGAAGGTGTCTAACTGTTATGGGTGTACAAATGCTATCAAGGTCCGATTTGCTATACTAGAGTTTATTGGGTATGCCACAATATGGTAGACAAATCTAAATGTAGCCAAAGCAAGGGATCAAAGATAAGGAGTAAGGACCTGAGATGAGATGAAATGATTGTTAAGGGATAGATTCGTACTCAAGACCTACTTATAAGATACATTTGAAAAATTGCAGAAACTTTGCTCAGGAGGCTGAGTTGTTGATGATTATGTAAGAGAGTTCCAAATGCTTATGATTTGAGATAACATGGAAAAACCAGAGGCTTGTGCCATATCAAGGTTCATTTCTAGGCCCAAATATGAGATTGACAACATTTTAGAAGTACAGAGGTTTTATATATTGGAAGAGGCGATTAAGATAGTGTAGAGGGTTGTCACGCCCTGAATTGGCAGAGTCGTAACAGTCCCGCTGTGTAAACCATTCTAAGATAGAAGTTGGCTTTACAACTGCTATCCTAGACCTGATCTACACAAAGCATCCACGATTAACCTGTTTTGAAGTAAACAGTTTGTAATTTAAATAAATCATTTACCTAAGAAAGTGAGAAAATATATATATATATATATATATACATTGAAATTTAGTTATTACAATTAAAGTTTACAATATTTTACTGTAATATATTTCCTAATTATTATATTATTCAAAAATGAAAAATTCTAAAATAAAAGCTTAGACCTTAAAAATATATGTTTGTTCTTCAAATGTTTTTCCTCGTTCCCTAGGATCCAGTAGTTGCTAGCTTCAAAGTAGTTGTATGCTACTTCTAAGCCAGCACCTGCACGACATTATAGGGATGTGAGCAACCATAGCTCAATAAGTTAGGATGGAGGATTTAAAACTATACCATAAACATAACAAGGTTATTAATCAACTTATTAGGTGTAATGCATGTTTAAGCAAATGCCATCGCACGATATTATTTGGCCCATTGTGAAATTAAAGAAATTGTGCCTGCTCTAATTCGGGTTGACGAGTTGCTGTTAATGCAATAGCTCACAATTAAACTCAGGATTGTGCAATGGAGACACCGCTCCTCCCACAACTACTTTCGAACCATTGACTTTACACTCGCTGTGACCTCCTTTTCTGTTACTTAGTTCGACTAAGGATGAAAAAAGGACTATTATGCAATCATGCGCTATCCTTTTCGAAAGGGTTGGTATTTGGCCGAAGAATCCTAGGTTTCCCTTAAGGGGTTGCCATGCAGGTCCAATTATGATTACGGGTCGTATATTTGATTAGGTTCAGTTTAGGGTGATCAATCATTTCATACAAATCATACAATACAGGCCAGAATAACAAACAGAATCATAACATCACTCATAATAAAGTACATGCACACAAACAACTATCTAACAATCACAACTAAGCATAATCTCAAACCTCTAAAATACAACAACGTATTAATCCTAACTTACCTGGACCCTTCACTCGCTTGCTCGAGGTCCAACTCGCTCAGGTCATTGCCGATCATCCCTATAACATAAACGTGGTTTTAGTTTTTTATATAACTATTATAAGTTGGTTTTATCCTATAATGCTTATTATTATGTTTTGTTTAGGATTTAATATATCCAGTTATCTAGGTTCTCAAATCTTTTACAATTATTCTAGGTTCAGGGTTAGGTTCGGATTCAGTTTCCGCATCAATTTCTAAATTAGGTTCTAGTTTGATTTTTAAGTACTGTTTTATACCCAAACTCTAGAAACTTGTTTTAACTCATAATGTGAAATTAATCACATTACTTTCAGATATCCTAAATACCATAATTATCCCTAGTCGATATTTTATTATATCCGGTACACTTAAATCCTTAATAGTGTACTAAATTTACTCTTGATGTGAGAAATTTTTACATTTTTCATATAATTACATAAATTCAAGATTTCTATCAAATTTATTATATATCCCTATTATTTATATGATATCAATTTTTATTATAATATCTTTTATTTATTATATTTCCAATAATTACATATTATGTATTATCACCTATTATGTATATAATACACATCTAATATTTCTAACACTCTAATTACCATCTCCCAATATCAATTATCATTTCAAAATTTTTAAATTCATCTTAAATCAGATTTTACACCTAATTACCCTACTTTACAAAATTAACTTAAAATTTACTATTTTTCCTATTACTTATTTACTACATAATTAACCTAATAATTACATCTAACACCCTAAATGCTATAAGTATCATACTTTATCAGATTTAAACATCCTAAAATATATAATTATTCACTAAATCAGTAATTAACTATTTAATTACTTAATTAACCCTAAATTACCCATTTTATGCCTCATTTTAAGGCCTAAAAATTATCTAAAAATTTCAAAAATTAATTTTTGAAAACAGGATTCATAACACTATTCTATATTATCTAAATAGTCTACACAAAAATTTTGGGCTTAAAAATACACTCCTAAGATCATTTATTTTTAAACCAAAACATGTTCGGTTTTGCATAATTTCTTAAGGACCATATATCATGAGACATATTTTTATCAAAATAATATTTTTCCTAAAAACTACATACAAAAATATTATATAATAACAAAATTCATAATTTTCTAAGAATATTTACTATTTTTACAAAATTACACAAAATCGGACTGGAAATCGAACTCACCAATTTGGTGGCTCCGGCTACCGTCGGTGGCTATGGGTGTGTTGGCCCACCTGGGCACTACCACCATCATGTGATGGTGGTAGCCATCCACTCCCAGGTGCTCGTCGGGTCTAGGTTCTCCTTACAAGCTTCACTTGCACAGTTTTCTTATTTTTTTTCCTAACCCTAATTTTTCTCTTAATTTCGCCTCTATCAATTTTTCTCACTCTCCAAACTAACCAAATGAGCTTTTGAAAAATTTAAAGTATTTATAGAGCTTTAGGGAAATAATTGTTCATTAATGAGACAAGACAATTGCCTTATCTCTTCTTTTTTTTTTACTTTCTATTTGTTGCATTTTAATTGGTTGATTTTTTTTTCTTCAATTTCAGATTGTCACACCCCACTTCTGGAATTTTCCTCATTTTTCTATATTTTTCTTGATTTTTCATTAATTAATTATGAATTTTATTTAATTAATTATTATTATTTTAGCACATTTCGCGTATTTTAAGTAATTACGCATATTTCTATATACATGTAAATTCATATATAATACAAATAAATGTTCCTAAATATTATTTAGGTTATTTTATGATTTTTAGTATACATATAATTTATATTTAGCGATTTGTTAATTATTGGAATGCATTTTACGCATTTTCAATAAATAACGAGTTATATACTTAAAATTTAGAATTTTTATATTCTTTTATTTTATTGCTTATTTTCTTAAATTCAAACTCACGGGATTATTTTACTAATATTTCTAGCTTTACTTATAATTTAGGCTCGATTGAATCTTTCAGCTGATCAAAACCCTGAGTGACTGATTGTAGGGCTTACAAGGGTCATAAAGTTGAGGAGAAGTACTCCAAGCTAACATGGGCTAACATTTTTTTGAACCCCTATTTTGTGCTAACCTGTTCAAGTTGAGTTAAGGAAAGAATCGTTTAACCTGATGATAGTTGAGCAGACTAGCTGAGCCAAATTAAGAGTAGGTCGACCCTAAGGACATATGAAAGAGGGTAGGCCTCCGAAAGGAAGACCAGCAAGGTGAAGTGTTTTAAGAGCTTAGGTTTCGAACACATGACTGCTGAATGTTTAAATCGATGTGTCGTGATGTTTCTAGGAGATGTAAGGGACAACACTGACAAGAGTGAGCCTGAGGAGGAGAAGGATGTTGGAAAAGCCAAAGTTAAAGAGAAAGAGGAGACCTGTGTCTATATCAATAAGGGAGAAGTAATGACCCTAATCCTAAGACAATTACTGAGTATCCTATTGAACCTCGAAGAAGATCAAACAGAAAATTTATTCCACACAAAGTGTATCATCAAAGGACAATTGTGTACCATAATAGTAGATGGAAGGAGTTGTATTAATGTAGTCGTATAGTCCTTTGTATAGAGGTTAGGTCAGCTGAGCTTAAAGCATCCTCGACCTTATAAGTTACATTAGTTTCATGATAAGGGTACTTTACACGTAACTAAATGAGTAACTATTCCATTCAGTGTTGAGAATATGTATAGGGATGAAGTAGTATACGATGTTGTGTTGATGGGAGCTTCATATTTTTTGCTTAAGAGACCTTAGTTGTTTAACTAATGTATTACTTACAATGGATATAAGAATACCTATGCCTTTGTTAAGAATAAAAAGATGATTGTGTTGTAACCCATGACCCTATCATAAGTAAATGAAACCCATAATCAGCTCACTTACGCAAGTAAGAAAATGGCCCTAGTGATAAGTCGAAGAGAGCTCCAAACTACTAAGAAGGTCGATGAGCTTATGTTTTTCTTAATTAGAAGATTGCTGGAGATGAAATCCGAAAGATGTTCCAGATAAAATATGAAGGTTGATTGATGAGTTTTCTAACTTGTTTCTTGAGGAACTATCTTAAGGACCACCTACAAGGCATAGAACATTGTATTGATCTATGGTAAGCACCGCCATACCGAACTGACCTGTATACATAATGAACCTAAAGTAAGCTATTGAGCTAAAAAAACAGGTGGATGAACTCGTAGAGTGAGGATACGTGAGGGAGAGCATAAGCCCTTGTACTGTACCAACTTTACTCGTCCTAAAGAAAGATGGTTTATGGCACATGTACATGGATAACTAATTATTTAATCGAATCATTGTCAAATACATGTACCTAATACCGAAGCTTGATGATATGTTAGATGAGCTTCATAGCACCAAAATATTTTCGAAGATTGACCTACGAAGTGGTTACCATCAAATTCAAATGAAACTAGGTGATCAATAGAAAACTGCCTTCAAAACTATGCATGGTCTCTATAAATGATTCGTTATGCCATTTAGACTTACCAATTCTCCAAGCACATTCGTGAGGTTGATGAACCATGTGATGTGCCCCTGATTCGAAAGTGTATGGTTATGTACTTCGATGACATATTAGTATATAATATTGACCTAAACAACCCTGTTCAACATCTCCGAGCAATTTTTGACATTTTGTGAACTGAAAAGTTATTTAAGAATTTGAAGAAATGTATATTCTACCAAGAGGAAGTGATTTTTCTTGGGTTAATGATAAGGGAAGGAATTTGAGCAAATGAGGAGAAGATTTGAGTTGTTTTAAAGTAGCTGATGTCGAAAAATGTCACTAAAGTTCAAAGTTTTTATAGCCTAGCTTCTTTCTATAAACGATTCATTAAACACTTCAGCGCCTATCCTATCACTACTAGTTTTTTATAAACCCTCTGAATTGGAATGTGATGAGTTAGCATTGGCACCGTCCTAATGCAGAAATGATGACTCGTCACCTACTACATTGAGAACCTTAGTAGTGATATCCTAAACTATTTTGTTTACGAGAAAGAATTATACTCTCTTTTTTAAGCCTTTACTATTTGGCAACACTATTTGCTGCTATGATAGTTTGTTATTTATATTGACCATGAGTCATTGAAGCATCTTGGAAGTAAAAAAAAAAAAAAAACTCTCAAAGACAAGCCAAGTGCTTAAAGTTCATGGAAGGATTTTCATATATATGATCCGACACAAGAAGAGAAGCACAAATGTGGTTGCTTATCATGTTAGCAAACTTTACTGACCACTTTGCAAACACAATTATTAGGATTTTCACTTATCACTAAGTAGTATACTCATGATCCTCATTTTGGCCCTATTATAGAGCAGTGTAGAGATGGAGTTATTATTGGAGGCTATTTTGTTCGAGATGGCTATCTCTTTAAGGAAAGAAGGCTGTGCATACCGAATTGTTCCATGCGTAAGTTATTGGTCTGGAAGCTCATAGCAGTAGATTATGTAGTCACTTTGGTTAAACATGCTACATGACAATCATCATTAGGTATGTAAAAGGTGTAATTAGGGCTTGAGTGAGAAGGAATTGATGTTGAACTATACTTTTAGACCTTTTTAGTTTCTTAAGATCAATTAGGTATCCTAGGTGATTTAGTAGGATTCCTACTTTTGAGTCATGATACGTACATGTGAACGTTTATAAGTATTATGCATCTACTCTTAATATAAATATAAGTTTGTTATTTATGTAAATATTAGTATATTTATGGAACTGTAGATGCTTCAGAGTTGTGTACGCTAAGGTTATGCTAAAGATTGAGAGAAAAGTTTTTGGTATAAAATTGATATACATGGCAGATTATTGCGACTTGACGGCTTTTGAGATATAACACCCATTATATGAGGATCACCTTATAAGTCAAATATTACACAACTTCAATTAAAAATTTACTCATTACATTTAATTATAATGTATATAGTACATTTATATGAAAATTACTATAGAAATTAATATTTCATAGCCCATCAAAACTGTAAAAAATCGAAATCTCCTATCAAACAATGAGATTAGGCAGCCAAAATCTCTTAATGGATATGGGTTCAAATAAGTTTAAAGGGGTAGAGATTTCAGAAATAGAAGCACACATATTTTAATATTCTTCCACACACAATCTAAGCTTAGTTTAAGTAATATTTTATCCTGTACCTATCATTCATGGTCTGAGTCTTCTATACTCATTGCTTGATTCCTAGCCTATTCCTAACTTCGATATAACCTAGAAGAAAGACTATTAGGGAGTTGATTTGTGAAATTTTTAAATAAGTTCAAACATTGGCAAATATACTAGATTGATCAAGTAATAAAAAGTGAGTAGAGTATTATTCCCACAAGGATTAAATCAAGTACTAGACTAATATCAATTCTATTATTATCCAAGCAATTAAAAGAATAATAAATAAAATTGAACTAAATTATCAAAATTAACTATGATAAAGACAATGGAATAAAATGAAAAGAAATTTTACTAATTCAATCAATAATGAAGTGAGAAAACTGAATTCACCATAATATACTAATTGCAATGTAACTGAATTATAATTATAATTAACTATTTAGCTATTTTTGTGAACTTGCTAAAGCACTTTATTTCTCTTCCGAGTCCTAAAGTTCTTTTATATATTAATAATCTAATTCATCTCTCAAATCATCAAATTATTAACCAACCAAAATTCCTCAAATCCTCTAGTTAATTTAATATGGATTCAAAATTACAATTACTTATCTTTTGATACGTAATTGACTAATGCCTTAGATTGATTTTTCTTAAATTCCTTTAGTTAAAAATTAATATGAACAAAGCAATAACTCGAAATGCAAATTCAATTTAGTCAAAGATAGTTTCAATCTTTCGAGTTCCCTAACTTAATTAAAAATGAATCTTGATAATCCATAAAATATTTTTCTACTTTATGAAACATTTTATAATCCTATACTTTGGGCCCTAAACACAAGATCATAGCATTGAGATTTAAATGAGAATAATCCAAGTATCTAAATACATTATAATAAAATCACAAAAACAATTAGTAATTAGGCTTCATCAATCTTTCACATAAAATAATTTAGTTCATAATTGAATTAAAGATAAACACATGTCATGAAAATATTCACTATTGAAAACCCAATTGTTTTAAAATAGTGTGTACAAAATTACCTAAGAAATGAAATAAAACTGAAATCCTGATGCATCCTGTATCCGTAGCCGACGTCGTAAAATCTAAGTCCGTGTCTTGACGCGGCTTCGGAAAATTTCGTATTCGTGCTCGTATCCTCCGAATCTCCTGTCCCTTTCTGAATGCGGCCTCAGAAACTGAAAATGGAGAGACAATTTGTTTCCGTCCGTGCGTGTGGAATCTTCTGAGTGCCTTTCGAGCTTTTCACCTGAATCCCTGTGTCCAGCTAGCGGAAAAATTCTAGTCTCGGCTCCTCAGTTGTCTTCTCGTCTTTCTCCCCCTAATGCCCTTCGTATCCGACTTCGTTTGGGAAAAAGAAGAGGCCTTTTAATTTTTTTTTTTTTTTCTCCCTTCCCAGACGACATGGCAATTTTAACATGTACAATAACCATCCATTGGACCCCACGTTCTCATAATTATCACCATTGAAAATAGCAAATGAAGAAACCTTTTATTCTCCAAATGGAAAAATGAAGGGGCAAAAAATCTTTCCAAGTTCCAGGCGTGAATTGCATTGAAGGAACATATCAATTCAGCCTTAATCCTGCACGTGACTGACTAAAATGTGATAAAATGTGCGTATATTTTTCCACCGCACATATTTTTCCTATCATAATTATAAAAAAAAAAACTACATATAAAAATATTATAAATTTGAGATAAAAAATATAAGCATAATATAAATCATTTAAGCTCCATTGTTAATGAATTTTCACCACTTTATTATATTAGTTTTTGTGTGTAATTTATTCATTTTATGTTATAATAAATTCATGGCAGTGCTATAAGTCACAAACAACTTATAGGATTTAATATTGAAAAAGTATGAAAAAACATACTCTTATCGGGATAAACAAAACCATGGCTCTATCAGATCCTCCCTCATACCTTGCCTTAAGAAACAACAAACAAATTATCAATCATTAATATGCTATGTATGAAACAATTATATCAATGTAAGAATATATACAATCATCCAAAAATTGTATGTAGCCTAAATTTATGCCTTCCAATTGCTAGAAGGTGGGGAATAAGTACTAATACGTCAACATAAAGCACCACCTCTTTGAGTTAAATTGCCATCAGACCAATGTCTTATTAGAGACAGTTTGGATTGTCTGTTTTTCGTTGTTTTTTATCAATATCTAAGCCGTATTTATTTAAAATTTGGTATTTCGAAAACTATCTTATTTGTATCTTATCTATTTCTATTTTATAATTACAATAAAAATGGTAATTGAAGTTTCAGAATTGGGAAATAAAAATTCGCATATGTTAAGAGAAAAGTTATAAAAATATATATTTTATACATTGAAAATTATTATTTTAATTGATATTTTTTTTTTAAAAAAAGAAATGTTTCCATCTTTTTTGTGTTTTATTCTTGCCAAACACAAAGATTCAAGTAGACAATAATAAAACACTAATAAAACGGAAAACATATTAACCAAATGAAGCCTTAATTAACATATCAAAATATCGCAAGCCTAACTTAAGCGAGGTTTACTTTAATATTAAAATAATGATCTAATAATAAAAATATGCTCAAGAGTATAAGTAAGCCTTAGCGATTACATCTACGGATGGAGCCCTAATCATAGGATAACATTCCCTAGTAAGCGATAGTTTTCAAAGGTTGAGCTAAGGTCACATCGGAAGAAGCATCACTTTTGTAGAGCCTCGTGCACTCACGTAATGCCAATGACCTTCTTCATATAGTCATGCAATACAAGCCCAACTTAAATTTTAAGTTGAGTAGTTGTTATATTTATTACGAGGTAACCAAACAAATAAGGTAGACACTCACTAATAATAATACAAGTAATGGACATAGCATTCAATTTCTATTTCATATAATTTAGGGTATTTTTGCATAACATTGCAAGTAATACCAAGCACATGCATTTCTTAAATCCCTAAGTAATTCAAATTCATATCATATGTCGATTAAATGCAACTATAGTACAAGCACAAATAAGTACAGTAATCATCAAGAGTCAACCATCTTTTCTACAGTGCCTAGTTGCAAATCCTTGAGTAAGCAATCAACAAAAGGACCCTTAATCTCAATGTCACATAAGATAGGGTGGAATAAGGAAAGTAGGGTATTTGAAATTGTGACTTATCAAACTAATCTTAACTTCATTTGTGCTAAACCTAAACTTTGATTTATTGAAGTCTATTCATTTTGATTTTTCCTTTAGTGAGTAATTAGTGTCTTGACGTTTAAGAAATCTAATTTCACTAAAAGTCTTATAAGTTATCATAGATACATTTAATTTGCATGATGTGTTAGATTAGATGGATTTTTTTCATTTATCGAGTTCCTTTTCTTTGTTGTTGTTTTTTTTTTCAAATTTAAAAATTGTTACTAAATAAATTTAGTTTACAAGATAAACATAGTCTATTAAATTAAAGGATGAGTCATGTTGATTGGTTTAGTCCAAATAATGGTGGGTTAGGCCATATTAATATTTCTAGGGTTTTTTTTTTAATTTTCATTTTTTTTTATTTTCGTACAAGCCCTAGACTAATTAGATAGGACTTACTAAGGCTAGGCAAAAAATTGTAGATTGAACCCTAGACCGAATTGAACGTAAAAATCAAATTTTTTGTGAATCGTTTGTTTTACGATTTGGTTCAGTTATATATAAATGATTCATGACTCTATTCAAGGAAGCGAATCGAACCATACCATTTTGGACCAAACCAAATTATTTAGTTAAATAAAAAAATTCATGCAATTATTTTATACTTTTTTTATATTTTTTTCATCAATATTCATAAATTTCATCAAATTTTTCATATCTTGTTATTATTTATTATAATTTTGTATGAATTATTAAGATTAAGTTGAGTAGATTTCATTTGAAACTTTATATTTATTGAAAATAAAAATGTTTAGTGAAAAGTTGACACAAATAATTCGAATCATGGATCAAATTGAACTAGTTTTAATTAGGTTTAAAAAATTTATGAATTGAATCGTATAGTTATATTCAACTTCCAAAAAAACCGAACCATTATATTAGGTTCAATTTGGTAAGTGAGAGCGAACTATACTAAATCAAACCACACCTACCCTTAGGACTAATAATTCAATTTGTAAGCTAAGTGGACCTAATCAATAACTATTTTCATTAACTTTACTCATTTACCTCCATTACATCGGAAATTAGCATGATATATCTTATAAATAGAATCTATATGCATATCACTAGATCCTAGCTTATTTCTAATGTTCCTAATTATCTATTATAGGGCCTAAACACCTAATTAATAAGGCTATAATCTCATATAATGGGTCTCAACTAATGTACGTGGTATATATTATTCCCTTTTATTATTTATTAATTTTTATTAATATGTAATGTCTTAAGCTAAAAATAATGAATAACTAAGTTAACAAACACTAATTGACTCATTTCAACCACTTAGCTCAAAAGTTTCAATCTTATGTTGACAAGTTATTTACAACCATGACCTCATAAACTAGTATCATAATCTCTTGCAATTTATATGGGATACTTAACCATAGGGTTTCATAATCTTCCCTCCCCCTTGCCCGCCTCACCTCCTAAACATGTGACATCCTTGTTGCAAGGCCTTATATTTGGGCCCACATCTTTCTCTCTTTTCAGTGTATAATTCAAGCCACCTATTACTTATAGGCCATCCTAAAAGCACGTAAGGAGTTGTACCCTGGCAACGATCCCCACCTTTCTCGGACCTCTTCTCTAAACTGAAGCGAAACCCGAATCATCTATCTACTAGCACAAGGTCCGATCTGATATCATTTGTAATGACTCAGGCTAAAAGTATTAGAGAATAATACAAAGTTTATAGTGTACTCAACTATACTAGATTAATAGAGTAGTTGGGTAGCTGTATTGATATATAAATAAGTAGTTAGCAAGTGTGTGTGTGTGAAAAATCAAAGTATATGTGTAGTGTGATAACAGTGAGAGTGTAAGTGTAGTTAATGAGTGAAAAACAACATTATGTGTAAACAAGAAACAATATTTGGTGCTTGGTACAAAAACCAATGAGTGATTAAAAGTAAAAACTTCTGTGTGTTCACGAATAGTCAAATCAACAAATATTAATGAACTCATTTTAACCACTAGGCCTAAAAGTTTTAGCTTATGTTAATAATATATTCATAACCATTACCTTATAAACTAATGTCATAACCTCCTACAATCCATATAAGATACTTAACTATGCGATCTCACATAATATATTTCCTTGTTAATTGATTACTATGTCTTTATAATTTATCTAATATAGCGTGTGTCATTTGTTAAAAGGAGCCATGATGTTTATGGATGTTTGGTGCCTTTTGACATACACAAAGACACATATGCATTCATCAACTTAAAATTTGAGTATCACCGAAAAATACTTAAAATTCGAGTCTTTTCTACTGGGTATAATTTAATCAAACTATATTATGGTGAAATTCGTAGGAATTACGTGCTAAACCTTTTACTATCAGCGTTGACCTAAACACATGTATACAGATATATTTTCAGCTTAATTTTTTCTTATGCCGCTATAATTATCCTACAATATACACGGTTAAAAAAAAAATTACCATATCTCTGCTTAGAGACCACGATGGCAAATGTCTTTACGTATCCGCATGTGTGTATATATATTTATATACCTATAGCTATAATTCATTTTCCTTGTGTCATATTGACCTTCCCTCTATTTATTTATTTATTTATATTTAAACGGCACATATTATAATACAAGGGCTACTCATATATTTCTTAGTCCCATCTACTTCGGCACATATATATATATATATATTGTCTTATTACAATTGTTTTCTGATCAAGCCTTTAACGAATTTCCGTTATTTAATGTAAGCCCATGGTTTGGTTTTTATTTTTTTTACCCCTTTATAGTACCAAAACTAGTAGATTAACCCCTACTCTTAGCATTTCATATGTGCTTACCCTTTTCGTTTACATGTCCTACTTGGTCACAGTCATCTTGCTGTCAGTCTCATTATACACACAAGTACTTAACATGTGGTTTAGAATAAAACAAAAGCATGGAGTACTTACGTTTACTTGGTGTTTCACGTCTCGATGTTTTGTTCTTCGAAGGATGGTGACAGGCTGATCGACCAGTGTTTCTGTTCATGATTCTTGGGCAGCGAACGGCCAAAAAAAAGGGGGGGGGGGGGGGGGGGGGAGGAAATGACGAAGGAAATGGATTGAGATCAGGTTCCTCTTTTAAGAAAACCGTGAATAAACTACCGGGTCGAATTTACCTCGTTTTAAGTGATGTTGTTATAACAATAAGCAACGGTTTGGCCAAGCTGTTATAAGAATGATTAGTGGATAGTACACTTGTGATGCGTGTGTGAAAGATTTTTAAAATTTAGTTTTTATTGTTTTTAATTAGATTATAAAATTTTCAATTTCAATAGTCAATTTTTAAAATTTTTGGAATTTATTGATTATATAAAGCGTTTTATTTAAGCTAGTTATTTTTATTATATATTTTTAAACCCTTTTTTTTTTAGAACACAAATGTTCCTCCAATTAAAGCAAAAAGTTGCTTAATCCATTTTTTAGCACAAATGTTGATCTAATAGTCTTGTCAATACGTTTTCATAATTTAAATTAGAAAAATTAAAATTCTTCATCATATAATTTCATTTTGCAAATAAAAATACAATAAAATAATTAATATATGATTATATTATTATCAATATCGAGAACATTCACTTTCATAGATTTCTTAAAATAAAATATTTATCTATATTGCTTACAATAAATAGTGTATTTTAGAGAACAAATATGTGATTATATTATTATTTTATTGTACATTGAAGAAATGAAAAAAAAATTAATTGTATATTACATATAATGCATTTTAAGGAAAAGGTAAATATATGATTATATTATTATCAATATTGAAAACATTTACTTTCACAAATTCTTTAAAGTAAAATATCAATCTACATTGCTTACAACATATACATTTTAGGGAAAAGAAAAATATATGATTATGTTATTATCACATTGTCTATTGAAAAAATGAAACATTAATATTTATAAAAAAAATTGATGTATATCAAAACAAAATGATACATGATTTTAGAAAAGTCATTTTAGTAATTCCCTTTTTCTTTAATAAGGCCTTTAGCCTAAATAGGTTATAAGCGAATATTCATTGTTGAAATCATATATTACATATAATTAGATATGATGCATTTAGAGAAAAGATAAATATATGATTATATTATTATCGATATTGAGAACATTCACTTTCATAAAAATAAAGAAAAGTTGCCTATTATTTATATAGGGGTATGTAAGTTACTAAAGAGAGAGTAGGAGAGAGATGTAAAGTGGGAGAAAGTGGAAAAGAGAGAAAAAACTACATACAAAAATAAGTAGAGAGAGAGAGAGAGAGAGAGAGCAGTAAGTAGATAAATTTACCCATTATTTATAATTTTAATAATTTATTTTGTCGTTAGTTTTTTTTTGTTAAATAATTGCAAAGAAAATAATTGTGTAATTTTAAGAATAGGGTTACTTAAACCTTCAAAGGTTTTAATAATATAGATAATATTTATATAATGTATATATATATTTTAATATATTCTTTCCATGATTTACATACATACACATGAATATATCCATAACTATATAACAATATAGAAATATTTTTACTGCGGATAATAACAATATATGTTATGCACATGAAAGAATTAAAATATATTTGTATACATGATTGCTTGTTTTGTTAATACCTATAATATTAATACTTTATACACTTGTATTAAAAAATGTGCTAAACTATAGTTTTAGTAATTGAGTTATTGAATTAATATGTACTTACATACATACATATATTTAATGTTTCCAAAATAAATGTTAAAATAACAATATAATGTCTAATTTATACAATAATTATACCCAAAGTTTTCTTTAGTAGGAAAATCAAAACTTATACGGCATTTCTTCTATTATGATCTAATGATATAACAATACTATAGGAACAGTTCAATTATTTGATATCTTATGTCATTGACTAAGCTATATATTCATTTGGTTCTTATCGAATCCTATTATGGTTTTCTTTAATTTAATCTATATTTAGCTCGGTTCACTTAATATAAATTATTTAACATAAAATTAAGAAAACATTTTTCTTAAAAAAATATTTAAAAAAAATTAGACTTGCTAACTAGCTAAAATGGTGGATAATGAAATTAGGGTTCTTGGGTAAGAAAACCTTAAATTGGCTACTGATCCGCAAATTTTATTTAAAAAAATAATTTTAGAAAATTAACCAGAAAAACTAAGTTTGTAGGTTAACCTATTAAAACAAAGTTATTATGTAAAAATTAATAAAAAAAAACTAATGGGCTTTTATTTTTGTAATTTTGCTAAAGATGCTAAAATATCCAACAATATTTAAAAAAAAAAAGCAATTAAAATGAATTTTTTAACAATTTTTGTTATGAATTTTCAAAAAAAAAAAGTTTATATATTTTTTTTATGGTTGTCTCGAAAATACCTATATATTTGCTAGTCGAGATCAAATCAATGTAGTTCTATTTTCTAAAATATTTAGTGGATGGATTCTTTTTAGATTTAAAAATCGAGCTAAATTTATATTTATTTAGCCATTTATTATGCAAAAAAAAAAAACCTAAAAGATCTAATTTCACAAATTTATAAAAAAAAAAAAACCTAACTAACTAAATCTTTTTGAAAATTCTGATTAAGATTTTTTTATTTAAAAAAAAATCACTACATGTCAAAATTGATCCTTTCCAATTTTTATATTCAAGATATATTAAGATATGATCTAAATACGTATTTTTTTCAAAAATATAGATCTCGGAGAAAAGATATACGATTTTAAAAAATGCCATTTTTAGCTAAAAAGTGCAACTTAACTAAATTAACAAAAATTGACAATTATCTAAAAGATATCAAATGATACGACAATAAAAAAATATAAAAATAAAAACCTGCACTAAAAAAGCAAATTAGTAAAATATATGAAATAAACAATGAAAATAATTAAATAAAATAATAATTTTTATTACCTAATCAAGTTGAGTTATGCATGATCGACATGTTTGTGTTAGACTGTGTTGTGATCATTACGTTTGTGTGCTCAGTACGGAATTGATTGTGCGCATGGGTAATGTCATGCTGATCGTGTGTAGCAATGAATCTTGTGTCATCATGAATTGGCTCATGCATGTGGTTGTACACATGTATTGTGTCAAGTGCGGCTGTGTTGGTGCTCGTTGTGCGAATGACAGTGCCTGTATCATGTCAACTGTGTTCGTGTGTAAGTGTCAATGTGTGTGCAGTGACGGTGTGCGTAGGCAGTGAGAGAGTGCGTGTATGTTATGATTTGTGCATGAGAAAATGGCGTACGTGCAATGTAGTGTGGGTGGCGTCTCAGTATGTAAGGCAGTGCTGTATTAGTCGAATGTGCGCAACCGTGGGTGGCTATGGACATGCAGCAACGTAATTGATCGAGTGTTCAGCTGTGTGTGTAGTGTTTGTGTCGGTAAGTTTGTGTCCTGTGACCGAGTGAGCTTGTGTCATATCAACTTCGGTGTGTGAGAGTGAGCTTGTGTCATGTGAGTGTGTGCCAAGTGTCAATGAAAGTAAAGGGCGATGGAGTATTTGTTGGCTTTAGTATGTGTCAAGTAAAGTGTTAGGTGAGTGTGAATTGTGGCGTGGAGTGTGTTAGGGGGTTGTCGTGCTTCGTGTGAGCGTATGTGTGGTGACAGGCAATAAGTGGAGTCTGTAGTATGGGCAAGGACGTGCAACTGTGTAACGTGGACGTCGCATGAGTGGGGGTAATGTGTGATCAAATGCTGTGGTGTTTAGTGAAGGAATTATGCTCGCGGAGATTGGGTATCGGGTGTTGGCTATTGTGAAAAACATATTAAACTTCACCATTGACTTACTACTTATAAACCACACAATAGAATCTTTCATATCTTTTTAGATATAGATTTGATCTCAATAAACTTTAGATATAATAACGAATCTTAGATATGGAAGATACGTTTTAGTTTTTTAGAAGATTTGACTTAATTTCTAAAAATCCTATTTCAATTTGGACTTTTTATTTTTCAGGCCCGATTCATTTTAACTTGATTCAACTTAATAATCTACTTAATAAATCTTAAGTCTATTTTAACCCAATATAAGTTAGATAAAAAATCTATTTCATATCAGACTGGACTAATGAATACATCAATGAAGCCCGATTTCTTTAATAACCTATAATTTACTAAATTGAATATACACCATTATCCGATTCGACTTCAAATGACTCGATTGGACTCGATTCGAATGGATACGACTGGACTCAATTCAGATTAACTTAATGCGATTTGACTTAATACGACTTAACTCCATTTGACTTGACTCAACTTGACTCGATACTTTATTTTTATTTTTTTTTTTCAATTTTCAATTTATTATTATTATTTATTTATTTGTAAAACCTGGTCTAATAAAAATACTAAAATAAAAACAGCAAAAATGAGGTGGTATTTAGAGTAAACCTTGCTTGAGTTAGACTTGTGGTATTTTGATATATTAATTAATAAGTTATTCAGTCGAAGGCGATTTACCTCAAAGTGGTGGTATTTAGAGTTGACATATTAGTACTTATTCCCTAACCTTGGTGACCAAAGGGCATAAATATGAGCTATACACAATTTTCGGATAATTGTATATACTATTGCATTCACATGATTGTATATGCATTGCATGTTAATATTTGATAACTTGTTACTTGCTTATTTTAAGGCATGTGGAATGATCTTACTGAACCATAGTTTTGGTTACCCCTCAATAGTATTTCTTGCAAATTATAATAAAGCTAGGAATGGGTTAGGAGCCAAGTGATGAACATACAAGACTCAAACTACGAAAGATAGGTATAGGATAGAATATTATTTGGAGAAATATAGATTGTGTTAGGAAGAATATTAAAACACATGTTCTCTATTCATAAAATCTTTGCCTCTCTAAACTTGTTTTTAACCTATACTCTTTTGAAGGTTTTGACTACCTAATCTTATTATTTGGTAGGAAAATTCAATTTTCTACAGTTTTGGTGAACCGTATAATATTGGTTTGCACAGTAATTTTCATATAAATATACTATATGTAATATGATTAAATGTAATGAGTAAATATTAAATCGAAGTCTTATAAACTTTTATTTGTAAAATGATCTTCATACTATATGTGTGCGCATGATATAATTATTTTAAAATAATTCTATTAAGTCCCTTTTAGAGTCGTTACAAAGCATGCTCTAATGCCTTTGAGAGTCAAGTCGCTACCATCTAATAAAGGTACATCTCAAAAAATCTCTCATGAAATTGATTCAAAACTTAAAGACATAAAAGAGGTTGAAGTTCTAAAGTATCGACTAGAAGTTGTTGAAGAGTGTAAAAGTTTAAAGAAAGTGGAGGTTGAAGAAAAAGTAACCAATGAACCCGCATACGATGTTAAAGATGATTTTGATATAAAGGGGAAGAGCATAGTAATAGTGGGGGATACAAATATTTTGTGGGCTTGAATTTCCACAAATAAAACTTCTACATGTTCAGTCAATGCATGTTACAAGATTCATCCATGACATTGTGTTCTTGTCGTTGTCCCATAAGCGACGGATGATGTAAGCCTAAATGATAAAATTCATGATGAATGGGAAGACGATGCTTGGATGATGGGATTATAAATTTATTTGAGTTGTTACATTTTAGTTCTTTTTAGTTTTACAAACTTATATTTGATCCTGGTGGAGATGCAAGACTATTCAAGTTGCTACAATTAAGGGGAATTGCGTTCTTTGTATTCAGACACCAGATCGATTTTTTTTTTTTTTTTTTTTTTTTTTTTTCAAGTGGAGGAGACTAACACAAATGATGGAAGAACAACATCCGGAACAAGGTCAAAATAAAGTAACTTATGATTTTGCGAATCTGCTATTTGAGGGAACTTCCGAAATATTCATCATATGTCTTCTATAGATATTATTTTTTTTATAGTATTTGTTATCCTTAGGAAATTAAGTTTTAATTAAAGATTTCTTTTATAAATCCATGAAATAAGATTAATTTTATTCATAGAAGTTAGGCTTTCTTTAAAATATTATAAGACAATATCTTTAAAAAATTAGTTAACAAGCATTAGTTGTTTTTTCCTTTAATGTAAATTCTTTAGTATTTTATGTACTTCCATAATTATTAGGTTCTTCCTTATCCATAAATAGGCTTTCTTATCTATTATTTAACACGATTGGATATTAGAATTATTGAAAATTTATTTCCATACATATTGTGTGCCTCTGTTGCTTCAGCAAATACCACCTGCCTTTGTCAAAAATCTTGGAGGACTTAATTGAGTGTTTCCTCTGAAGTACTCCACGTGCAATTCTGTTGGTAGATACTGGAGCATCCTCGAAATAACAACTCCATGTATATTTTGATAATAGATGGAAAGAATGAAATTCTGTGGAATTCAGGGACTCTATAGTTTTTTCAATGTCATGGCTCTTTAGAATTCTTTGTTCATATATATGGAAAAAGTTGCTGTAAAAGGGAATTTGGATTTCACTATGAAAAGGGAGGGGTTGATGAAACCATGTTCATAAGGTGTGGAGAAGAAAACCTTAGCTCCAGTACTTAGGATGATGACATCGAAGTGGCTGCTTGTCCTGGTAACTGTGAGCATTCCTGACTGTTTTTACAAAAGCATTAAATCATACCGATTTACAGTTTATGGCAAGAGTAACACGGAAAGACATTTCCATTAAAAGCTGCACTTGATGCTTGATTTTGTCCTGTGGTGCAGGCTCCATGAAGTAGGATAAGGAAGTTGGAAATGTGGGTGGTCGAGCTATTAAAATGCTTTCCTCCAGAAATGGTAGTTGAAATCGAGAGTATCATGATGCTGTACATCCTAAGACAAATCACCTCCAAATTACCTCCATACAGAGCTGTTATGAGATCATTTTACCTAAAGAGCGGAAAGATGGTATGCCTTCGAAACCTTTCTTGCAGAAAGTAATGATTCTTCCAAATATAAAACACATGCTAAGGACTGTTCTTTAAATTTAGCCAAAATATATAAGGTTTTCATTTTATTCTGATTACGTTTTTCTTTGACTATGCCTTTAGAGCAACAACGTTTTCTATCACATATACATTTTTTTTTTTTTGAAGCGACCACCCTCCAATTTGCGGAAAAAACTGGATATCTTGTTTATACATATGTTATCTTGTCTTTTCTGATAATATTTTTCTTGGAATATCTGACTGCATTCGTGCAGTAATTATTGTGAGTATTATGCAGATTATGCCGAGGTATCTAGGAAATCATGCTGAGCATCGTCAATTCATCAAGCTCAAATTCTCAAATAAAACAAGGACAACAAGGTTCTTGTATGAAAGGGTCTATGTGCTAGGTCCTATGCCTTTTCATTAGCTCGAATTCCTAGTTCCTTCTACTCTTGTATGCGGGGTTGCTTATGGGGTCAAAATTATGGAAAAAATCAAATTCCTCATTTATATGGAGGAGGATACAACATGCTTTATAAGCACATTTCAAAGAAAAACGTGTTCAAAAGCCCACATTAACTCTGTTGCTCAAAAATCCATTTCTACATATGTTGTATGTTTCTATGATATTTATCTTAGTTTTCATAAGTATATTGCATACTAATTTATGAGCATCACGTAGCGTATAACGGCTTCTTTGCAAAAGTACATCCAGAATCATCAATTTGTGATCCAGTTTTCAAACAAAACGTGGACGGTGATCGAGAAGTATGGCTTAGCCTATAAGTTGTGTGCCAGATGGCCTTGAGTTGTGAGGAAGAATAAATTATGGCCACGAGATTGATCAATGATAAGGAGGCTACAGCAGCAGAACATTCCAAAATATTGTTTAAATCGGCAGAATGCTACATTGGTACTCAAGAAGGGAATGGTGCTTGTAAGATTGAAGTATCCTTTCAAATGGAGATTAAAGAGATTCGCTAACAAAAAAATGCACTAAGAATTGAATACGTGAAACTAAATGCACAGACTCATCAAGGAACCAAACAAAATTCCACACCTTGTAATAGAAGTAAGGTTTTAAGTTCTTGTATTAGAAGAATTACAATAAGAAGGAAAGCACATAGAATCAATATCATAACCAGACCCTTTCCATAGCAATTTAGTGCAGTTTTCATTGAGTAGAACACGGAATGCCCCAAAATCGACTAGGTTGACAATTGGTTCAATAAAATTAATGTAATTAGATCTACCAAATCATTACAAGTGGATTCTGATTATTTAGAAACGCCAAAAAGGAGTTGTAGATTTGATCCAGAAGGAGGAAGCTGTGCATAAGACCAATCGAGAAAGGCCATTCAAAAGGCTACATGAGATTGTGTCAGATTCTATTGAAGTTATATGTGTATTCAACAAGCTCCATATCAGGGCATGGTAATCATGCCAAGAGGAAAATAGATATTTTTCCTCATCGATATAACTCCTGTTAATAAATTCAATTTAGTTGTTGTCGAAACATCAAGACAGATGGAGATTTCTCATTAATTTCCCTTCTCTGTTGATGGGTTCAAAATAGATTAACTTGAACATGCGTACTAAAAGCAGAATAGTCCATATTACTTTCTAGTATAGTTATGAATGTAGATGACACTATCTTGTATTTAGTGGCATTACCACTTTGTTTGACTACGTACATCACTAAGAAATAATGGTTATTGGTACTTGGTGGACATTGTTGGGGAGAGACTAATCTAGTCAACCTGTGCAGAGGTTGCTCACAATATTTGTGAGATCATCTTCATTGTTGGTCTCATATGAGGATTGCCATCTAAGCAAGCCACGATGAGCTTAATGATGACCACTAATTCATCCTCAATGTCAGATGCCGGAGGCTGGATACGTTGATCCAATAAATCCTTTAAATTCAGAGATCTATTAGCCTTGGAAGAAGAAAGGGTGGGAATGACATCGCCAGGATGATCTCCTTTTATCACTTCTAAAGCCAGGACTCCAAAGCTATACACATCGCATTTCTCGGTAACCTTCATGGTGTAAGCAAGCTCTGCATAACAAAAGAGGAAGAATTAACCTATAAAACTAGTCATGTTGAAGGTGAAACGAGAAGTTGTTCGACAACTTACCTGGTGCGATATATCCATATGTGCCTGCAACTGTTGTCCAACTTGACGTGTCTCTCTTCAAGAGCTTAGCTGTGCCAATGTCTGACACGCAGGCCTCATACTTGGAATCTAACAAAATGTTGCTGCTTGAAATGTGTCGATGAACTATTGTAGGAACACAATCATGGTGCATGCAAGAAAGGGCATGAGAAACTCCTTTGATAATGTTTACCCGCTTAATCCAATCCAAGTTTTTAGCCTTCTCCTCATCTTTCAGGATTGCAAATAAGCTTCCATTTTCCAGGTACTCGTACACCAAGAAAGAATGATGTCGATGAGAACAAAAGCCATAAAGTTTCACTATATTTCGGTGTTGAACTTCAATCAATGCCCTGATCTCATTGAGGAACTCCTTGGGATATGTTTGTACATCATCTGAAATAGGGTAGAGCTTCTTCACAGCGAAAATGGCACCTGAGGCCAATTTTGCTCTATAAACACTACCATATCCACCCTTTCCAATGCAACACAATGCATTGAAATCCCCTGTTGCTTTTATGATATCACCATATAATGCTTTTCCATCCCAAGAGGATATAGAAATAATTTCATCGGGTGCTTCCACTTGTTTTACCACTTGATCAGCTTTCCTTCTTTTCACAATGATGAATATGACAATGATGGAGAACAGCAGAAGAACTAATCCCACTATTGGGAAAACAATGAGAAACACCTTATGCTCATCCTTTGATGACCTCTTCGAATTTCTAGAGGAAGATGATGGGCATGGTTGAAGTCCTTTGGCATTGCCGCATAATCTATCATTCCCTTGTAATGCATCAATGGAAGCATTAACAAATGCACTAGTGTTTGGAATAGGACCTGAAAATTCATTGAATGATATGTCAACTTCCTCTAGACCCAACATTTTGTTAAAAATGTTGTTAATGGAGCCCGAGAGATTATTGCGCGAGAGATTCAACTTCACTAAGCTCGTCAAACTACTGAACTCAACTGGAAGACGACCACTAAGCGAGTTATTATTCAAGTATAACTCTGATAGGTGCATCAATTTCCCCATCTCCACTGGAAGCTCTCCGCTCAATAGGTTGTTACTTAAATCCAACTGGAACAAGTTTGACAAGGGACCAATGCTTGGAGGGATTGACACGCTCAATCTATTCATTGAGAGATCTATTACTTCTACTTCAACCAGCGATGATATTTCAGGAGGTATAGCATCAGAAAAATGATTTCTGCTCAAGTTTAATTTCAACAATGAAGTTAAACTTCCTAATTCCTTTGGAATCTCACCAACTAAAAAATTAGATGAAAGATCAAGTGCTTGCAGATTATCAGCGTTCCCGATTTCTGGTGGTATGAAACCTGTAATGTTGTTCCCTGCTATCCTTAGTTCACTCAATTGTGTGCAGTTTCCCCAGTTGGGTGAGATTTCACCGTGAAACTTGTTGAAACTTAAATCCACGAATTGCAAGTTTGGATATATACCAAAGGCTTCAGCTATATTTCCTTCTAGCTGGTTATGTTCCATGCGTACCCTAACTAAGCTGATGCAATTCCTAAGGCCTTTAGGAATTGTACCCACAAGGTGGTTGTTACTGACTGCTAAATTTTGCAGCTTTCCCCCTTTGCACAAACTTTTTGGTAGGGAACCGCTAAGGATGTTGGTATCTGCTTGGAGCACATTCAAGTTCATTAGACCTCCTATCGACTCTGGAATGGCACCCGAAAGTCTATTTTCACGCACATACAAAACCTCCAGATCAGCCAACTTGCCTAAAGAAGAAGGCAGGGGACCATTGAGTTTATTTTCACTTATCTCAAGATCGAGCATTGAAGTGAGATTTCCGAATTCCTCGGGAATTAGGCCAGTGAGTTGGTTGCCATAAAGATAAAGAAGAGTGAGGTTCCTCAAATTGCCTAGAGATGGGGGGATCGAACCTGTGAGGTTGTTCATGTAAAGGGTCATTCGGTTGAGATTGGTCAACTGCCCTAGCTCAGGAGGAATCTGACCTACAAGGTTATTGCTGTATATGTGCAACTCTCTCAGATTTTTCAAGTTTCCTATTGAGGAAGAAATGTTCCCTGATAGATGGTTTGTATCCATATAAAGCTCTACCAATTGAGACAGGTTTCCAACTTCTGAAGGAATGGAACCAGAAAGAAAGTTCTGATACATGTACAGATTCAACAGGTTGCTCAGATTGCCCACTGATTTTGGAATTGGACCGTCAAGAGAACTATTATACAAGGCAAGCTCTGTTAACTTATATAACCGTCCTATGTCTTGAGGAATCAAGCCATCTAAATTATTATTGTTAACAATATGTAGAACTTCAAGGTTTTCTAGTTGACATATCTCTGGTGGTATGTTTTTAGAGAAGTTATTGGTGGACAGGTCGAGATAAGTGAGCTTTGTAAGGTTGCTAATTTCGGCAGGAATGGTTCCAAAGAGATCATTGACAGCAATATCTAAATAGGTAAGATTAAGGAGAGAAGAAAATGGGAATTCATCCAGTGTACCTTTTAAACGTGACTCGGTCAGATTAATGCCGGTTACAGCCCCGGTTCTGCTTTCACAATGGATACCTTTCCAAGTGCAATGGCTGAAACTGCCTGCATTTTGGGGCAGTACCCATGATAATATAGAAGTTTTGTTTTGTAGACTAGCCTTCCATTTGAGTAGGCCATCCACTTCCTGTGTTGTGGAGGCAAATGCAGGAGCTAGATTTGGTGTGAAAAGACATAGGACATGTAGAGAATGCAAAAGCCATGCTTTGTGTAGGTGTAATAAATCCATGGCTTCAGTGTTTTTATTTTACTTTTTTATGTGTGCGAGGAATATAAGTTAGAGCATTGGCCTATATACTGATTTTATAGGAAAAGTCCTCACAGAATGCCATGACATTCGACTGGCATCGTTGACTTGAGTGGAAGACTTGAGTCGAGCATGCAATAATTTAGGAAAGTTTTTTGGTTGCGGTTTTTCTCAACAACGGCATTGGTTTCATATTGATGGGGTTTTGAAAAAACTGCTTACAGTGGTCCGAGGGTACCATATAGCAACGAATGCTCTAGATGCCGTAGTTGAACGGTTCACTATGTATTAGCAGGAAGAGTAGAAATATCTATGGACTCTTTTCACTTTATTTCCTACTGCAACATTTCAGTATGGTTGTTTTAAAGCTTCCAACATGTAACTTCACCCCTCCGTAACTTTCAACTATATGTAAATAACTTTCAAATTTTTAGTTCGAAGATGAAAACATCACATCGATCGGGAGAATATCAATGTTGCTGATAAGGGGATAAATGAAACAAACAAATTCAAGTTTGGTTTGAGTTTTATTTTATGATATTCAAGTCAAGTTCAAACTTTAATTACTCAAATAGTAAATTGAATCAAATTCAAAATTTAAATTAATGAGTTCTTCAGGCTTGCAAAGTTAATCGAACTTAGTATAATTTTCAATTTATTTAGATTTAATTTCTTTTATTATTTTCAGCTGTAATGAATCCATGGCGTCAGTGTTTCTTTTGTGAGGAATATAGGTTAGAGAATTGGCCTATACTGATTTTATAGGAAAAAAAAGTCCTCAGAGAGTGACAGGAAAGAAGACTTGCAAGTGGAAGACTGAGTCAAACATCCAATAGTGGAGGTTGATGAAAATTTTTTCAATGGCAATTTTCCACACTGGCATTAGTTTCGTATTAATGTGGTTAGAAAAATCTGCTTACAGTGGTCTGAAGATACGATGAATCAATGAAGCTTTAGTTGCCATGTCAGCACTCAGCAGGAAGACTAAGACTATTTATCGACACCTTTAACTCAGGAATAACGTACATATATTACAATTTATATTTTTACATATAGAAATTTTATTGATATATATATATATATGTATGTATGTATGTATATATCTATATATGTACGCTATTAATCAACCTCGTATACATTAATACCATTAAAAGTTTTCTTATAGTGGTATGGGTCACAACTTTACTTTTTCATAATTTTTCACAAATTTAGCTGAAACCCAGAAAAGTCGATCCTCCAAGAGAATACCAATGTGTTTTTGGTTACAGAGACTGTCAATGTTGTTGTCAAGAAATGATATTTCTCCGATGTCTTTATGAAACCGGACCACAACGATGGTGACATAGCCGCGTGAAAACATGCTTTTTGTTTCATGGTCAAAGCCTCGTTCCGTTTTCCACGAAACTATACGGCCAAACATATGATGCAATCCGACCCATGAAGCACGGTACTTGCTTTGTCAGTCAAGCTTGTCTCGTGAAGCATCCAATTGAAATTTCAAATACTAGCATTAATACCACGACCACCTTTGCGGACAGTCAGTTTCTCATATCTCAAATAAAAAAGAGATAGCGGTAGTAACACTAGAAATTAAAAAGTGAGAAAACTTTGTATGGTCATTTAAAAGGAATGATATCGCAAACGTCCATTGGAATGTTGTCGTAATTGATAGGTAAAATTTTAATTAATTACCTGAATTTTCAAAAGTGCAATTTAGTAATTAAGAGAAAAACAAAATATATCCTCATTCTTTACGCTTAAGTGAATAGGCATAGGCCCTACTTCCATATAGATCCAAGTTGAAACAGGGTAAGAGATTAACTTCTCATTCCATTTTTCTTCTGCAATCCAACTTTCTACTAACAATGCTTGTGTGTGTGGTAGAAAAGTTCCATAGAAAATCTTGTTTAAGGGCCTTAATTTTGGAAAAAAAATTCAATAATACTAACACATCATGTAGATCAATGAGTTACATGCAAGTATCATTGAATTTTAAATACTTAAAAATAAAAGTATGTTTGTTTTTTTTAAAAAGTACCAATTATATTGTCAAAGTTTTATTAGTACTTAGTTGCCATATATTGATATTCCTTTCTCCCAATTTTGGCTATGTTATCGCTAGAAGCCAACTGTTTTCTCATTTTCCAAGTAGCAATTAAAGGATTTTGCCAAATTGGCACCATGACTTAATTCTTTCCATAGTGGTGAGGAGGATTTAGATGCTATGAAGATCATGCTTTGCAAACGCTCTCGGTACTAAGTGTAGCATAACTTTTCCCATATTGGCTTCTTCTTCATAATTCATAAATTCCCATAGTCATTTACCTTCCTAAGCCTAGTTTCTTTACATAAGATTATCAAGCCTAACCCTCCTTTATCTTTTGATAGGGTAATGATGCTCCAACTAATCTATTGTATTTTGTTATTTTTTACCTACCATTCCATAAAAAATTTCATAGCAAGCCAATCAATATGTTGTATGTTTTTTTCAGGGCAAAGGAGCTACCTTTATATAATAAGTTAGGATAGCTTGTTGCTAGGGTGGTCTTCCACCCTTACTAAATAACTTCCTTTTCCAACCTAATAATTTTACTTGTATCTTTTCAATGAGCATGGGAAATTGGCTTAGTCTACACTTTTGTCCTTTATCTAAGGGAAATCCTCAGTACTTTTCGAATATCTTGGTCTTGGGTAAGCCAAGGATGCTTCATATGTCTTGTTTCAATTGATTGTGGACATCTTTTAAGACAAGGACTTTGGACTTGGATGCAATTGGGTTTGGTCCTAACAATTCCCTAAATGTTTTTAGAGTTCAACAAATTGCAAGGCAAACTCTTTTGTTACTTTTTCCATCAAGACAAGATCATCAGCATATAGTAGATGAGAAAGTTTAATGGATGGGCCTTTCATCTTTATTAGCTCCCAACTTTAAGATTTACTAATCTGCTTAGAAATTATAGTGCCAAGAAGAACAAGTAAGGTGACATTGGGTGTCCCTATTGCATGTCTTGAAGGAAAAAAAAGGTTGGAGTACTAAACTATTTAGAAGAATCTCAACTGATGTGCTCGATATGCATGAAGTTATCAGGGTAATCCAGCATTCAGGGAAATTTAAGGAAACTAGAGCATGCTTGTTGAAGTCCCATTCAAGCTTATCAAGGGCCTTTTCCAAGTTAACCTTAATAAACATCCATTCTTATTGATTCGCTTTTTATTAAGTAATAGAGAAGCTCATTTAGAAGAAGTATATTATCAGAGGGCTTCCTATTTGGTATGAAAGTTGCACGACAAAAGTGGGAGATTTCACTTAAGAGTAGCCACAAGCTATTGACAAGTATTTTTGTAATTATTTTGTAAATAGTGGTGTTTAGCCAATAAGCTTGGATTCAAATATTCTTCTTGCGTCTTTGTGTTTAGGTATGAGGACTAAAGCAGTTTGGTTTATCTCACTAGGAATTTTGTTGGGAGTAGAATGCTCGTATGATTGTGTGTAAGATAGGTTTTAGTTGACAATAGTACTTTGAAGTTATTTAGTTTACCACCTATTTCTCTTGAAATGGGACTACTTTTAAGATAGTAAGGCTTATTTGTGGTGAATAGTTTGTTAAAATATTGAAGGATGTGGGTTTTTATTTGTTGGGGATCATGTATCCAATTGCCGATGCAGTTCTATAAGGATAGTATTTCATTCTTACTTCTCATTTTTGTTACTTAGATATGATAGAATCTAGTGTTTCTATCTCCATCATTGATCCATTGAATCATAGCTTCCATTTTCGAAAGGATGGCCTCTCTCTCATGAAAGTTAGGCTCTTAAACTCTTTTATAGTCTTATCAAAAAGTAATTATGATTGGAGCTTATGGCTCTTTCAATTCCTTTTAATCTAGTTTGGAGCCTTCTCTTGGTTTTCTTAATCAAATGTTTCGTTGTTCATGTACTTACTCTTAAATGGAAGGTGTTGATTGCTTTAAGAAGGTCATTTTCTTTAATGACTTCTTTGAAGCCACGATGACACACCAAAGATTCTCTTGAATATTCATTGATAGTCCTCTTAGGTTTCCCACAAGTGTAATCTAATGGCTAAGTTAGGGCAAGCATAAACAACAATTAGTGAGAAATGTTGGCTTTGATTTCTAACCTAGATCATGGAGTGAATTGCTTACTAAGGGTTTTGAATGATGTTCCATCCAAGAGGTTGGAGTTCCAAAGCATCATTATTCTATCTCTTCATCCTTCTGATTCAAAGCATACAAAACCATCAAAAGGGAGTTAGTAATATAAGGAATACGCTAGAGTGAAGTCCAACCTAGCCTCGATAAGGATCATTATGTCAAGATCATATTGGTTAATGGTCTCTTGAAGTGCAAGTAGTTTTGTTGATTGAATTTTGCTCCTCTTATGTTCCAGACAAGGATCTTTATTGGTCATGTAAGTTGGTACTATGCCATTGTTGGGGTAAGTAAAGTAGTTATGATCCCAAACCATGAGGTATTTGGGGTTTGCTTCATTAGCGAGTCTGTTGTTGTCCAAAGCCATTTGATAGGAGGAGTGTTTTATCGTTACCAATGCTTGGGTCTCTTCTTGATTACGGAAGAACAGTTGGAGGACTTTGTTGCCCCTAATCAAGTAAGTTGCTAGGTAAGGTAGAGGAGATAATAGCAACTAATGATTTGTGGTTACTAACTCTATGATTGTCCTGCAAGTGTACTCCTATTCTATCATTAACTTCTTTGGACTGTAGAAGGATCCTTGAATTGTGGTTAGAATGATGATGTTGAACTCCATTGTTTGAACTCTAATTCTAGCTCGATTGAACAACAAGACTCCCTTATTCTTAAGTGATTGCTATTGCTATGGAAGGTGTGAAATCTTGGAAAAATATAAAATATAGCTTAAGGAAATTCTATAAAGACCGTAAAACTAATAACAACATACTTATTATGAATAAATTATATAATGGTGATAATAATTATAGATAAATAATAATGACAACCATGTTTGGTTAGTTATGTGTCAAATAATTTTTACACCCCTAAAATTTGTTGTTATAGTTCAACAAGACTCTAATATACAAATAAAATAGTATTACATATCAAAATAAATTTTTTAACGAATAAACATGATGGTTACAATCAATCATTTAAATATCATTAGCTACATCTATTATATAATAGTGGTTCACTATAAAATACATAGTGCAGGTTCTTATATATTTAATGATAATAAAATAGTTTGATCATGTGTACAATTCCATAATTTTAAAACTTGTGAATAGTTCTTGTTATCATATGGAAAAGTCTATAAAGAAACGTATTCTCTCACGTAAGATTGCATCCATCGGTGTTCTAAATCATAACTTGTGGAATGCCAATAAAACACTACACTAGATGCACCTACTTTAAAATTAAATTTATTTATTTGTATTAATAAATAACAACTTTTAAAGAAGAAGAAGAATGCTAAACAATACATTAAGATTTCAAATGAAACAATAGCAACGTTAAAAGAAGAAGAAGAAGGGAAGAAAAAACTACTAGTAATACAAGTTAGCACGTATGGTTATGAATAAGGATTTAAAATCACCATAGCAATAACTAATCAGTGTCTGGATAGGAAGGAGTACTCCACCTACCTCACTTTCGTAAATAAAAGATTAATATAACAAATTCTGAGAAACATAATGAAATGGGAAATGTCATTTGTAAAATCGGATGATGTGACAATAATAACTTTAAAAATTCATATATAAACAATTTCATACTTCCATGAGTATAGTATACAGACACAACTAATTATAACTAATGTTGTATAGGTAAAATTTTTTACAAGAACTTAATCAAATAGTAAACTGATAAAACATAATCATTGTCATTATTAGCAAAACCTGTAATTGTAAAACATTGGGGATAGATGAAAACATTTAGAATGTGTAATTAGTGAATATGTAACCCTTCATAATAGGGAAAACGAGAGCGTTGAATAAGAGAAACCATATAAGGACCGAAAGCTACGGACTTTAGAAAGAAATATTTTGTATAAGAATAGCAAAGAGGAATAATGAAATTTAAACCTTAAATTTAAGAGAGGAACCATGCTCAATGCTAATAGAGTAAAATATGAACCTCAAACTCTATACTAATTAAATTTTATTTCACAAGTTATTGGATCAAAGAAAGATAAATTTATAAATCAGCCCAATTACAATTGCTCTCTTTAGGCTGTTACAACTTATGAAATGGAGAAAAGGGGATACCCCTCTTGATTTACTTTTAAAGAGAAAAAGAAACCAAACATTTCCCTTTAGCCCAGTGTGTCAATGCCCAAACCGTCGATTTATGCCCACGTCATATGCAACTTCCATAATACCTTAGAGCATTAATACCCCCGGTTTCTCTTCGCGTTTCCTCGAGCCTAGCAACAAGAATGGAGTGTCCTGACAAGAAATGAGAGCATGGTTTTTTTTTCTTTTTTTTGAATAATTAGTCCGTTGAGGAAGCTGGAAAACTTGTCCATTGACAAGCAAAATAAAAAGCTGACCCCAAAACCGAAAATATACAATGTACATTTAACATACATATTTTTAACAACCTAAATATTTTAGGGGACAAATACCATCAGTTATTTTCTTCTTTGTCCACCATAAATAAGGCAATTTATGTACATTTTTAAACACCTTTTCACAATAATTCATTTTATTAAACAACATTTGAAAATTAAGAGAACCTATGAATCTCAATAATTGACAAAATTTAACATTCTTCGAGCACTCACAAAACATGCAAAATTTTCAAATACCTTCAATTTTATAAGATGGTTCTTAGTTCTCATTCGGTGCATATTTTCAAGATCTCTTAAATTTTCAATATCCCCCAAAATTATCCTATTATGAAACAAAAACCACGAAACTTTAATCCAATCTTTAATGTCAATCATAATTTGGGAAATATGATACCTTAATATTTTTAATATCCTCCTAACTTTGCATCAAAAAATATTCAACAACAGGCTTCATTAGAATATCTCCATCTCAACCCTTATCTAATCAATCACTGCAAACACTAGGTTACATAAGTTCACAATACCTACAATATCCTATACAAATAAATTTGGAAGATGAGGATGATAATGATAATGAAGGAGATCATGACCATGGAAAAAAATAGGAGCAAAGTGATAACAAACATCATATTTATGCATGGTTAAGGGTCAATAAAGACGCAATTGTTGGACATAACCCCCCGTTGTTGACTTTCTAACAATGAATTCATGAAAGCTTGTTAGAGGGATTAGTTTACAAGAAGGACAAGAATCCACAAAAGTGAACCTACCAATAATGTAAGGTTCAATGTGATAAAATCTTAATGGATGTGATGAAATTCAAAGCTTACTAAACCAAATAAAATGATGAGGACATAGTAAAAAGAATGAATAAGATGATATAAAAAGATGCCCATGATTTGTTTAAGTAAAATGAGAAAAAACAATGCATAGTAGGGCTTTGTTAGTTGAAATTGCATAATGAACAAAAATGGAGGTTTGAAGTTGGAAATGCCGGAAAAAGCCAAAGCAAGCAAACTAATCTAGATAAACATAGAGCATATACAAGTTCATTCTAGAATAATGATGCACCGATAAACGATGAGGTCTTTGAATAAGTCAAATGCCCCATTGGTAGATTAGTAACCAAAAAGAAGAGGAAAGAAAAGCTAAAAAAAAGTGACGTAATGTAAGGACTAATTTAGAAATTGGAAGATTTAGACAATGTAGACGAGGATGATGTTGAGGTCTTGCATAAATTTGCTGAAGTTTACGAATAGAAATACTATTGAAAGTAGTTTGCATGAGAGAAGCAAAGAAGTTTTACTAATACATCCTCAATGGATGAAATATAGAGGCAATGAATCAAGGACATGCATAAAGAGATATTGATTATAAAAAAGTAGCAAATAGTTTTATATTGAGTTAGTAATTGTATCGGTTTCCATTAATAGAATTTGTCATTGTATGACTACGTAAAACTCGAATATATCAAGAAACTTATTTCAGTTATTATAACAATTTCCATTATTTGGTAACAAAAAGTCGTTGTGAATGAATCTACCTCCATCATTTTTAAGGGCAAAAAAAAAAAAAAAAAGCAAAAGCCATTAAGAAGTATTTGCTACTCACATCAATTTAAAAAATTTATCCATTGTAAAAAGCATCTGCTACTCAAATCAATTAAAAAAAAAAAAGGTTTCAGTTATAAAAGCGGTCATTGTAAATGTAATCAATGCAAAAGTGGCCGCTATAAAAGTATTGTTAAGCTTGAATTTTTTGTTTTCATTTTCCTTAATTCAATTAGTATCAAAACCTAACCTAGTTAATACTAACCATAGACTATAGATTAAGAAAACCTAGTTTTTCTATAAGTTTCAAGATTTTGAATTACTAGCTACTAAGGTAAGGAAAAAAAAGTTTGATTAAAACCAATTGGGTTGATAAATTTCGATCTAGCTATTAGTGTACAAGAAAATCACTTTTGAAAATGATTTTTGAAAACTAAGGATTCTAGATTCGGAGGCTATCTTATTAAACCCTAACTGACTATCGTTCCTAACCTTTCAAATTTAATTTAACTTTTCACCCCTCTAAGAATAATTCTATTTACAAGTAAATAAATAAATAAAATGTATCTATTTAAAAAATGACAACATTGAAAAATTATTCACAAAAAGGAAAAAATAAATAAATTTTCCATATTTTAAGTCATCCCATAATTGCTTTCAAATGCCTACGTATCCATTATTCGAGATTAGACTTTTATAGTTTGTTTCCAAAAACTTTGGTGTGTTGATTTATTTCATTTTTCAAAATCCATCGTATTTAAGTTTTTAGTCCATTTAATTTGATTTAAGAAAAGTTTAGAAAAAGAGTCCTAATTTTAAGTAATTTTATTTTTTGAAACTTTTAAACGTGTATTAGCTTTGTAAAGGATTTATTATTTATTATTTCAAAATATAAAATTTTTCCAAGTGTGAGTCTATTATTTCTATTTTTTTTTATTATTATTTTAAAAAAGAAAGTGGAAATAATTAAACAAAGTGAGTTCATAAAAAATAAGGGCAATACTTTACGACCATATACATATATATATTATAAAAAAAAGCTAGAAAAGTTATTTAATAATAAACTAAAAAGAAAAAAAAGGAAAGGAAAAAAATAAATAAATAAAATAAAACAACAAAACCACTAACCTGAATGCAGACGGGTCACGGGCACTACAACGGGTCAAAATTTGGGTCGTGGGTCAAAGCAGCTGCAATGACTCCAAGGCTTCACACAAACAGCTTTGGGCACTATTTCAAGTGGGTAATCACACTTTTGTATGATTTTTATTGATAAAATGGAGTTTACTAATAGTGGATTAGGGTATGGTAGAGCATTTGGTGGTTTTTGGAAATGGGTAGCGATGATGGTGTTTGGTTGTAGCGACCAGAGCTGTTTGAGACTATGTCAAGTCCAACAAAGGGTGTTTTTAGGATGCCCAGTAGGTGGAGAAGCTATTGAAGAGATTGTTTTGCTTCTATGTTAGGTTAGAGAGAGAGAGTAGTGGTGTTGCATTTGAGAGTTTTAGAGAGAGAAAGTGGTGTTTAAGCTTTAATGAGAGGATTTTGAAGCTTTCTTGGTGCCTAAACGAGTTCCTTCACCCCTTAATTATACTTTTTCATGCTTGATTTCATTTGGGAAGTTCATGACATCCAAAATCAAAGCTCTTCTCTAATGGGTTTTCAAAAGAACTTAATTCTATTGACCACAAAAATCTTGTTTTTAATTCAATTTGTTGGTCAAAATGCATCATACAATGTCTTCAATGTTAGATTATTATATACAAGTAAATCACTTTGTTTTGCATTAATACATGTCTAAGTTTGTGATTTTTTAACTGGTAATGAATGAAATGTTCAAAGTTTTCCCAATATTTTGAATCCAATTTTAATTACATTCCTTTGTTGATTTGAGAAGTTAATGCATTAAACTTAGTCAACTCCAATTACTCTATAAATTGGCCAAAATATGGGTCCAATCTAGTAAAAAAGTGAGTTTTGTACTTCTATGGTGCAGTTGTCGAAAAATAGTATGAAAATAGGGTGTTCTAAGTAAATTTTATGAAAATAATCGAATTTTTATACTAAAGGTGCACTTTGTGTGCGCGCTTTCAGAATTTGCATAGAAGGCGCAAACCAGAAGTGCGCCTTCTTGGTTATTTTAGAGGTGCACTCACTCCATGTGCCTTCACTTTCTCTATATATACCCCAATTTCTGTATTTTCCATTCATTCTCACTTCTTTTAATTACCAAAATCTCTCAAAACCTCTTACTTTCTCTCTCTAAGCAACAGCATGACCTTATTTTCTCTCTCCAAGTAACAGCATGACCCTATTTTCCTCTACCCATTTGTAAGTAACCCTCGGTCATCCTTTATTCCATAAGAATTTTTTAAAATACAAATTGCATTGTTAGTACAGTAATATTTATATTGTCCACATGAACTGTAGTTAGATGATAATTTTTTTAGTATTTATATTTTTGTAATATGTATGTTGCATTTTGTACATTATTCATATGATAATATATAGTTATATAAGTTATAGCGGTTATATAAAAAAAAAAAAATATGCGACCCATAGATTATAGGTGAATTTATTTATGTATTTATGAAGCATGTATGCATTTACAACCATAGTATATGATGAGACGCTCCACCGAGAAGTAAAATTGTGTAGGTATAATGAGATACCTCACCAAAAAGTGAAGTTGGTTGGGTGCTTAAAGTTATAATGTGTGATAAGATACCTTACTAAGAAATGAAATTGTATAGATACGATGAGATACCCCATCGAGAAGTGAAGTCAAATGGGTGCTTAAAGTTATAGTATATGATAAGACGCCCCAACGAGAAATGAAATTGTGTGGGTACAATAAGATACCTTACCGAGAAGTGAAGTCATATGAGTACTTAAAATTATAATGTGTGATAAGATGCCCTACCAAAAAGTGAAATTGTATAGGCGCAATGAGACGCTCCATTGAGAAGTGAAGTCATGTGGGTGCTTAAATTTACAGTATGTAATAAGACGCTCCATTAGGATGTGGGTTGTTTATAGTTAAGGATCAAAGGTAATCGATCCAGTTTACTATGGCTGGTATAGGGAGCATACATGCCGATACATCAACCATCATGGGGTGGTGATAAGATACTTGGCAAGCCTTCCTTCCATTTATTTTATGGTTTTTCATAAAGCAAAGTATATGAACATAACATTAACTATAGGCGGATACTTTATGTCGAACGGGGCTAGTAGACGATGTCGACGTTGCTCATCATATCATCAATGGTGGCCTTCAACATCTTGAGGAGCATGGCGGGTTAATATTATTTCCTAACAAGCTAGTTGATCCAGCCCCTGTACTTGCCCTTCGATTGCGTGTAGGTCCTAAAGTTTGCATAAAAGGACATCAACGAGCCTAAGTATGTAGTCAAGAACACAATGACGATTCTATGGCATTGGGATCTTACCATTCCATTAACTTGGATGAGATTGGTAGCAGTACACCATCTGGTGATGCCTCCAGTTTTAGTCATACCTCATTTAATACTCCAAATGCTCATAGAGGGATGTATCTACAATAAACACTGCCAGCTCCTTGTAAACATTGTACAAGTTAACCTCAGACATTACACATAGAGGAGGCTATCACCTAGCTACTAGTGTCACCGCTTACTCCAATTCCTCATATAGATTTCAATTTTGTGAATTTGGTCTGAATGTTTGTACTGCATTGAGTTCGGCATTTCTGGTTGGGTTACTAGCTTGCTTCTAGGTTCGAGTAGAATTTGGGTTTGAAGTTGTAGAATGTAGTTTCATAGGGGGAATGCGATGTTGGGATATTGGGTCTCTCTGGCTTATCGGGTTTGGATTATGATTTTTCAAGTTTCTTGTTGGTTGTTGAAGAAGCTTTCCTGTCCCCCTAGTAACAGTGGTCCACGAGCTTTAACCTTCATTTCTTGAAAGGGCCGACTGCATTAAATGATCTGACAAGTGGTAGGGGCATCCCTGTGACTCTTTAGCATTTGCATTTAATGCGCTATCTCCATCTGTATGTGCATGTGAATTATTTAGTGGTGGAGATGCATTATCTTGATGTATAGGCACCTTCACATCATTACTCGAGGAAGGTTTGACAAAGCTTAGAGAATTGCACTTGCCTATAGCATGATTTGGACAACCTCAAACAAAACACATGTTGCTTGGCCCCTTATATTGTATACTTAATTTTAGACCATCAAGTCATGTGGCGTGGATTAGGGGCTTATTAAGACTAATTTGTATGCATAATCTTACAAACTGGCCTCTTTTGGTAAATAATGTTACTGCATCAAATCTTAATATTGTTTAAATATTCATCTGATTTTTTTAATGCTTGGCACATAGTGTAAGTGTACCTTCTAAACAACCAAAAAGGTACACATTAGCAATGTGCCTTGATTATATGCTTTCCTTATAAGGAAGGCATACGTTTAGTATATGCTTTCCTTATAAGGAAGGTACGGCCCTAAATTGCGCTTTCCATACAAATATTGAAGATACGTACATAAAGTGTGCTTTCAGTATAAAAAATTGATCCACAGTGTAGACATGTGCAAAATGCAAGCCTACACTATACCATTTTTATAAAATTTATTCGAAACACCTTATTTTCGTACTATTTTTTTGATAACTACACTATTGAAATATAAAACTCGTAAAAAAGTACAAGGATCGCACCGGGTTTATTCCCTTCATTTCTTTGGATTTTGGAGTTGTTGATTGCTTCCGTAGCGTCATCACGTACAAGGCACATATGATGCACCTTAATAGTGAGCGTGCTACATATGCTAACTCGAAAATAATAATTGCATGCGATGCACACCTATAAAGGATCGACCTTAGGAGTCAAGTTTCAAGATCTCGGTTTCTCTTTACCACCCAAACTAACACACGAATCATTAGACCAGGTTTGTTTCTTCATCCATGTTCGCAACAAATATTATATCCCATTCAAAGCCAAAACTTTAGGCCTAAAAAATTGGCATAAGCCTTTTGAGACCTTAAAAAAATTATTTAGTCTACTACTCATATGTGAAAAATTATTACTATTTTTTTTTTGGACCAATTTGATAGAATTACAGCATCAGTTCCATTTAGTGCTGGCAATTTGTGTTATCATGTTGTATCCCATGTCCATGTCTAAATGGGTTCGTGTCCTAAAAACCCCAACCTATGATTCGACTCATTTATAAATTGTGTTTGAAAACCTAAACCTGTAACCTAACCTGTATAATAAGCATGTCTCATGTCTAAGTTAAATATGTTTATCGATTAAAAAATTATATAAAAGTTTATAAGATATTTGCATATGCAAAAGGAAATGAACAATAACAATATTTAAATTCTATAAATACAAATGTTGTAAGGTTTTCATCTTAGCACTTGACATAAAATTAAAACTCAAATAAAAATTTCAAAGAAATGATCTTATGAAATTACAAAAACTCCCATAATTTAAATTGCGTGACATTACTTAATTAAGTGGAACCATGGCTTGAAGGAATGCTATTAGTAGGGTTAATTTCCAAATTCACCACATTCTCTGTTAGATCTTCAAGGAAGACGGTCAAATAATCTATACATAAAAAAGAAACATATCAATAAAATATATTATGTTGAAATTTTAGCAAATAATTTATATTTGCTACTTCCATCTCCATAAAGCCAATCCTTTGTACATAAAAGAGCTTCTATAGTATTTGACTTCAATGAGCTGCAATGTTGATCAAGGATGCGGCCTTTAGTGCTAAATGTAGATTATGAAGCTACTGTAGATATTGGTATGCTTAAGACATCATGTGCCATTCTTGCAACTCAAGGATATTGAAATTGATTGGTTTTCTAATAACTCAACACATTCAATTCATCCATTGTATGTCGTTCTTCATCTAAATATAACTTTAATTCAAATTTGGTGGCACCCCTTAGGATTTGTCTGCTTTTAAATGATTGAAATTCCTAGACAAGGTAAAGAATTACATGCATCATATAAAAAGTTACTTCTAAAGTGTAAAAACAATATATAATTATAAAAAATAAAGTCACTTGGAGGTTGTTGCCCCATTCATCATTCATAAAATCCTTGGCTTTTGATTTACTGCAACAAACATTTAATTTTGGAGTTGTAGCATCTTTTTGCACATATTCATCAAAAAGAGAGAATAAAGCTCTTTTGACTTTCATAAACTCATTTGAGTCATCATCATAGAGACTTTGATTACTCTACTGAACAAAATCGAGTTTATATCGTGGATCTAGTGTAACATCAATTTCCAAAACCAAACTAAACTTAGACCAATACTTTTCAAATTTTATAAACATCTTGATTGCCATGTCTTTCAAATATGCTTTACCTTTACTCATATTATTTGTCAATGCTCGGTATGCCCTAAAAACTGAAGGAAAGTATGAGTTGGCAGTAGGATACTTTGTTCTAGAAAATTTGCAAGTAATATCATAAAAAACTTTTAAAAACTTGCTCATTTTATCAATCTTGTCCCGTTCTTCCAAAGAAGGACAATGTCTATAATTTGAATAACTTAACTCTAAGTAACAAAATGCACTTCTACAATAAAGTGCATTATCGAGCATAAGGTCTGTTAAATTCCATCTAGTTGGAACATCCTATCTTAGACCTCTATCTTTAGATAAAGACAACAAACTTACACATTTAGCAAATTTTACCTTTCTTGTTTAAGACCCTTTCACATACTTTATGCTTTCTCTCACCTTATCAACAACACTATCAATCTCTTTTAAATCCTCCTAAACAATTAAATTGAGAATGTGCGCACAACATCTAATATGAAAATAAAGACCTGAAGCTAAGAGTCCACCTTGCATATTAAGTTGCGTCTTTAATAAAGTCACAAAAACATCATTGGCTCAAGCATTATCCAAAGTCATGCAAAACAATTTACTTTCTATCCCCAAATCAGTTAGCAAAGTCATTACTTTCTCAATTAATGCAACACCTGTATGTGGAGGTGGCATATATGCAAAATTCAAAATCCTCTTTTGCAAGACCTAATTTTTATTAATGAAATGAACAGTCACAGAAATATATCCATCAAATGCTATGGATGTCCATAAATCATAAGTCAACGAAATTCTACCTAAACAATCCATAAGCATATGTTTAATTCTAGATCTTTCCCTCTTGAAAAACTTCATTAGATCAACCTTCAAAGTATTTCTAGATATATGCACAACACTCTTATTTAAGTATTCAAATAATGTCCTAACTCCACCATACTCCACAAATGAAAGGGGTAGTTTGTGCTTAACAATTGTAGCAACTAACAATTCACGAAATTTCTCATGATCAAACTTAGTGGAATTAATTTTCATGTTTGCAGACAATAACATTTGACTAATGTCCCTAGTATTACGTTTAGGACATTTTTTCATATGTCTCCTTAAGTTTTCAGTTCCATAATTACTATCACATCTTATCTTGGTCTTACATGACCTACATGTCCCTTTTGTAATGACTAATCTATCTAGTTGCTTCTCAAATGAACAAGTGAAAAGAGTCCATACTAGAAAAGTAAGCTTTCTTTGTCGTTTAGAATTAGTAGTTGATATTGAACCTTCAAGTTTGACAACATCATCTTCTTCATCTACTCCTAGCACTTCCATTTCATCGAGGTCCACTAGATCTTCTAAAGGTGAATCCATCTACATGATGAACAATTGGCAATTACTTAAGAATAGAGGAATATCATGGCAATACATTAAAAAAAAAAACCATTACTTAATCTAACATGAATACGGTATCTTTCTCATATTTATCAAAGGACTAGTGTTCTATGAATATAGTATCTTTCTCATGATATAAACATATAACATAATGGACGCAAATGAAGTATGAATGGAAAACCATAACATGAAAGATGTGAATGAAATGGCACAAGTGCATGACCACAATCAATATACAAGAAATAAGAAAAGAAACTTATTCACATGTAGTGTATGTATGGCTATCGACTATGGCCCATAAATTACTAATACTAATATATACTAAGACACAACAAATCAAGATGATAGTCAAAGTGGATCTAGCTATATATTTATAGTTGTATTATTTGTATATATATACATATAATCATTGGTGTTCCCTATAATAAAAAAATCTAAATAATCTTTTCGACGCATTACTTTATAATCTATTTTAACTCTTTATACATGACTAAACCGATTGCAATTATGAAAACTTAGAATATGATAGGGCACATATTTGTGGATCCAGTTTGATAAATTTGCTAAGTTAGTTCTTGAAATGTGGGGTAACACTCCATTTATTATAATCATGATTACTAAATCTACAAAAGGATATTTCCACAAGTGGCAATTGTTGGAAATTTACAAGAAATTGCAATGTAACATATTTTCCTTTCCCCTGAGAAGTTAAAGACTTAATCGTTAATACTAATGACTTTCTTTAGTATATATCTAGTCTTCTTCTATATCACATTGGATATAGATGGTTTATACATTTAAAAGGAAAAATAATATATTGGTAAATAAAGATGAGTATTTATGACTAAATAATGCAATCAACCTAATTTCATCCAAAGAATAATATTACTATTCAATTTCAATAAATTTTATGATTAGTAAATATAAATAAAAATCTTTTGTCTCTAAAATGATTTCTTTTGAACTAGGCATACTACTTTTTTTTTTCCTTCATAAAGGATTTTGATTTTGTTTGATGGCAACTTAACTCCATAAATGAACCAGAAAAGTGTTCTATACATTGAATAACAATAGAGTAATAAGAGTTTTGTAGAAAATGAATTGTAGATCTTAATTTTAAACCAATGTCTCAAGTTGAAAAAAAATTACCTCTTCGATGATGATAAAGACAAAACAATTAAAAAGGGTAAGGGTCGAGAGGACTATTGGCTTTACTTTGGTCAAGAGGACTATTGGCTATGAGTGATACTAAGAGCTAAGAGGGTCTATCAGCTATAGTTATAGGGGATTAGCCATTAGGAAAGATCTACGAGGATGAGGAACAAAGACGAGAGAGTACAAGATATAGGGGATCTAGGATTGGGTGCGTAAGGGTTTCATTTTCTCTACATGCACTATGCACATTTAACATTTTGTTATTGGTCTTTTTACTTAAGTGGGCATCCATTTTTTTTTTTTAATAAACAAGTTCATAGGTTGAACTAAGAATTTGTTTATGAGACCTATTTAATAAACAATTTGTAAATGGGATTTAAACTTGAACCCGAACCCAAACCCGAACACGTTTATAAACTTGTTTAGATGGGTCTAACATGTTTGTGTCCCATGTTGATTTTTTTTTATACTCAAACCCATTTAAATCGTATCATGTCGTATCCAGGTTTAGTAAGTAAAGCCCCAAATTGCTAGCCTTAATTCCATTAAGTGATTAGTATTACCAATGCTTACAAAATATTCAATTGAGGCGTTGTTTAAAGCCATAATCAACTTAAATTATCTACTTGTAGAATATTTTGAAATAAGCAAGTCAAACCTCATAAAATAAATTATTTCTTCCATAAAATTTGCTTTTTACCAATGGAACCCTTTGATCCTAGAAAATTAAAATACCCTTAAAATGAGATGCAATGACTGTTAAAATGACCCAAGACCTAAAAGTTATATTTTCCTATTTCTTTTTTTTTTTTTGTATTTTTCAAATTTTTTATTTTTTTGTATTTTGCTATATTGTCTAATATTTTGCATTTGAGGCTATATATATATATACACACACATGTAAACACATACTTCACCATGTGCCATTTATTCTCAATTCCATTCAAAGCAACTCCATTTCTTCCTCTCTCATATAACTGTGTCAGCAAGTAGCTCTGATTTTGAGATGGAAAGAATAGCTACTGAAATAACCCAAGAATTATTTCTTTAAGAGAGTAAGCTGGTATTGTTAGTTAATTCCTTATATGAAATGCTATCAAAGTTTTGCAAGAGTTCTTCTAAGAGTAAACAAACGAGGAAGTACATAGATGGAGGTTGAGTTAGAGGACACAATCGTTTATATAATGACTACTTCTTAGATAACCCAGTATATATCAATGAACAATTTTAGGGAAGATTTCGAATGAGGAAAACTCTATTGCTTTGCATTTTACAAATAGTCTAAGATTACTCTACATATTTCAAACAAAAGAGAGTTGTCGTTGGTAAACTTAATATTTTACTACTACAAACATGTACAATAACTATCTGAATGTTGGCACATGGAGTAGCAAGAGATGCTTTAGACGACTACTTGTGTATAGCTAGATACACAGTAATACAATGTGTCAAGCAATTTGTTCAAGTGGTCATTATTTCTTTTGGTTATGACTACTTATGTAAGCCTAGTTCTACTGTTATTAAGCACTCACTTAATGTTGTAAAGCAACATGGATTTCCAAGCTTGTTGGAAAGTATTGATTTTATGCATTGAGAGTAGAAGAACTGTCCAATTACATGGTAAGACATGTATACTTAAGGTGATTACGATTCTCTAACAATCATGCTTGAAATAGTTGCTTCATATGACACTTGGATATTGATGCAATTAGGAGGAGGTCTTACTAACATGTAGATGGGTCCTCCATAGAATAGCTAATGGAGAAAGGAATGATAAGGTTTTTAGGTAAGGAAAACACAAAAGTAAAGGGACTAAGCATCATGAACTACTCATGGATGTGACTAACCACTCAAGCACTCATGAACCAACATGTTGCCAGATGTGACTCGTCAATTCGAAGTGTTGAGTTGCTTACCGGCACAACCTTGCTTAAGCTTGCTATAAGCTAAGGGACAAGGACTCAACTTGAGAGAAAGGAAAGGAAACCCAGAAATTTCATTAATTAATAAGAGGAAAATCTGTTTACAACAATTGTCTTAGCAGGGTATTTATATCCAGTGATGCTAAGGTTACATTGCTTAATGAAATTACTATAAATGGCAAGTAATTTATACAACTACAAGAACAAATGCAGAAAGAAAATTATGTAATTCTTCAAGGAAAAGAAGATTTTAGTGCTAGGTGTATCCTTAAGGAGTGCGATATGTGTTGTTGTGGGAGTGGCTGGGCAAATTCCACTAACGGTTTCTAAGAATCCAAGATTTAGTTGTCAATCGTAGGGCTTTTGATAAGAATCAGACCACTAAACCCTTAACCCAAGCCCAAACTCGAGGGTTGGAAAGTATGGCCAAGCGAGTTCATTCCCTATTACCTTCTATCGAGGAGTTTGAGCTGCTATAATGTGCTGACTTGATGCCTTTTGTAAGCCCTAAAAATAAGCTAAGTGACCGTAGGATCGAACTTAGTACACAAAGTTTAGGGAGATCGGTTAAAGGATCCAATCAAACCTAAATTATAAACTAAAGCTAGAAATATCAATAAAAGTGATTCTGTAAGTTTGAATTTAAAAAAATAGGTAATAAAATAAGAGAATATAAAATTTTCAAATTTTAAGTATGTTACTTGTTATTTATCAAAAATACGTAAAATACATTTTGATAATTAATAAATCGCTAGAGATAGATTATATATATACTAAAAATCATATAATGACCTAAATAATATTTAAGAGTGTTTACTTATACCCCACATGTATTTACGTGTAGGTAAAAATAAGCGAGATTATCTAAATTACTCAAAATTAGCCAAAAATTTACTAAATAATTAAAGAAAATTATAAAAAAAATTAGGAAAAATAAAAAAAAAAAATCAAGAAAAGGGGGAATGAATCAGATTGAGACGTAGCAGCAAGGGAAGTAAGAAACTAAAATTACCCAATAAAAAACAAGCAATAAAAAAGGAAAATAGGAAGAGGTATGGGCCTTATCTTGTCTTAATCAATGCACAATAATTCCTACAAAGCCCTATAAATAGCAAGAAAAATTACAAAGCTCATTTTGTCAGTTAAGAACTAGAAAAAATTTGAGAGAATCGAATTTGAGAGAAAAAAAATTAGGGTTTTAGAATTTTGTCCCAAATCTATGCAAATCATGCAAGTAGGCCGAAACCACACGTCACCACTACTTAGAACCGAACCACCACCACCATCTTACTCCAAATCTTCACCTGGACTGGCTGACACACCTGAACCGATGTTAGAAGCCAAAAAGCTATCGAACCAGGTGAGTCTCACATCTTCTCCGATTTCGCAAAATTCCTTAAAATTATTTATTTTGCCCAAAAAATTATGAAATTTATTATTCTGAGGTTTTATTATATGTAGATTTAGGAAGAAATAGTGATTAAATTTAATCATGTTTGTAAATATAGAGTTTTTAAGAAATTAGATAAAACCGAGCACAATTAAAATTAGAAATAAATAGGCTTGGGAGTGTAGTTTAGAGCTTAATTTTTTTCTGTAGAATTCTTAAGTGATATAGAATAATGCTATAAAGCCATTTTTTAAAAAAAATTAATTTTGAAAATTTTTAGCCCTAAAATGATGAAGAAAATGAGTAATTTTGACTTAATTAAGTGATTAAATGATTCATTATTGACTTAAAAGGTAATTAGATGTTTAAAGGTGTTAATATCTAATATGGAAATATAATCCTAACATTTGGAGTGTTAATTGTAATTAATCTAGGGATTATGTAGTAATTGCGGGAAATTTAGTAATATATGAATTTGAGATTTTAATAAATAGGAAATAATAGGCTAAATTGGATAATATAATAATAAAATCAGTACATAATAAATTTGGTACAAAAATTAATTTTAGGTAATTGGATAAAAAATATAAGATTTCTTCATATCGGGAGTAAATTCGACACCTTAATTAGAATTAAAGTGTACCGAATAGGTTAGAATACTAAATTAAGACCTAGTACGATTTCTACAATATTCAAGCTTAATATGATTAATTTCACATTAGGGTTCGAGTGTATTTAGGATTCCTCATAGTTAAAATAAATTTAGAACCAAAACTGGAATCTAATTCAGAAACTGAACCTCGAGCTAAGATAGAGTGAATCATTAGTAAATAATAGGTATATATGGAAAAGTGAGTTAAATTATAACTTGGAATATGTATTATCAAAGTATAAGTACTAAAAAGATGTATTTATACTATAGGATACATGGAGACGAATCAACCTGCAATTAAGTAATTGGGCAACCGAGAATTCCATATAAGTTACATTTATTACTTCACCGTATTTGGAGTACTATTCATTTGGGTAAGTTGTATTTATGTTTTTGTGAAGTAGTGTTTACTGTGATAGTATGTTGAGGTTATGTGAAAATTTACTGAGATGTTACTGAATTTATCGAAGAAAATGACCAACCTAAGTATTAACGCTGGAAGTAGGGATGACAATAGTGGTATTGTCCATCATAGCCGACAACCCTAGGGCAACCTAAGAGTACGGATGAAAGACTTGATGAAGTGGCCAATCTCTTAGTTGATTTAACCAAAGCTACTCATGCAATGGCTTATCAACATGTTAAGGTTGTGTAGAATACTCTACAAGCTGTTGGTCTTACTAGAAGACAAAACCTAACTTAATAAGCTTAGGAGATATGGATGATGATGAAGAAGAAGAGTATACTGAGGTTAAGAGCAAGCTCAAGCATCTCGAGCTACTGACTATTTGAAGCTTCAGATTCCGAGCTTCAATGGTTTTGGGAGTATAGATGATTATTTAGATTGGGAGAAGAAAGTTGAGCATGTATTTGATTATTACCAGTACGAAGATCGAGAGAAGGTAGAGACTACTGCTGTTGAGTTCTTAGGGTATGTTGCCATATGGTGGAAGAACTTCTAAATCATGAGAAGGCGAAAAGGATACAAAGAGGTAAATACTTAGCCTAAGATGAAGATGATCCTTAGGAACAAGTTTGTGCTGGATGAATATTTGCAAGATACTTTTGCTCGGCCTCAAGAACTAAGGTACGAAAGCCAAACTGTTGATGAATATGTTTAAGAATTCAAGATACTCGTAATTCGCTATGAAGTAGATGAACCATAGGCCCAAACAGTATCCAGATTCATTATTAGATTGAGAGGCGATATCCGAGATATTGTAGAACTAAATAAGCAAAAGTTCCTAGATTTAAGGAGATATAGAACATCATATAAGTTATCATGCTCGCATATCCACCATTTAAGTCTCTAACAATGATTCCAATAATTACATATTCGATTTAACCTATGGACGAATATGCAAGGATACGTTTCATGCTTGTTTGAGCAATAGCAATGAGATTCCCCAATAGCAATTCACTACAATGGATGAGGCTATATGAATAGTGCAACGAGTGGAGAGATAGAGAAGGACCAAAATGTTGACTCGACCCCTAATGAGCCAACCTGGTCAATCAAGCCAACCTGCCTAGAGAAGTTATCTAACTCAGTTAAGTACTAAGCTAACCAAAAAGGTAGGTGTCAAAGTTTAATAGAAGGGTTGACCTGATAGTCACATGCTAATAAGAACATATGAGAAAGGGTAAAGATTTGAAAGAAAGACTAGTCAGATCAAGTGCTTTAAGTGCTAAGGATTTAGGTACATGGCTGCTCAGTGCCCTAACTGAAGGACCATGATGATTAAGGGAGATGTCCTGAAGATTGAAGGGGAAAGCATAGATGAGGAACCAAAGGAGGAGAAAGAAGTGGGAGATTAGATTGATGTTAATGCCAACCTACTTAAGGAAGATGTGTTTACAAAGGACCTTAATAAGTTAACTCTAGTTGTCCAACATGCAATGAGCTTAGAACCCTTTACAAAGGAGGAGCAAAGAGAGAACTTATTCCACATCACCTATAAAGTGAACAACCAGGTGTGCGCATTCATAGTAGATAGTGGAAGATATATCAATGTGGCATCAGCTAACATAGTTAAGAAGCTTAAGCTACTAATCACTTCACATCCAAAGCCGTATAAATTGCAATGGCTAAACGAGAAGGGAGCACTACATGTCACTCAATAAGTGTTGTTGCCAATCTTAATTAAAAACTATTCCAATGAGATTCTTTGTGACATGCTATCTATGTATGCATCATACATGCTATTAAGCCAACTATGGCTTTTTGATAGGACAGTTATACATGATGGAGCGAAGCTGATACATCTTCGAGGTCAGACACATGGAGAGGTACCACAAATGAAGCAAAGTGAAAACAAACAAAGAAAAACTAGCAAATTTTGGGTAGCTATTGAACAGATATGATTCATCACTTGATCCCACTCAACCTATAATTCGCCGGATATGACTTATAAGTCCGAACTGAAGGGTCACTAGCCATTACTCCCTACTAAAGGAAATAGATAAGAGTTAAAAAGGGGGTATTAAGAACACAAGGGTTACTCAAGGGATACTTGAATAATCTGATATTGATGATTGTATTACGTACAAATAAGTGGGAGTTTATATACCTGCCTACTAAGGTTACTTTACATGTATGAAAAGACAAAAAAAGGTATCCTTACAATTGGGTTACATAATATATACTAAAAAGGGTAAAAGAGACAAAGAATATTTAATACAGAAAAGTAAAGAATCCTTCTCTCTCTTTTCTAGAAGGAGAGAGAAGGATTTGCAGTCAAGGGCCGACTTGATCTGGATTAGGTCGACGACCAACCAATCCTTTAGAGAAGTCAGCTTGACTCACAGTCGGACATTTGTGGTCGGCTCGGGAGCTCGATTTGGCTAGTCTTAAACTATCTTTTGGGATAAGACATTGTTGTTAGGTAGGAGCAAGTTCGACATACGTGAAGGTCCGGTAGTCAGGTCGGTAGGGGATTAGGTCAAGACAAGAACCTCCATCTTAGATATGGCCTTAAGTTAGTATCCTCTAAGAGTCCTCTAACTCAGCTACGAGTAATTGGTCCAAGGGGCTGATTCCTATCAATTTAGGAACACCAATGTATTTAAGAAAGATGAGAAGAAACTTACTTTAAACCCCATGACGCTGAGTCAAGTTAGCAATTTGCGAGCTAAACTTGATCGAGGATTAAAGAAAGCCTTAGTGTTGAGTAGAGCCAAACTCTTAGAGGCTATTAAAGATGACGTACTGACCTTCCTATTGATTAAGCTATTACTAAAGTTAAAGTAGCAAGGTGAACTACCCTTAGAAGTCAAGGAACTGTTGAATGAATATGCTGACTTGTTTCTTGAAAAATTGCCCAAGGGACTACCTCCTCTTCGAGACATTGAACACTACATTGACTTGATACCCAGCGCTACCCTACCAAACAAGCCAACTTGTTAGATGAAGCTCAAGTAAGGTTTTAAACTTCAAAGACAAGTCAATGAACATCTACAAAAGGGTTATGTAAGGGAGAGTCTTAGCCCTTGTGCTATGTTGATGCTTTTAATGCCGAAGAAGGATGGAACTTAGCGTATGTGTGTGGATAACAGAGTTATCAATAAGATTACGATCAAATACAAATACCCCATCTCGAGGTTGGATAATATGTTGGATGAACTATATGGTAGGAGAGTACTCAATAAGATAGATCCAAAGTCAGGGTATTAGCAAATTCAAACGAGACAAGGGGAAGAGTAGAAGATTTCTTTTAAGACCCAACATGGTTTGTACAAGTAGATGGTCATGCCTTTTAGGCTATCAAACAGCATAAGCACTTTCATGAGGCTAATGAACCATGTTTTGAGAGATTTGATCAAGAAATTTGTTGTCATCTACTTTGATGACATCCTTGTCTGTAGTGCCAACCTGGCAATGTATACTGACCACCTCCACACTGTTTTTGATGTCCTTCGAGTAAAGAGGTTGTTTGGAAACTTAAAGAAATGTTGTTTCTATTAAGAAGAAGTGATCTTCCTAAGATATATGGTTAGTAGGAGAGGATTAAGTGTAGATGAAGAGAAGATATAAACTATTATTGAGTGGCGACCCTAACCTTGTATGCCGAGGTGACAATTTTTCATGGATTGGCTTATAATGCCTCTAACTAAACTTATAAAGGAGAACGTAGAGTTCAAATGGAAAGAGAAAGAGAAGAGTAGCTTTGTCGAAGTGAAAACAAGGTTGACCTCTACCCCAGTCCTGGCTCTATCAGACTTTGAAAGAGCATTTGAGCTTAAATGTGAAGCGTCGGTGTCAATATCAAAGCTATGCTGATGTAAGAAAGCCAACCTATCGCTTATCATAGCGAAAAGCTCATGGGAGCACAATTAAACTATTCTATATATGATAAAGAGCTTTTGGCATTAATTCGAGCTCTTCACGTGTAGCAACATTATCTTTTGCCAAAATAGTTTGTCATATACATGTATCATGAGTCCTTGAGATATTTATGGAGCTAATCTAAACTTTCCAAATGCTAAGTTCGATAGATTGAGTTCCTATAAGGATCTAACTTTATCATTAACTACAAACAAGGTAAGAACAATGTAGTTGTTGACACCCTGTCAAGAAAACATGTTCTTCTCACTAAGTTGCAAACCAAATTATTAGGTTTTGCCAACATAAAAGAATAGTATTAGAATGATTCTCATTTTGGCCCTATATATAAGAACTGTAGAGAAGGAAGAGTGGTAGATGAGTACCATGTAAAGGATGGTTGTTTGTTTAGAGGTAGCAAGTTTTGTGTGCCAACCTATTGGATGAGAGAGCTGCTAGTGAAAGAAACCCATTATAGAGGACTCTCTAGATACTTTGGAGAGTGAACAACATATGAGCTATTGAATGATAGATTTTTCTAGCTTAGAATGAAGCATGACATGCATTATGTGATTGAGAGGTGTGTCATATATAATAAAACAAAGAATTGGGTAAGGAAAAGCAATGCCTCTACCTATCCTGACCAAACCATGGGTTAACTTGAGTATGGACTTTGCCCTTCGATTACGTTGAGTTGCCTAAAGCAAAGATTTTGTCATGGTTGTTATGGATGGATAAGTTCGAAAAAATGGTACATTTCGTGCCTTACACCAAAACTAACAATGCTTCGGCTATTATAGGAAGTAGTTTGCTTATATAGAGTATTAAGGAGTGTAGTTGTAAGCCCCATAACCAACCATTCAAAGTTTCAATCGATTGAAAAATCCGATCGAGTCTAAATTATAAAGTAAAGTTAGAAATATTAGTAAAAATGACTCTGTAAACTTAAATTTAAGAAAATAAGTAATAAAATAGGATACTATAAAATTTTTAAATTTTAAGTATAATAATTGTTAATTATCAAAAAGGCAAAAAGTGTAATCTAATAACTAATAAATTACTAGAGATAGATTATATGTATACTAAAAATCATACAATAACCTAAATAATAATTAGGAATGTTCACATGTACTCCACATATATTTACGTGTAGATAAAAATGTACGAAATTATTTAAATTAGCTAAAAACTTATTAAATAATTAAAGAAAATTATTAATTAATTAAAAAAATCAAAGGAATAGGGAATAATGTGATTTGGTCATGGCAAGTTAGGAATTGAAGAAGAAAAATTAACCAAATAAAATCAAGCAACACAAAAGGTAAAAATTAAGGGATTTAAACAATGTTTTGTCCAATTAAATGCATAATAATTATTACAAAGCTCTATAAATACGGAAAAAAATTACAAAGCTCATTTGGACAGTTAGAAGTCAGAAAAAATTGAGAGCATTGAAATTAGAAGAGAAAAATTAAGGTTAGGAAAAAAAAAATAAGAAAACTGTACAATTAGAGCCTTAGAGGAGAACCAACACCAGACGAGCACCTGAGAATGGATGGCCACCACCACCACACAGTAGTGGCAGTGCCCTAGACCAGCCGACAAGGCCATAGTGGCCGGTGGTGGCTGGAGCCACCCAGACCGATGAGTTCGGTTTCCAACCTGATTTTGTGTAATTTTGTAAAAATAGTAAGTATTCTTAGAAAATTATGAGTTTTGTTATTCTGGAATATTTTTGTATGTATTTTTTAGGAAAAATATTATTTTGATGAAAATATATCATATGATATATAGTCGTTAAGAAATCATGCAAAATTGAGCATGTTTCGGTTTAAAAATAAATGACCTTAGGAGTGCAGTTTTGGGCTCAAAATTTTTTTGTAGACTACTTAGATGATATAAAATAGCGCTATGAAGCTCGTTTTCAAAAATTAATTTTTGAAATTTTTAGATAATTTTTAAGCCTTAAAATGAGGCATAAAATGGGTAATTTAGGGTTAATTAGGTAATTAAATGGGTAATTACTAATTAGATGTACAATTATATATTTTAGGATGTTGAAATCTGATGAAGTATGATACTTGTAGCATTTAAGGTGTTAGATGTAATTATTGGGCTAATTATGTAGTAAATAAATAATAGGAAAAAATAGTAAATTTTAGGTTAATTTTGTAAATTAGGGTAATTAGGTGTAAAATCTAATTTAGGATGAATTTAGGCATTTTGAAATGATAAGTGATGTTGGGAGACGGTAATTAGAGTTATAAAAATATTATATGTGTATTATGTACATAATAAGTAATAGCACATAATACACAATTATTAGAAATATAATAAATAGAAGATATTAGAATAAAAATTGATATTATGATAATAATAGAAATATACAATAAATCTGATAGGAAACTTAAATTAGGGTAATTATATGAAAAATGTATGATTTTCTCATAACGGGAGTGAATTCTGTGATTAAACTAGGATCCGGATATACCACACGGACTAAAACACTAGTTAAAGACTAAAAACGATAATTAGGATATCCAAAGATAATGCGATTAATTTCACATTATGTATTGGAATAATTTCTTAGGGTGTACATATAAATCTTTAACCAAAAATTGAGCTAAAAACCTAATTTAGAAATCGATGCGAAAACTGAAACAAAACTTAACACAATTCAAGAAGAATTGTGAAGAACTTAAGACCTAGATAATTAGGTATATAAACCCTAAACAAAAGATAACAATAAGTGTTATAGGATAAAACCAACCTATAATAGTTATATGAAAAACTGAAACCATGTTTGTGTTATATGAATGATCGGCGATGGCCTGAGTAAGTTAGACCTCGAATGAGGGAGCGAGGAGTTCAAGTAAGTTAGGATTAATACGATGCTGTAATTTGGAGGCTTGAGATTATACTTAATTGTGCTTATTAGATAGTTGGTTGTGCGTATGTACTTGATTATAAATAATGCTATGATTCTGTTTGTTGTTATGGCTTGTATTGTATAATTTGTATGAAATGATTAATCACCCTAAACTGAACCTAATCAAATATATGACCTGTAATTATAATCAGACCTGCATTATAACCCATTAGGGGAAACTTAGGATTCTCCAGCCAAGTACCAACCCCTTCGAAAGGGATAGTGTAGGATTGCATAATAGTCTGTTTTTTATCCTTAGTCCAACTAAGTAACAAGTGAGGAGGTTGCGGCAAAGGTGAAGTCAATGGTTCGAAGGTAGTCGCGGGAGGGGTAGTGTCTCCATTGTACAAGCTTGGGTTTGGTCGTAAGCTGTTACATTAACGGCAACTCAACCCGGATTAGAGCAGGCACAATTTCTCTAATCTTATGACGAGTCAAACAACGTCATGCGATAGCATTTGCTTGAACATGTATTGCACCAAATGATTTGGTTGATAACCTTGTTTGTGTTTGTAGTATAGTTTTAAGTTCTTTATCCTAACTTACTAAGCTATGGTTACTCACATCCTATAGACATCATACAGGTGCTGGCTAAGAAGTGGCTTACAACTATTTTAAAGTTAACAACTGCTGGATCTTGGGGAGTGAGGAAAAATATTTGAAGAATAAATATATATTTTTAAGGTCTAAGTTTTCATTTTAGAATTTTTCATTTTTGAATAACGTAATAACTAGGAAATATATTACGGTGTGACGTTGTAAACGTTAATTGTAATAACTGAATTATAGTGTATATATATATTTTCTCACTTTCTTAGGTAAATGATTTATTTAAATTACAAACTGTTTACTTCAAAGCGAGTTAGTCGTAGATGCCTTGTGTAGATCAAGTATAGGATTGCGATTATAAGGTCAACTTCTATCTTAGAATGGTTTACATGGTGGAGCTGTTATGACTCTGCTGCTTTAAGGCGTGACGGTAGTGTTCAACCAAGACCCAAAATTTCTAAGCCATCTTTAGAGAACCCTTTAGTGTCGGATGGAAACAAAACTGCTATTTAGCACCTCTTGCCATCCCCAAACCGATAGCCAAACTAAGGTGGTCAACCGTACCTTAGGATCACTACTTCGAGCTATAGTAGAGAAGAACTTAACCTACTAGGATGCTTACTTGCCCATGGTCGAATTTGCTTATAATAGGACAATACACGCCACCACTAGGTACACCTCATTTAAAGTCATCTATGGTTTTAACCTTGAATTACCTGCTGATCATACCCTAATGCTACCCATTGACCCAAAAGATCTAAAAGTGAGAACCTGAGCCCAATCCATCCAATAAATCTATTAACGAGCCACCCAGTAGATTAATCGAGTAGCTAAAAAACTAAAGGAGAAAGGTAAGGGAAGGAAGACCAAGAAATTTCAACCCAAAGACTAAGTGTAGTTGCACCTGAGTAAGAAAAGATTCCCTAATAAGAGGAAGAACAAACCATCAGCCCCAACTAAAGGACTGTTTAAGATACTCTAGAAGATCAATGATAGTGCATACTAACTTGAGCTTCCAAAAGACTTCGGACTATCAAACATATTTAATGTTGCTGACCTCAAGCCCTATCGACTCAAAGAGGCCTTAGACGAGGACCAACCGGATTTGATCCTAAATCTCAATCAACCTATTGGGGATGATAGGAATCAAACCATCGGAGCCCTAACCTGAGCCTAAGCTTGAGAGTTAAAAAGTATGGCCAAGCGAATTCTTTCCTTATGACCTACTACTAAGGAGTTTGAGTTACTGCAATATGTTGACTTATTGCCTTCATTGAGCTGAACCCTATCATATCCATTGAATGTCACTAGCTGTCGACCCGGGCCCCATCGAGCATCAGCTTGGCTTATCCGAACATTAGCTCAGCTGACTTAAATCTGAGCCGTATTGAAAGTGTCTGAGATGAATTCACCTCGGAAGAATTATTTGTTCAACTCAACATAGCCAGCCTACTACCCCTACTCAGCAACTCAGCTCAGTAGAAACCAGACCGATCATATATAATTGTCTTTTCTCCTAGAAAGCTATCCACCCATAATGAGCCACGTGTTCAGGCAACCATGTAACAAAACCTTCTATGCAAGAAGCTCATTTTATTGTATTTTTAATTATACCCTTATTATTCTTTATACATTACCTTTTTTAGTCTTCCATTTTGGGTAGATTGCCCTAGTTTTTTGGATATAAATATCCACTGTACATGTAGCTACAATCATCTTATCATCATTAATATACTAAATATACTTCTTCGTAAACATTTTTCTCGTTAGCTTGTTTACTTACTTCACTTTTATCCTAACCCATAAGCAAGGCTAGGTAGCGAGTAACCTCACTGACTACCTCGTGCGTTATATCAAGTTATGCCGTCAGTACTTAGAAGTTTTATTGGTGCATCATATCTTGTGTAGTTGCTCATGGGTTTGCTTGCATTTTATGTTTCCTATTATGTTTACACCTTTCCATCACCCTTTTTTAGCTTTCTATAAGTTCAGACTCACCCTAACGATCGGCCTTGTTTGTTCTTGGCTACGGTTTTACATCATTTATTTTGTAGCTTGACATCAGTAAGTTAGTGATAAGAGGTGATCTTTTGGATTTGTTGGGTTGGAAGGGTTGACTTTGGAGATACCTTGGAAGTGCCGACATCAATGAAGGTATTACACCAAATAGCTCGAAAGATCCTACATAGCAATGTAGTCTTTCCAATTGATGTGGATAGAACTAGCTTGGCTATTAAGAATCCGATAAGCTAACTTGTTCAGGCCTCTTGCTCTTGCTCTTGCTGGGGTAAGAGATCTAGATGCTAAATTCCTATCATCTACTCTAGGTTATTTAAGATTTGGGATCAAATACTCATGATGCTCATCTAGTGTGTCTTTGTCAAGAATGCGTGACTCGAATCAACAATGTTAAAGACATCGAAGATTTCATGCCCATATACGAATTAGAGTTTGTAGGCACTGTCATTGATCCTCTGAAGCACTTGGAAAGGTCCTTAAGCTCAGGGTGAAAGTTTGTTCTTTCTCTTCTTGGGAATCCATTCATTGTTGAGATGTAACCATATAAACTCTCATGGTCGAAACTACTTCTTTCCTTTTCTTCCTTAGCTTCCATGTGCTAGTTTCTTGGTAGCCTAGGTCAACTGCTTAGTAACCCATTAGTCAATCTATTAAAAGGCTCTAGCTTTATTGGACCCTAAGAGACCGACCTAGCTAGCATGACTCTCACCTTATTCACTTTATCTATTTTACCTTACTACTTTGCTCTTCTGCTTTACTATGTTGTGTTCTACTCTACCTCATTTTACCGTACTCTTCCTGCTCAGCCAGTTCAGGTCGATTCGATCAGTTCAGGTCAGCTTAACCAATTCAGCTCAGTTTAGCCCATCTGAGTCGACCTGGCTAAGTCTGCTCATCCATGGCAGGAGACTTTTGGGATTACCTACTTATGTTTTATTTACTACTTTACCGTTGTGTTTTATTTTGTATTTATGGGACTGCCATTAGGGCAACTCTTACTTTATTTTATTTATGTAATTGACATTATGTATCAATAATCTATCCTTATAGGGTTTTAGAATCAATACACTCATGACATGAAAAAAAAAAAAAAAAAAACCCTTTAAGTATTTCTTTGTGAAAGCTCTCATATCCTGCTCTTATCAATCCCTGTAACAAGAATTGCGATGAGCAATCCTAACTAATACTTTATGTGTAATATTAGAGTAGAGATTAGATTGTGTAGTGTTCATTTGATACATTATATCTTCATAGATAGCTCACGAATTTGCTAAACTTGATCCTATTTCCTTTATTCGATATTTTGGAGGACTCATCTGATTTTCTATAATAAAACCTAGTGATAACTAAGCTCCTAGATATATCATATATTTTGGTATTAGAGGACAAGGTTTCAAATAGGGTAAAGAGCTTAAGAAGTTTTGCAAAGGATTCTAGCTTATTGGGAATTGTGTATTCATTATTAGCCGTATTGTGAGGATATTTTAGCTGAAATTTTCTATTGTCTTCGTTGATTTTATGTTAAAAAATAAAATAAATAAATAAAATTGAGAAAGAACAGAGAAAGCAAGGCAATGTCCTACTCAAAGGAATTGGGTTATTAAAGAAATTGGAAACTAAGGTTTTGGAGTGGTGACTGTGCAGATTAGCAAAGGGAATCCAGCTTCGGGTCAGTGAAGCATTATCGTAGTTGAGTCTTCTAAATAGGAGCCAAGAGGGAATTCATCGATTGTTGATGATTTGAAGTGGGTTGTGAGATTAAGTAATGTTGGCCGTTGGCTAGTATAACGTTGTGTTGTCGTAGTGGCATTAGACTAGTGTGGGTTTGTTACTACGGTTGGTGTGGTGAAGTACACAAACGGGTCGGTAAGTTTGGGTAACAATAGGTCGTTGGGGTTGTGTAGTGACATAACAACATTCGGTGTGCTTCTGTTACGCTATCAAAGGGGATACATGTACTGCTATTTTAGTAGGTGTTCAATTTCTAGCATCACCTACTCCAAATTCTGATTTGGGAGTTCATTTGTAAGTTCAGACACTCGTCTGGTGGTCGATTGTGGCTAGCGTAGGTGATGGTTCTTTGGTTGTGTTGACGATTTGATATCGTATAGTGTTTGTTAGGGCGAGTTGTGGTCGCAACCACGGTAATTTGTGTATATAAAAGCTATCTTAAGGTGTGTGCCGCACTGGGATACTAAGTTTGAGCTGTTTGTGCATTGTGCGTATGTTAAACTACACGTGAACTTGGTTAACACTAAGTCAGTGCCGAGGTCGAGCTTTACTACGTGTGAACTAATTTCCAAGCTATCGGATTGTGCGTGTGTGTCCTGTTTTATTCAATCACTTGCTGCAGTGCAAGCCCGATCTGATTTAAGTGCAGCCGTGAGTTTTGTGTTGTGCCAATTGTAATAGAGCCAATTTTTGAGCTATTTTGTATTCTAAGTTTATCGTGCTGCTATGACTTGCGTTGTTGAGTCTAAGTTGTGTTCGACGTGTGAACCAAGTTGCTGTAACCTTAGAATTAGTGTAAGTGCCATGCTCGTGTCGTGCCGATGTGTTTGAGCTTATTGTAGTGTTTGAGCCATTTAAGATTACTGGCCCTGCTGTTGTGTTCAAAACTCAAATACCAAGCTACCTAACTGCTCTGTCCAAGCTGCTGCATCTTGAGTACCGAACTACTGACTGTGCAAGGTAATCATCGAGCTGTGGAAGTGAGTATTCGAAGAACTATTGTTGTCCTGCTTGTTGTCGAGTATGTGCACCGATACTGTGTTGTTGTGCAAGAAGTCAAGTTGATACGAGGATAAGACTGTCCAATTTCAAAATTGTTGCTAATTTAATTTGTTTTCGAGCTGAGTTTAAGGATTCAAATTGTCGAGCTAGCGTGATAGTGAAATCCACCGAGCTGCTACATTTCGAAGTGCTGAGCTAACTTAGATTTTGTTGTGCTACATAAATAGCCGAGTTGCAACCAGTATTGGACAATTGCCGAGCTTATTGCTGTGTGTAGTGTGAATAGATACAAACCAAATTAGTTGCTGTTTTAACCAATTACTTTCCAAGCTATCGTAATTCTCAAACCCATCGAGCGGTTCTGAGTAATTGCCAAACTGTATTACTAGCTGTGAATTGGATCATGTATTCGTTTTGTTGGAGTGAAGCCAAATTGCTGAACTGAAGTTCAAATAGTACTAATTTTTCTTTCAAAGTTGCCCAGCTATTTAATTGAAGGAGGAGCTGTTTTGAGCATGAACTGCTCAATTTTAGAAGGAGTTGGTCTGTTGTAGTAGTGTATTAGAGCAGGGATCGAACTAAAGTGTGTGTGTGTGTATGTTGCTCTTTTTACATCCTAGCTAGTGTCGTGGTTTGTGTACAGGGGACTATAGTGGCGAGACTCAGTAACCATGTGCGGCTTGTGTGTTGATCCGTGCCGAGCCAAATTGAAGTAGTCATCAAGGCTTCGAGCTACTACAATACAAAGTGCCGAATTGTGACTAGTGTTGGTGTCGTGCTTTATCCAAAAGTTGCAGACCGGGCTGTTGTGTAAGAGTGTTGAGTTGAAGTCGTGTAGCCGTCCAAGGTTACTTAATTGAGAGTAAGAGTCCGAGCTGCCAAATTGAAGTGTCTAGACCGAGCTGCTTCGAAATCCTTATTTGGCGAGCTGAATGCATTTCCGAGTTACTATAATTAGTAAACTGCCGACGTGAAATTCGCCCGAGATGTTGATGTCCAACCAACAGATAAGAACTGAGGCTGCTGCCCACCTGTGAAGAGCTGTATTTTCTGGCTGACCATGTGTGTGTGATAAGGAACAGAAGCGCAAGTGTTGCTATGGAGATTAACTTACTGAGGTGCTGCGTGTGAGCCAACTTTCAAGCTGTCGTACGCTAATTACCGAGCTATTTGGTCGCTGAACTGGAAGCCCAAGCTATGGATATGTGCATACTTAAGTGTGACAGCTCAAAATTCATTGAGAGCAGAGTTAGCTATTGTCGTGGCTATAATTATGAAGATTTGAGATTGGAATTGCCAAAATTTTATGGATATGGCACTCCCTATAAATATTTAAATCGAGAATTTCATGTTAATTAGGTTTTTGAAAATTATTCTTAATCAAAATATAAAAGAGTAAGATTGGTTAGGAGCTTGTAGAGTGGCTTTATGGTGGCTTAGTGGCAGCATATGATAAGTCAAGAAATTGAGGGAAAGGAATCTTAGAGTTATTACATGGGAAGAGATAAGATATTTGATGCAAAGAGAATTCATGCCCTGAGATTATTAAGACAAAGTGTATGAGAGAAAATCCAACTATGAAGCTAACATCTCTAGTGTGTATGAATAATCGGAGATTATACTTGTTGTGCTCAAGGAGATTAGAGAAGAAAGAAAACAACAAAGGTTTACTCATTCAAAGAATGTTGAAGTGGAGGAAACGGAAGGAAAAGAAGTAGGAGTTGATGATGAGTGGAATGATGGGGCTTCAATGAAGAGTTTAGTTGGTCGTGCCCACAATGAGTTGAAGGAGCTGAAGATGATGCTAGCATTGGTGTTAGACCCAAACTATCTTTGTATCACTCCATCTAGTTTTTGCAAATCGGTATTTGACCCAGGAGGAATTTGGAGTAAGTGAATGCCAAGTTTTGGGTTGAAACTTTTTCAAGGGAGGGGTGATGTTGGACCCTAAGAAACCGATCGAGCTCACATGATTCTTACCTTATTCACTTCAACTATTTTACCTTATTGCTCTGCTCTTCCATTCTACTCTGCTGTTCTCCTTTGTTATGTTCTACTCTACCTAGTTTTAATGTACTCCTCATGCTCGGCCAGTTTAGGTAGGCTTAGCCCATCCAGGTCAGCCTGGCTAGGTTTGCTCATCCACAGCAAGAGACTTCAAGATTACTTACTTATTTTTTATTTACTACTTTACCGTTATATTTTATTTTGTATTTACGAGACTGCCACCAAGGCAACTCTTACTTTATTTTATTTACGTAATTGCCATTATGTGTAAACAATCCATCCTTGTAGGGATTTAAAATCAACACACTCATGACATGAATGAAAAAAAAAAAAAAACCCTTAAGTATTTCCTTATGAATGCTTTCATATCCTGCTCTTATCAATCCGTTTAGTAAGGATTATGGCGAGCGACCCTAATTAATACTTTGTGAGTAATATCAAAGTGGATATTAGGTCATGTAGTATTCATTTGGTATATCATATCCTTATGGATAGCTCATAAATTTGCTAAACCTGATCCCATTTTCTTTTCTTTAATATCTCAGAGGACTCACTCAATTTTCTACGGTTAGACCTAATAATAACTAAGTTCCTAGGCACATCAAGTTCAGTCTTAGGCTCTTGAATCATCTTGATTGATCCTAAGAGTGGGTGTTTGTTTAAGCAGTAGCTTAGGATTGAAACCATATGTTACTTCAAATGGAGTTTTGCCTATTGTATTATGGATGGATTGATTATAGGCAAATTCTACTATAGGTAAGCATGAATCCAAGTCAACTTGATTCCATCTAATAGTAGCTCGAAGAAATGATCTTAGCATTTGATTGACGACCTCTATTTACCCATTAGTCTAAGGGCGGTGAGATGTGCTCAACAGTAGCTTAGTCCTTAGTTGGCACCATACGGTCTTCCAAAATTAGCTCAAAAATTTAAGATCTCTATATGACACAACACTCCTCGAAATTCTATGCAACCTCACCATCTCTTGCAAAAACAAAAAAGAAATAGTCGAAACATCATTAGTTTTATTGTAGGGCATAAAGTATACTATCTTACTGAAACTATTGACCACAACCATGATAGATTCCTTAGCTTGTCCTGTCCTTGACAATCTAAGTACAAAGTCTATACATACATTTGTCTATGGTTTGGTTGGTATAGGTAAGGGCATAACCTTCTCTTATTTAGGTTAGCTCCTAGCATCTTTGCAAGTTACGCATCTCTTAACAACTTGGTGCACATCTCTCAACATCCTTGGCCAATAAAATCTCGACTTCAATAATTCATATGTTCTCTTCTTCTCAAAATGGTTAGACAGTCCTCCACTATGTGCTTCTCGAACAAGTAAGTCCCGTATCAAATAGGTCAAACATATAATCTTCCATCTTAGAAGAGGTAACCTTCCTCTACAAAGTAATCATCTAATGTCCTATTGTCCGTACATTGGGCAAAGATCAATCCAAAGTGGGGTCCTTGGGAATACTATTCCTTTAGGCTCACAAATCACAATAGCTTCATTTGGAGCTGAGAGAGTAATGCACATAGCCTATATAAGGCATATGTGACTACATTAGTTTTGCCTCGCTTATACTTAATCACAAACGAAAACCCTTCTAAAATCTCAACCACCTAAGCTATCGCTTCAAGAGCTTTGGTTAAGTCCTCAAGTACCTCAGAGTTTGGTGATAAGGGTATACAACAAATTCTTTCAATAGCAAGTCATGCTGCTAAGTCTACATAATTAAGACTAAGGCACATAACTCTATCATACATGAAATAATTCAAAGTAGGTCCTTTAAGCTTTTTGCTAAAATAGATAACAGATTAGTAGTCTTACATGAGAACTACACCAATTCTTATGCCCAAGGCATTACACTTTAATTCAAAGATCTTACTAAAATTTGGTAAAGATAATACAAGTGTTAAAGTTAGCCTCCTCATCATCTTAGCAAAGCTCTCCTCTTCCTTATCTTCCCATTGAATTTTGACATTTTTCTTTGTAAACTCAATAAATGGTATAGCACTAGAACTAAAGTTCTGAATAAATCTATGATAGAAAAAAGCTACACTATAAAAACTCCTAATGTTAGCATAGGAGGTTGAGATGGGCCATTCAAAAATACCTCAAATCTTCTCTTCATCTACTCTAAGGTCTCCTTTACTTACTACGTACCTAAGGAACATAACTTCTTCTTGGCAAAAACAACACTTTTTCAGGTTACCAAACAGTTGTTTAACTTAGAGTACTTTAAAGATAGTTCAAAGATGACTTATATGGCTAGGTAAATTGAGACTACACAAGATTGTTATTGAAATATATTACAACTTCCCTATCTAATCCCTTAGCACATGGTTCATCAACTTCATAAACATACTCAAGGCATTAGATAACCTAAATGGCATGACAAGCCATTCATACCATCCATGTCTCATTTTGAAGGTAGTCTTCCACTCATCACCTTCTTGCATCCGAATTTGGTGGTATCTTGATTTTAGACCAATTTTGGAGAACAAATTTGCTCCATGTAATTCATCTAACATGTTATCTAATCTAGGGATGAGATATCGATATTCGATGGTGATCCTGTTAATAGTTCAGCTATCCACATACAACCTCCAACTCTCATCCTTTTTGGGAACTACCAATGTAAGCACAACATATGGGCTCATGATTTTTGGGACATGACCTTTCCGTAAGTTCATTTAACTGTCTTTATAACTCGATGACTTACTCAGGATTCATGCAATAGGTTAATTGGTTTAGCAATGCGACTCTAGGTAATAACTCAATGCATGCTTTATTCCTCTCTTTAGGGTTAATCATCTTGGTAGCTCATTAGGAATAGGTTAGCAATTTCTTTGAGCAAATTTTTTATTTCCTTAGATAGGTCATTATGTTTCTACATTTCCAACAATCTTTGAACTAGTAAGAAGGTTGATTCATGGTCTTTTATGGTCCCTCTCAGCTCAGATCAACTCATCACCAAGGCTTTATTAGTCTTTTGGTTTAGCTTGGACTATAAGCTACTAACCTGACTTGGCCATCTTTCTCAAAACAGAGGTGCTCTAATAGCTATAAGCCCCAAAACTAATAATTCGAGGTTTTAATTGGTTGAAAGACCCGATCGAGCCTAAATTATAAAGTAAAACTATAAATATTAGTAAAATGATCCCGTAAGTTTGAATTTAAGAAAATAAGCAATAAAATAAAAGAATATAAAAATTCCAAATTTTAAGTATATAACTCGTCATTTATCGAAAATGCGTAAAATGCATTTCGATAATTAACGAATTGCTAGAGATAAATTATATGTATACTAAAAATCGTAAAATGATCTAAATAATATTTAGGAATATTTATTTGTACTATATATGAATTTACATATATGTAGAAATACGCGTAATTACTTAAAATATGCTAAATGTACTAAAATAATAAGAAATAATTAAACAAAATTTATAATTAATTAAGGAAAAATCAGGAAAAATATAAAAAAATGAGGAAAAGTCCAGAAGTGGGGCGTGGCAATCTGATATTGAAGAAAAAAAATCAACCAATTAAAATGCAACAAATAGAAAGTGGAAAAAAGAAGAGATAAGGCAATTGTCTTGTCTCATTGATGCACAATAATTTCCTTAAAGCTCTATAAATAGCAAGAAAAATTCAGAAACTCATTTAGATAGTTAGAAATCAGAGAAAAATTAGGAGCATCGAAATTGAGAGAAAAATTGGGTTAAAAAAAAATAGGAAAAACTGTGCAATTAGGGCCTTAAAAGGGAACCCATACCAGACAAGCACCTGGGAGTGGATCGCCGCCACCACCACCACATGGTGGTAGCAGTGCCTAGACCGGCTGATAAGGCCACGGCAGCCAGTGGTGACCGGAGCCACTCAGACCAGTGAGTTCAATTTCCAGCCTAATTTTGTATAATTTTTTAAAAAATAGTAAATATTCTTATAAAATTATGAATTTTGTTATTCTGGAATATTTTTGTATGTATTTTTTAGGAAAAATATTATTTTGATGAAAATATGTCTCGTGATATAGGGTCATTAAGAAATCATGCAAAACCAAAAATGTTTCGGTATAGAAATAAATGACTTTAAGAGTGTAGTTTTGAACCCAAAATTTTTGTATAGACTACTTAGATGATATAATAGTGCTATGAAGCCTATTTTCAAAAATTAATTTTTGAAAATTTTAGATAATTTTTAGGCCTTAAAATGAGGCATAAATGGGTAATTTATGGTTAATTAAATAATTAAATGGTTAATTACTGATTTAATGAATAATTATATGTTTTAGGATGTTGAAATTTGATGAAGTATGATACTTGTAGCATTTAGGGTGTTAGATGTAATTATTAGGTTAATTATGTAGTAAATGAGTAATAGGGAAAAATAGTAAATTTTAAGTTAATTTTGTAAATTAGGATAATTAGTAGTAAAATCTGATTTAGGATGAATTTAGACATTTTGAAATGATAATTGATATTGGAAGATAGTAATTAGAGTGATAAAAATATTAGGTGTGTATTATGTACATAATACGTAATAGTATATAATACACAATTATTAGAAATATAATAAATAGAAAATATTAGAATAAAAATTGATATTATGATAATAATAAAAATATACAATAAATCGGATAGGAAACTTGAATTTATGCAATTATATGAAAAATGTAAAAATTTCTCACATCAAGAGTAAATTCGGTACACTAATAAGGATTTAAGTGTACCGGGTAAAATAAAATACTAATTCGAGATAATAATGGTATTTAGGAGATCGGGCAGTAATGTGATTAATTTCACATTATAAGTTGAAACGAATTTCTAGGGTTCGAGTATAAAACAATACTTAGAAATCGAACTAGAACCTAATTTAGAAATCGATGCGGAAACTGAACTCAAACCTAACCACAAACCTAGAATAATTGTAAAAGACTTAAGACCTAGATAGTTAGGTATATTAAATCCTAAACAAAACATAACAATAAGCGTTATAAGATAAAATGAACCTATAATAGTTATATATAAAACTGAAACCACATTTGTATTATAGGGATGATCGGTGATAGCTTGAGCGAGTCGGACCTCGAGTGAGTGAGCGAGGAGTCGAAGTAAGTTGGGATTAATACGATACTGTATTTTGGAGGCTTGAGATTATGCTTAGTTGTGCTTGTTAGATAGTTGGTTGTGTGCATGTGCTTGATTATGAGTGATGCTATGGTTCTGTTTGTTATTCTGGTATGTAATGTATGACTTGTATGAAATGAATAATCACCCTAAACTGGACCTAATTAAATATACAACTTATAATCATAATCGAACCTGCATGACAACCCATTAGGGGAAACTTGGGACTCTTCAGCCAAATACTGACCCTTTCGAAAGGGATAGCACAGAATTGCATAATGGTCCCTTCTTCATCCTTAATCGAACTAAGTGACAGAAGAGGAGGTCATGGCGAGGGTGAAGTCAATGGTTCAAAGGTAGTCGTTGGAGGAGCAAGGTCTTCATTACACAAGCCTGGATTTGGTCGTAAGTTGTTACATTAACAGTAACTCCTTAACCTGGATTAGAGCGGACGCAATTTCTCTAATCTCACGACGAACCAGACAACGTCGTGCGATGGCATTTACTTAAACATGCATTGCACTTAATAAGTTGATTGATAACCTTGTTGTGTTTATGGTATAATTTTAAGTCCTTCATCCTAACTTACTAAGCTGTGGTTGCTCACATCCCTATAGACGTCATGTAGGTGCTAGCTAAGAAGCAGCAAACAACTAATATAAAGCTAGCAACTGCTGGATCTTGGGGAATGAGAAAAAACATTTGAAGAATAAACACATATTTTTAAGATCTAAGCTTGCACTTTAGAATTTTTCATTTCTGAATAATATAATAACTAGAAAATATATTACGGAGAATATTGTAAACTTTAATTGTAATAACTGAATTATAGTATATATATATATATATATATATATATATATTCTCACTTTCTTAGGTAAATGATTTATTTAAATTACAAACTGTTTACTTCAAAGCGGGTTAGTTGTAGACGCCTTGTGTAGATCAGGTCTAAAATAACGGTTGTAAGGCCAACTTCTATCTTAGAATGGTTTACACGGTGAGACTGTTACGACTCTGCCGCTTCGGGGCGTGACAATAGCCATCGTATAGACTCTCCAATCAAATAGCTAAGGTCGACCTAGCAAAATATGGGAAGCATACATTAGCAATACATCACATATGATCTCGTCTTTATAACTCCCAATAGTAATTGGTAATAACACTTGCTTCGTGACATATAATGTTCCCTTCTCGTATAACCAATGGAATTTGTAAAGTTTCAAGTGCATAGAGGTTTGTAATTTCAACTATTCTACCATTCTAGTTAAAGCAACATTCGTACAACTTCTATTGTCAATAATCAAAGCATAAGTTAACGATTTACCTTATAAGTAGTATGGAACAAATTCTCGTATTACTCTTCTTGTTGATCATGTTTTATGCTAAGAGCTTGGAAAATGACCAACATTAGCATGCCTCCTTCCTTGAGATAGATTTTATCTCTTGTAACTCCTACCTTCACTTCGTCATCTCTTTCTTCCATAACTTCACTACGTTCTTCATCCATACTATATACTTCAAAGGTCAACATTTCCCCTTTGATTATCATAGTTCAGCAATTTGGGCACTTGGAGGTTATGTATCCAAATCTCTTGCATTTGAAGCACTTTATCTCACTCATTTTCCTTCCAAAGGTTTGTCCCTTTTCAAATTCCTTCTTATTTCCCCCTTGTTCCAACCTCACTCCTTCACCATGTGTTAGCTGTACTTTCCTCTTACTTGATACTAAGCTTATAGGCTTCCTACTGTTTCTAAGTATAGCTTAGCTTGTTTAAAGAGGCTAGGAACTAGTAGTGCAATAAGATCAAGTCTTCTCTACCTCTTGACTCATATGACGATCATGATAGCCTCTCAAGGGTATGAAAAGATAATACTTCAACAACTTCTCCAAGTTTATATCTCATTCCAATGACAAACCTAGAAATAGTTTGAGCTTCAAGCTCTTCCACTTCACATCTAATCATTAGCATCTAAAAGTCTTGCACATACTCATGAACAATTCGACTTCCCTCTCTAAGCTCTTGTAATTGTGAAGGTATCTTGATAGTATGATTCAAGAATGAACCTGCTACGCATGACCCTTTTCATTTCCTCCCATGTCCTTACTCTTCTTCGTCCTTCTCTTCTTCCTATAGTTTGCAGCTTCTTTTACCACATGTAGGCATATCTAACGAACTTTAGGACGGTAAGTCTAACCTAATCACCCTTAATGTAGTGATAGCACTCAAACAACTTCTCAAATCGCTTCTCCTAGTTTAAGTATTCGTCGGCGTTTTCACTCCCTAAAAAGCTTGAAATTTGGATCCTCACATTCTCTAAACCCTTAGGAGCTCGAGCAACTCATCCTTCCTTAAAATATTCCTCATCAAGCTCTCCTTCTTCCATATCTCAACCATAGTTCATTATCTATCAAGTTGGTCATTTAGCTCTTCTTTGGGGGTGCCAAATAACGAAAGGTGCTCGATTAGGTTGGTTTTCATACCATTAAGCTCTTAGAGCTTGATCCATTCTTTCCTCAACTTCATAAAACTCTTCCATGGCACTGTTGTCCTCTTCTATTAACTCCAACCTTCAGCTAACTTGTCATTCAACTCCTCCAACTCAATAAAACCCTTGATAGGAGTGTCATAAGCTTGGTAAAACCCTTAGTTAGTTTGATTTTTAACTGGAGTGATTTCTTTAACTTGATGGTTGGCTTAGTGAGCCTCATCCACTCAACAACCATTACTCGTTGCATCAACACCATCATATTTTCCATCATATATGTAATTTGATCTAGCCGTTCATCCATAGACTAGGGTTTCTACTCCATATGATGGCCTCTTCCCAGAGCATTACTCTCATTATCACCAATAACCAGATGCGTACTTATGTCCATCATTTTTTTTATCCTCAATAACTATTATATAACCATGCCAACTCAACAACTAGTAATCACTACTTAGTGATACAACAACTAACTCAATTCAAGAACGAGTCTTTACTCACTACTTTGTTTCACATATTGAAAACAAAGCACAATAGAGTCTCCACAAATACCCTCGATCCGTGGTCAAGCAAAAATACCTAAAACTTTAACCACCAGTACTCCAAACATAGGGCATTACGCCTTCTTCATGAACCTTAACTTGTTCAACTCAACAACAATCTATAAACTAAAAAAGAGTACAACAAGACTCAAGGATACTCACCACAACTAGCTACTAACATAACCAACTCGAACAATAACATAACCAACACTTATACACTACTTAAACTCTTGGCCCTACTTAGAACCTCAAGCTCTAATACCAAGATGATGTACATCAAAGGAGGTCTTAATGACGTGTGGATGGGTCCTCCATAGATTAGCTAACAAAGAAAGGAATGGTAGGGTGTAAGGTAGGGAAAACACAAAAGTAAAAGGACTAAGCCTCATAAGCTACTTGCAAATGTGATTCACTACTTAAGCACTTACAAACCAATACGTTGCTGGATGTAACTCATCGGTCCAAAGTATTGGGTTGCTTATCGGTACAACCTTGCTTAAGGGTTGTAATGAGTTAAGGGATAAAGACTCAACTCGAGAGAAAGGAAAGGAAACCTAAAAATTTAGTTAATTAATAAGAGGAAAATCTATTTACAATAATTTTTTTTAACATTGCTAAATGAAATTACTATCTGATGATGCTTGGGTTACATTGCTAAATGAAATTACTATAAAGGGCAAGTAATTGTTAAAATTACAAGTATAAAGACGTAAGGAAAATTATGTAATCCTTCTAGAAAGAGAATATTCCAATGTTAGGGTGTACTTATAGGGAGTGGGACACCTGTTGTCGCAAGAGAGGTTGAGCGCATTCCACCAACGGTTTCTAACAATCCAAGATTTGGTTGGTAATCATAGGGATTTTATATAGCTTGATACGGTAGGTTGGTAACAAGAGGCATCCTTCAGGACTGGTTAGAAGGGTTAACTTTGGAGACAACTCAAATAGGTCGAGATTAGTTAAGGTGGTACACCAAACAACTTGGAAGCTTAAAAGATCCTGCATAGCATGTGGTCTTTTTAGTCAACATAAACATAACTAGCTCCATAGCTAAGAATCAAAGAGGCTAAATTGTTTGGGCCTCTTGCTCTTGCTTAGGTGAGAGGTCTAAATGGCATATTCCTATAAAAAATGACATGCTTTTTTTGGTATTATAGGTTCCAATAATGATATTAATGTTTTAGAGTGTTCACCCTTTTTTGGTGACATTTTAGAGGGACAAGCTCCACCATCGTAATATATTGTCAACGAATAAAACTATAATATAGGATATTATCTCATGGATGGTATATATCTAAGATGGTCTATGTTTGTTAAATCAATTTCATACCCATGTGGTCTAAAGGAGCAACTATTCAGTAGGCATTAAGAAGGATGCAAAATAGATGTTTAATGGGCATTTTGAATGTTATAGTCTCGTTTTCATATAGTTTGCAAGCCATCATACATTTAGGATCAAGAGAATAAAGGAAAAATTATGAGAGCATGCATAATTCTACATAATATGATTGTTGAAGATGAAAGGGATAACTATAACTTTAATTTCAAAGTTATGAATTATGAATCTAGAGAAACTAGTGATCTATCGCATTATATCTCTCATAATTATATTGCAAATTATGCAACATATGTCCAAAACAATATTCAACTTCGTGACAGGGCAAAGCACTATCAACTTTAGAATGACTTGATTGAATACGTATGGTAGTGTTTTGGACCTACTAATTAATGTAAAATAGCTGGTACGTTAAAATTATATGTTAGCTTTTTGTAACTTTTTTTTTTTTTTCAATTTCTATGTACTTCACCTTGTATGGATTTTAAATTAATTCATTGTCCTTATAGTATTGCCCATTTTGAAAACATCATTGGATTAAGAACATCTAATTTTAATTAATTAAGATTTTTAACTTAATAATCATATATTAAAAATGCATAGATATAATATTGATTATGCATATTAATATTTATTTTTAATATAATGAATATTAAAAATATCTATTACATTATACAAATATAATATTTAGTGATACTAAATTTGTCTTTAGAAAATATTAAGAGTAGCGATTTAAAAAGTAATAATAGTATAGGGCTCACAAAACTTTAAAAAGTGTGAAGAAACTTAGGGATAAAGTGCAAAGTTGCTTAGGAGATAGAGTTTCTCATGATGCTGACATGATGGTGTGAGCAACTATTAGAGTTTCTAAGGAATATTCATGCTCTTATAAAATCTTCCTTGATTTCAAAATCTGTTGAAGGACATGCAAAATTTGTCCTTACCAAAGCAAATCTAAGATATAATCTACCAGTATCTCATTTAGTTACAAACTATTGTCCCTTCCAAATGATCTCTAAGACTAACTACTTCTCTTCCTTTTTCCTTGAACATGTCATCTTAGGATAGTTGCTTCCTCATTCTTCTTCTCGTTCCTTTAGTGACATGATAGTTGATTTATCATCTTCCCCTTAAATTTTTTACCCTACTATTTCTCACTTTTTATAGTCCCCTTCTTGTCCATTCGAGCCCCATAACCAACACTTGGATTGGAGCAACCATAACCACCACCAACTACTATTGCCTTTTTATACCTTTTTCCTTCTCCTTCTTTTCCATTTTCTTCCCTTCTTCCCCTCATCAGGCAACCCCCTATTTCCACAACCGAAAAACAGATCTTGTCAAAGCACCTCATGTTAGCCATTGATCCCTTGCTTCTTTCCCTCCTCATTTATTTTTAAGCTAGCAACCACCCTATTTTAAACAATGAAAACAAGGAACCTACTTTGTTGCGATCATATCGATTAGCTTGGCTAGCATCTCTGTTCTCCAATTATTATGACTACAACTACCATCTTCACATATGACTCATGTTTTCGATTAAATAAGCAGAGCAATAGTTTGTATTCGAACAACCTCTTCCACTCCTCGCATCTCCTTACTCTCCTTGACCACACTTGTTTCGAGCACCAAAAATACGGTACGCTCAATTGTTTTCAATATTGCAATGCTCGATTTAGATTGGGCTACCGTAGCCTCCATTATCGATCTTGTTTACTATGGAGCCATGTCTCGACTTTGGTTGTCATGACCCTAAAGACGGTTTAATAGAATTATTCTAAAATCATCATATCATATGTACACTTGCAATATGAAAATCACCTTGCAAGTCAAAGATTGCAAGGCTCTAATTAAATATTCACTCATTACATTTAATCATAATACATATAATACATTTATATGTGTAAACTCCACAAAATTCTTAGATAGGCGGTTGGAAGTTAATAAGATTTCTTGAAAGATATCCTTAATGATGGAAAGATAATTAACCTTGAACTTGAGAGGTTATGCTCAAGAAACCCTAATGAAAACTTCTAAAATCCTAAATGGTAGCCTTAACTTTAGTTTGACCCTTACACTCAAAGTCCTAAAATCTTAGAAACAAATGCCAATAACTAATATTAACTCTTAAGGTCAACCTAATTTAATGAAATAATGCCAAACCCCAATGGGATAAAGACTGATAGTTGAAACCTATAGAAATTCCTTAAAATCGATAAAGGGTAAACTAAGCCAAAAATGAAAATTAATATAGATAACCTTAACAATGAATTCAAAACCCTAAAACGAATACTATAGCCTTTAAATAAACCTTTGAACACTAAAATCTTAATTAAAACCCTAATATGTGCGAACCTTTAAAATGATAGTAAAACTCTAATCTAGAGTAAAAAAACCTAATCCAACTATTATACTCTAATTAAATAGTAAAACTATTCATTAATCAGAGACTAATGGTTTAGTGTTATTAGGCAAGCACACCTATCAAATCTGTAGTAAGTACATTAAGTCTAAGTATTTATCCTTCAAGGACTTTGACTACTAATACTCACTAGATTTCTATTATTTTACTGAAGAATTCGAGTTTAAGAAACTTAAAGAATCTAAATTAAATTGTAGCAACTTATAAATTGACAACTAATTAATGAATATAAAATAACTTAAATAAGAAAGTAATAAAAGTATAAATTAATTCAAGATTCAAAAACCGTATTTAAATTTTTATTTCCCCTAAATCTAATATGTGATTTCTCTTAAAGATAATGTAATTTATTTTTTAATCTTTCTTGACTAGCAAAATTCTCTACTAAAATTAATCACTTTCTCAAACTAGTTAACCTTAATCTTGAAATCGCCTATTAGAATCTCTTCTTAAAAGCATGACTTAAGATTGCATTATTACACAACGAATTTTCTATACTATAATTAAAAATTATGAAAAGATTTTATAAATTATCTCTAATCTTGCAACAATTTTCATCAACTATGGGTAGATTTAATCTTATAAGATATCTCTTGATTCTCTTATAAGATATCAAATTCTATATCACTAATCGTAGAAATAACAATCTAAATCATGAAGTATATATAGTTGAATCAAGAAAAGAACAAAGGATTAATTAAATCTAATAATAAATCATGTCACATATGTAGATCTAGGTTTCATAAGACCTAGATACCAAAAATCTACTCTCTACACATTATAAAGTAAAGATCTAAAATCAAAGAGTAGAGAATGATAGAAGAGAAAATCATGATGTCTAAATAAGAATGAATCTTGAAGTCTTGATGGTCACTTGCTCCCTTGAGTGTTCTTGGCTTGAAGAACTCTCTAAAAGTCATCTAATTATTCTCTCTAAAAAAAACTCTAACAAAACTTTATATAGGAAGTGATAAAAAAAAAAAAAAGGTTGGCTGCAATTGACATGACTAAAGACACGACCGTATCCCCTGGTTGTGCCATTAACTGTGATTCACATTTGCTTCTCTTTTAAAAAAAAAAAAAATGGGAACGGAATGCCTGAGGACATGGTCATGCCATTTAGTCATGTATTAGACTATGATGGTTGAAAATAAGCTCTAAATTTTCCTAAAAACAGCACAGTCATGTAGTTTAATCGTATCAATCTTCAAACCTTCATAACTTACTTATTTTAGCTTTCAATTGAGTTAAACTTGTTTCTATTTTTTCATTTTCTTGCATAGATCATTTCAAAGCCTAGAAATTTTTTTTTTTACTCAATTAAGTACTATTGTATAAAAATAAATTCAAATTTCAAAGAAAAATCATGAAAAATTAATATATAAAATATATGCAAATAAAAACTCATCATTTAGTTACCCTAAAACCCTAATATACCCTCTAAAATGTACTCTAATAGTAATAATTGTCTCAATTCCTTAAACTAATTAGATAAGATAACCGAATAGGCCTAACTAACTTAATTTGGTACATTAAGCCCTAAACTGTACATAATTAATGTCAAGTGTACAAGTAATAAGGATTAAGAAACTTAATTACACCTTAATCTACTAATCAGGTTTTATATTATAATTAACTATAAGTCAAAAGTGATTAATCATATAAAGTCAAAGTAATTATATGAAAATAATTCCTTAATAACACCAACATCATGCTCGAGGAGATAATATAAACCCCGCAAACTTACGGATTTGAACTCAAAGTCGGATATAAGAGTCAATGGATAATCCCTAAAACTACTCAAGATATAATAGTAAAAAAATGTAACAATAAAACTCAGAGATAAAATGATTGAACCTTAAATAATAAGTTACAAACCCAAAATAGTAGAAAAACCCTATAGAGTCTAAAACTTAACTGCCTAATTGTACACATAAAACCTCAAAACTCCTAATATGTAGGAAGGCCTAAGACGATAGGAAAATATCAATAGACTAAATATAACCTTAATTAAAAGTCCAAAACCCTAATAATAATTTCTCCACTTGTTTGAAAATACCAAATCACTAACCTCGTACGTGGTCTAAAAACCCTAATCCCAAATAATAAATGACTCCAATAAATGAAGTAATATAGGTCAATAAACCTAATTAAAGTGATAAAATATGGTAGGACCTTAATTACACTCTAATTAGGCCAAAATTGCTTAATTAAGTACAATCACGGTTAATTAGCTCAAGTATCCTTTGATCCATCTACCAACTCTCATTACATTTTAATTAGTAATAAGTCAAACTCAATTAAAAACAAAGGATAAAGACTTAATTGGGAATTAAAGGACAATTCTCCTTTAGGAGATAAAATCCTCCCTCATTTAGCAAAAAGCAAACAAGGTATAATAATACCAAGAGGAAACTGTGCACCCCTATCCCAAAGTAGCTACCTCTTGTCCCTCTTAATTTACTTTCAATATTTGCCATTTTATCCCAATAAAACCTTCATTTAATCTCATTCATCACCCTTAGAAAACCTTAGGAAATACTATCAAGGAACTTAAATAAAAACTAAAGGAAAAAGGGAAGAAATAAAAGGAGCGATTGGAGGTCTCTACACACATCAGCACCTTTTGGAATTGCCACCGCCATACACCACCATATCATAAGCCATCACCACCAAAAAATCAAATGCACTCTAGTTTCTTGCTGAAAAAATATTCCCTCTCAAAGGAGTATGTCTCAACTTTGTTTTTAAGTGGCAAAATTAGAACTCATGTAAACTAGTCTAAGATAAAATTCACCTAACTTAAGTTTTTTATTTACACTACTTATACCTATGATATCTTGAGAGTGTAGGATTATAAATAGTAGATAAACATGCTATAATCATGTACATGCCATTTTAGAGTTATATAATCACACATTCATTCATATACTTAACTAATTTGTTACTTGCATTCTAAAAGTATAGGAGACAATTTTATATAGATAACTTGAAAAGAAGTTGATAAAACTCCATGAAACCCTAAGTACCATACATGCCACCCCTATTTTAGTGAATATTCATCTTGCTTCTACCATATTAAATAATGTTATTAGCTTAAGATAAGTAGAAATGTAATTAAAATGGGGAAACACCCTAGAATAAGTATTGAATGGAAAAAGTTGAAGAAAAGCTTAGAAGAACCCATCTTGACTGCCACTATTAGTAGAGTTAATAATCTATGAACTTTGATTAATAAGTATAATGACATGATTATTTAATGTTAAGTATGATTTAGGATGTAATTAACCAAATTAAGTAGGGTAATGATGAGTTAGTAGCCTAAACTAACTTAGTTGATGACTAAGGCCTTAGGAATAATTTTAGAAGCTACATTAAACAAAAGAACCAGATCTGGAACTTAGATGAAATTCGACTAAACTTAATGCTTTCAGTATGCTTAAGCCTAAAATAATAGGTAGAGTTAGGCTTCAAGCCCTATGATGCAAGATGAACCTAATAATCCCTAAAAGAACCCAGAATAAAGATTACTAACTTAGTGATTGGATCTGATCTCAAAACTAATAGGCTCATAAAATAAAATATTAAAGGCCTATTAGGTCCAAAAGCCCATTAGGACCATCCCATATAAGCCCTTTAGTAAGTTAAGGTCTTGAACTAGCAAAAAGGGTTCATTTAGGCTTGGAAGAGCAATATTAAGGCCCAAATTAAAAGCTATGGAATTTGGATAGAAACTTAAACTTAAAATACCTAAATAAAGGCTCAAAACATCAAGTATAAGGCTTAACACCCAAAATTAAGATCAAAGCCCAAAACTAAGACCAAACCTTAAAGTAGTCAAGCCAACACTTTTGATCAAAGAATTTACTTGACCTAAACCGAAATCCTACAAGTCTAAACACCCTAAAATGACTTTACCAATTGAAAGAAAACTCAAAAATGATGGAAAACGATTGTAAGATCGTTGAAAACGGACTTAAAACGAAGAAGTTTTGGCCAATATATGAAAATGATTAAAACAAGAAGTTTATGACGAGAAGGAACAACTCGGTAGTTTAGGACATAATACTTATGTACCTTAATTATAATTTTCAAGTGATGTAGACCTAAGGATTGATTTGACTAAGGATTACTAGGATTGCTAAATGCTATAGCTGAGTAAGTATGTTGACCCTTATCTTATCTTGTTTATACTTGTAATATAGTGCATTGATTAATTATATCTATGAAAATTGTTATGCTTGGGGGAGTTAAGGTATTTGTATATGCTTGTATTGATTGTACTTATGTTCCAAAATACAATGATATATCAAAACTAATAATTGGTTGATGCATTAGTAGATAGGGCATCTAGAGTATCTATCATATATTTTGGTTGGTCACCTATAAACCAAAATAATAATTATTTGACCTTAAGATAAACCAATCATCCATAACATGTTTCTACATTATTATAAAAGGGAATCAATACTATGTATTGGAGTGGGAGATCATGCATGTTGAATCCATTTTTGATATATGATATTATTGTTTTCGTATGACATACTCGTGTAACATGTTACCTTGACCTTTGGGATCTACTTGGCTTTGCGGAGTGTTGCCCTCTACTTGAAGTTGAGTCATGTTTGTTGCTTTGGGTCTATAAAGGAAGAGATTATATTTATTTAGGTGATGAATATAAAGACCCAAGTCCTAACATGCTTAAATATTTCTTAACCCGAGCAACAATAGGCATAAAACCGTATTGTATGTAGTTATCGGTCAATTATATATACTATTTACATTACATATGCTTGTACATGTATTCATATATTTGATAAATAACTTGCTTGTTATTGTTTAATAGTAAGGTATGAAGGTTACTATTTATCCCCTAATAGTTTCTTTTTTTTTTTTTTTTTTTTTGTAGGTCTTACAAAGTTGAGGCTAAACTAGGATTCAAGTGTAAAATGCTCCATCGGGCTGAAAAAGTAGAGTGATAAGTTTAGAAAATTTAGTAGGATACTCGAATTACACTTTTAAAGTATCTAGTGGCTTTATGATTGTTGGAATTTAGATATCCTTTCTTTTTTTTGCTGGGTGATTCTAACTCTCTGTAGTTTTGGTGACTTTGGATTACTAGATTACTTATAGCTATATATATAGTTAAGTAAATGTATGTAAAAAGAATAAGGATGATGAGAAACTTGCTAGTTAGAGTCTTGTAGCCTCTAACTTGCAAGGTAGTCTTTATATCATAAATATACACATAATATGAACATTTTAGGTAAAACTACCATGCCTCCTTTTGGTGTGTTATAGGAGTGATATCAAAGCTCTAAGTTATCAAAGATAGGACTAGCCTACCAAATGGTGAGATGGGGTAGTACTTAGGTAAAAGGAATAGAACAATAAATAAAAGTCTTAGACTCTAAGGTTGTATATACCTATTTACCTCTATTTGTCACCCTAAGATCTTTTAAGAAAACTCTTACAAATGAGTCTCATGAACATGTTAAGACAATGTAAAATGCTAAAACTAACACTAATAGTAATGTCAAAAATGGTGATAAGACAACACGTAACAATAAAACATGCTAAGGAAATTATAATAAAGACCTAAACCCATAGTAGTCACAACTAAGTCTTGAAGCTGAACCTTGTTTAAGAGAAAGATGAAAGTGAAACATCAAAAGGATAGACAATAAAAGCAAATCCCACCCATGTGTGTTACGCGTGTTACAATAGAAGTGTATAGTTAACCACCGTATCACCTTCACAAGGGTCACTAAATACCCAAACCTTCTACTTAGCATTATGAGCCTTACACCCAATAAGAAAAAAGACAATAGTAGAACCATGGAGTACTAGCAAGCAACTGCATAAAATCTTAAGATAGTTCGAGGGATAATTTACCCTTAAAGTTGCTTAGGTATAGGTCGAAATGTATGGAGTTACTAGTAGAAAAGTAGACATAACATGTGTAAATGAATGGAATCGGATTTAATTGAAGGGTGACAACACCTAGTAAAATAGGCATACCTGATGTAACATTAGATGATTTGGATAAATGAATTATTGGATGATACTAACATGAAGAAAAAAAATGTCTTATCAGGATCATAAATAGTCGAGATGGATAAGATCATCATATGACACTAAGAGTCTAGGGTGGCTTAGACCATATGAAGGATATACCAAAGGAACTAGAACCATCAAGGAAGAAGCTTCTTGACTTTGTTCAAGTAAATAGCTTCTTCATAGGAAAGAAAAATGACCCCTATGAGAAAGAAGACTAGCTAGCCTAAGTTAAGCTATCATTTAAGGCTTATGAGATCCCTAAAGACTTAAGGTTAACCTATGGCACTTTTATGCTGCAGCATGGTACCAAAGTGTAGTATATTCCAAGAAAAGCACTTTGCCTCAACCCATTACTTAGAGTAAGTTTAAAAGAGAATTCCAAAAAGAATATAACTCAAGCCATAAAGGAAAAAGGTCAATTGAGGAATTAAGGTTATCATCACATGAGTTAATAGCAAAGAAGCCTTTTAGAGTGGAATGTTGGAAATGGAGCCAAGAGAATTGCCCGACGAATTGCCTATGACTATAACATAAATGTTATTATTGTGGGAAAGTTGGACATAAGTATAAGCAGTACCCTATGTAGAGTATGGTGTGTTACAACTACAGAAATCATTGACCCATCTTTTTTGGGTGCCCCAAAAGTAAGCTGTATAGAAGACAACTAAGAAACCTTTCAAGGAACTTTAAGAAGTAAGGATGAATAATATAAGAGGACAATGTAATTCAAAAGGAGATTATATGAACTTATCAAGATAATTTCAAAGTAAAAGACTGCATATTATGTGTTGTAAAAGTTTGATGGTTATACATACATACATATATACATATATATATGAATGATTGATTTGGAACCAAGAATTAAGGGTTCATGTATGCAAGAGAAGAATACCATAAGAGTATTGGGAAGATAGATTGTTATCATCAACTTTTGAGGATGAAACTTATTGTAAGGGGGGGTGGGGGTAGGGTGGGATGATGTAAACCCTACAAACTTCCTAAATCGGCAATTAAAGTTGATAACATTTCTTGAAAGTTATCCTTAATGTTGGCAAGATAACTAACCTTGAACTTAGGAAGCTACATTTAAAAAATCTTAATGCAAACTCCTAAAACCCTAGATGGTAGCCTTAACTATAGTTTGACCCCTACACTCAAAGTCCTAAAATCTTGTAAACAAATGTTAATAACTAATGCTAACTCTTAAGGTCAACTTAATCTAATGAAACCAACCCCAAACCCTAACGGGATAGAGACCAATAATTGAAACCTATGGGAATTCCGTGAAATCAATAAAGGGTAAACTAAGCCAGAAATAAATATTAACACAGATAACCTTAACAATGAATTCAAAACCCTAAAATGAATACTATAGCCCTTAAATGAACCTTTGAACACTAAAATCTTAATTAGAACTCTAATATGTGCAAACCTTTAAAATGATAGTAAAACTCCAATCTAGTGTCAAAAAGCCTTATCCTACTATTGTATTCTAATTAAATAGTAAAACTATTCGTTAATCGAAGACTAATTGCTTAATTTCCCTAAAACCCTAATCTACCTGCAAAAACATACCCAAACAACAATAATTGTCTCAATTCCTTAAACTAATTAAACAAGATGGCCCATCTTAATTTAGTACATTAAGCCTAAATTGTACATAATTAATGTCAAGTGTATGAGTAATTAAGACTAAGAAAAGTAATTACATCTTAATTCGCTAATCAGGTTTTACATCATAATTAACTATAAGTCATGAGAGATTAATCATATAAAGACAAAGTAATTGTATGAAAATATCTCCTTAATAATGCTAATGTCATACTTGGGATGATAATGCTAACCCCATGAACTTTCGGATTTGAACTCAGAGTCGGATACAAGAGTCAATGGATAATACATAGAACCGCTTAAGATATAATAATAAAACCTCGAGATAAAACAATTGAACCCAAAATAATAAGTCACAACCCGGAAATAATAATAAAAAAACCTTAAAGAGTGTAAAACCCTAATCGTACGTATAAAATCTTAAAACCCCTAATACGCGAGAAATTGAATAAAACCTTAATTAGAAGTCCAAAACCCTAATTCAACTAATAAACCCTAAGTATATCCCTAAACTATTCGTTAATCGCACATAATTTCTCCAATCACTTGGAATCCTCAAATTGCTAGCCTTGTATGTAGTCTAAAAACCCTAATCGGTGCTAAATAATAAAGGACTCAAACAAATGAAGTAATATAGGTTAATGAACTTAAGTAAAGTGACAAAATATGGCAAGACCCTAGTTACACCCTAATTAGGCCTAAATTACTTAATTAAGTACAATTGTAATTAATCATTTTAATTACTCTTTAATCTATCTACCATCTCTCATTACATCTTAATTAATAACAAGTCAAACTTAATTAAGAAAAAAGTATAATAGTACCAAGAAGGAACTATATATTTTTATCCCAAAATAGCTACCTCTTGTCTCCCTTAATCCACCTTCAATATTTGCCATTTTATCCCAATGGAACCTTAATTTAATCTCAATCTTCAGTCTTTGAAAACGTTAAGAAATACTCTCAAGAAACCCAAACAAAAATCAAAAGAAAAAGGAAAGAAAACAAAAAGAGTAGTTAGAGGTCCTTGTACACATTAGTGCTTTTTAGAATTTTTACCACCATGCGCCACTAAATCATAAGCCACTACCACCAAAAGATCACACACACAATCTTGTTTCTTGCCAATAAAAATTCCCAAGGAGCACATCTTGACTTCGTTTTTAAGTGGAAAATTTTGAACTCATGTAGACAAGTCTAAGGTAAAACTCACTCAATTTAAATTTTCTATTTACACTATTTATACCTATGATATCTTAAGCATTTAGGATTATAAATAGTAGATAAATATGCTATAAACATGTACATGCCATTTTAGAGTTACATAATCACACATTTATTCATGTACTTAGCTAATTTGTTACTTGCATTCTAAAAGCATAAGAGATAATTTTATGTAGATAACTTAAAAAAAAGTTGGTAAAACTCCATGAAATCCTAAGCACCATGCATACTAGCCCTTTCTTAGTGAATGTTCATCTCGCTTTCACCATATTAAGTAATGTTATTAGCTTATAATAAGTAGAAATGTAATTAAAATAAGGAAATATACTAGAATAAGTATTGGATGAAAGAAGTTGAAGGAAATCTTAGAATAACGCTACTTAGTCACCACTATTAATGGAGTTAATGATCTATAAATTTTGATTAATTAGTATAATAACATGATTATTTAGTTTTAAGTATGATTTAGGATATAATTAACCAAGTTATGTAGAAAAATGATGAGTTAGTGGCCTAAACTAACTTAGTTAATGATGAGTTAGTGGCATAAACTAGCTTTGTTGATGATTAAGGCCTTAAGAATAATATTAGAAGACTCATTAAAGAAAAGAACCAGATCTGAAACTTAGATGAAATTGGACTAAACTTAAGGCTTTTATTAGGCTTAGGCCCAAAATAATAGGTAAAGTTGGCTTGAGGCGTAATGATGTAAGATGAGCCTAATAGTCCTTAAAATGACCCAATATGGAGCTTAATAACTTAGTGATCAGATCTAATCCTTAAACTAATAGGCTTATCAAATAAAATATTAAAGGCCTATTAAGTCCTAAAGCCTATTAAGAGTATCCCCCATAGGTTCTTTAGTGAGTTAAGGCCTTAAATGAGCAAAAAAAGGCCCATTTAGGCTCACAAGAGTATCATTAAGGCCCAAATTGAAAGCTATGGAATTTAGGTAGAAACTTGAACTTAAAATACCTAAATAAACGCTCAAAATGTCAAGTGTAAAGCTCAACACCCAATATTAATCCCAAAGCCCAAAACTAAGCCTAAACCCTAAAGTAATCAAACCAACACTTTTGACTAAAGAATTTACCTGACCCAAACCAAATTCCTACAAGTCTGAACACTCTAAAATGACTTTACGAAATGAAAGACCACTAAAAAATGATGGAAAACAATTACAAAATTGTTAAAAATGCACTAAAATTGATTTTACTTATGTGCCAAAATACCATAATATATCAAAATTGAGAATCGATTGCTGCATTAGTAGATAGGGCACTTGGAGTATCTATCATATATTTTGGTTAACCACCTATAAATTGGAATAGTAATTATTTGACCTTAATATGAACCGGTCATGCATAGCATGTTTCTGCATTATTATAAAAAGGCATCAGCAGTATACAATTGAGTGGGAGATCATGCATGGTGGATCCATTTTTGATATATGATATTGTTGTTTTCATACGACATACTCGTGTGACATATTCTTATCTCAACCTTTGGGATCTACTTGGCTCTAGAGAGTACCACCCTCTGCTTGAGGCCAAGTCGTATCTGCTACTTTAGATTTACAAAGGAAGAGATTATATCCATTTGGACAAGATATGGAGACCTAAGTCTTGATGTGCCTAAATACTTCTCAACCTGAGCAATAGTGAGTGTAAAACCATGCTGTATGTAGTTATCGATCAACTGTATACGCTATTTGCATTACATATGCTTGTACATGCACTCATATGTTTGTATATGCATTCATATGTTTGATAAATAACTTGCTTGTTAATGTTTGATAGCATGGTAGGAAGATTACTTACTAAGCTTGATGTAGTTTACCCCCAAATAGTTTTCTTTTTTTTCTTGTAGGTCTTATAAAGTTGAGGCAAAATTGGGATTTGAGTGCAAAGTGCTCTATCAAGCTAAAAAAGTAAAATGATAAGTTTAGAAAGGCAAGTAGGATAGTTGAATTGAACTTTTAAAACATATAGTGGCTTTATGATTATCAAAATCTAGATACCTGTTTGGTAAGTGATTCCGACTCTTTCGAGTTTTGGTGACTATGAATTGCTAGATTACTTATACATATATATATATATATATAGTTAAGTAGATGTTTGTAAAAAGAATAAGCATGATGAGAAACTTACTAGCTAAAGTCTTCCAACCTTTAACTTGCATGGCACTCTTTATATCATAAGTATGCACGTGATATGAAGATTTTAGGTAAAACTACTTAGCCTCCTTTTCGGTGTTACAATATGAAAATTACTATAGCAACCAAGGTTCCACAGTTTATTAGATTCATAGAGAATCTGAATCCCCTACCAAATTATAAGATTAGGCAACCAAATTTTCTTAATGGATATGGGTTCCATCGAGCTTGAATTTTTCAGTTTCATTTTCCAGTAATCCAATTAGTATTAAATCTTAACTCATTAATACTAACTATTGACAAAGAATTAAGAAAAATCTGATTATAAGTCTCAAAAAATGTTTAGAGTCACTACCTAATCGGGGTAAAAAAAAGTGTCAAGTTAGAACTAATTTAATGGATTGGTTGCAAGTTAGGGTTTCATGGTAAAGGGTTAGTTATGTAGCTAAGAAGGACGGCAACCAATGGGGTGGTTAGGTTCAAGGTCTAAGAGCCTAGGCATGCTCACTGTAGTGGTGGTTTAACTCCAAAAACACCACATAGGAGCGATAAGGTAATATAAAAGAAGTGAGTCGAGCTTAGAGAGAGAAAGTAAATGGTAGTATGTGAGAAGTAGATTGAGTGTGAACTGATGATTCAGAAGCAAAGGGAGCTCTTATTTATACTGTTGTGAGCTCAATTAAAGAAGGAAACCTTCATTAATCGTCAAATTGGCCATGATTGTCCATCGCTCGCAAATTTTTAAAACTCATCAATAAAGGATAATCGAAGCTCCTAGTTTAAATTAACGAAAGATAACTAGGGTTCCTAAACTAATCAAGATAAGTCAACTAAAGTTCCTAAATTTAATCTAAGGAGAACTAAAGTTCTTAAACTTTCAAGGGAGGACCATTGAATGAATTAGTTTCACAATTGAGGATAACAAAGCTTTTAATCAGGAATAACTTAGTTTCACAATATGAAGATAGTTGATAAGTGTTTTATTACATATATTTATAAATGGGTTTTTATGGTGTTTTTTATATTTATATGAATATTATGTGAATATTTGGCACTTAATTAGAAATATTTTTATTTTAGGATTTGATGAGTATTTAAGATGAAAAGGAAGAAAAGGGACCAAATTTTGCTCGATTTGAAGCTGAATTGTAAGAATTATAAGCTTTTGAAGATTAACACAATCAGTTAATGAATTCTATTGAAAGTCATGTCGGTTTATTTAAAATATAACCAAAAGTTACATGATCATTTGACGTGATTGTGTTGGGGCTGTCTTGAAATATATGACAAAGCCTAATGTTCAAGCCCATGAATTCGTCTCCCAAATTAATTTAAGCTTACAACGTCCGTTCATGTGTTGAATTTCAATCCTACGGCAACTCGATATCAGGCATGCGAATTTGTACGTGAGTTGTCCAAGATTTTGAGCCGCCCTAACATTCAGAGTCGAGCCATGATGGCATGAAGCCGACATTCTAGTTGTTGAATTTCAAGGGCCGTCATCCAGCTTACGAGAACTAAGGCAAAGCCATGAATTGGGAAGCATGTCCATCTAATCAGGAAGATCTTGGACCCATGCTATTCCATATTCATGCTGTGCTCTCCTTTTTAGCCATGTATTTTTTATTTATGCTAAACATTCAGGATTTTATTTTAAAAAGATACATAGAAGATATATTTTAAGATTCCATGACAAATAAATAAATCACAAAGACCTTACAAACATTCCATTCATTCACATTCTAAGGTTTTAAAGACTCATCTTCTTTCTTCTTTTCTTCATTTTTTTCTTTTTATTTTCTTAATGTTTTAGATTAGTTCTTTTTAGAATTCTATTATTGTGAACCCTAATCTATATAATTAGTTTTCTTTTCTTTTTAATCCATGATTTTTTATTGATTGCAATCTAATTACGTGTTCTTTTATTGCTTTGAATTAATATTACTGATGTATTAACTCAATGTTTTATTTCATGTATAGACATCAAGAGATGATATGTATGAAAAGATCTAGCATAATTAGAAGAAGTTAGTGTAGATCTAAAGATATGCTACAATGATTTCTCTGGATTAAGGTGAAATCTAATAACAGAATTCATAAATCGTAATGTAATTCTAGAGTTTTTAATTAGAAAGAGATTTCAATTAATTATCTTAGGATTAGGCATTAATAATTTTGAGAGAGATATTAGCATAATTTATTAGGAATTCCCACAATCCGGTTATCAAAATGAGATTAATATGTACTTCATTATTTTAGGGTAATTAATAATTAAATACTGAATTCATGCATTATTAATATTTTTAATTTTTATGTTGCACATTAGTTATTTTAGATATTAGTTTAATCAGTTTTGGCTTAGATTTTATTTTTTTGAACTTATTTCTTGACTAAAATTATTAGGTTAAATATTAGGAAAAGGGTGACGTAGTAGTAATCATACTAATCCCTTGACACTTGATTCATATTCGATATATTATAAATTGATAGGTGAACTTCTTATATCAATAGCTATAGTTCATAATCTAAGGATAACTATGGTTGCTAGATAGCTAAAGCTTCCAAAGAAGAATAATTAAGATTTCTATGAAATAATCTAAATTCCTAAATAGAATGATTACTTGGTTTCATAATTAAGAATGGTCAAAGTTCATAATCTAAGGATAACTATGACTCTTGGATAGCCAAAGCTTTTATTAAAGAATAACTAAGGTTCCTTTAAAATAACATAAGCATATAAATAGAAAGATTACTTGATTTCACGATTGATAATTGCCAAAAATCCTAATATAAGGATAATTAAGACTCTTGAATAGTCAAAACTTCTTATCAAGAAAAATTAAGGTTATTATGAAATAACATAAACTCATACATAGAAGGATTACTTGGTTTTACGACTGTGGTGGATAGCTAAAGTTCCTAATCTAAAGATAATTGAGATTCTTGGATAGCCCAAAGCTTCTTATCGAGAATAACTAAGGTTCTTATGAAATAACCAAAGTTCCTACAGAAGGATCACTTTGTTTTATAATAGAGGACAGCTAAAGTTCATTGTCGAGGATATCAATGGTTCATAGATAGTTAAAGCTTCTATTAAGAATAACTACAATTCATATGGATTAATCTAAGTTCCTAAATAGAAGGATGACTTAGTTTCACAATTATTGATAGCCAAAATTTCTAATCTAAGGATAAATAAGACTTTTAAAGTTTCAAATTTTACTTAAAAGACATAACTAGTGGCCTTAAGTTCCTAAACATGCAGATAACTCGGGTTTTCAAATAGAAGATTCCTATGATCCTAATCTCAAGGCTAACTTAAGTTTCCAAAATTTTCATGGTAACAAAGGATAATTATAGCTCCTAAGGCATGTGGTCTTAGGATGACTAGAGCTCCTACAGGTCTTGCTGAAGGATAACCATTGTTCTAACTATATAAAATCTCAATTTCTTGGAAACCTTTTTTTTTTTCTAATAAAAGTTATATTTGGAAAAGCCTTGAAAAACATACATTTATTTTATGAAAACTTTAGATTTTCTTTTTAAGATTTCATAACAAGTATGGATTCTTCACAAGTCCTAAAAGCTATCAATAGATGATGGACCCACTCTTTTCTTTTCTCCCTAATAACTCTGATTTTAAACATATTTTATATGGTGATTTTATAGTATTTCCCTTACATTTTTTGTTTTCTTTAAAGAAAATGGTACTTAATTGAGTAAAATTCTGATTTCAAGGTTTGAACGCATTCTAAGATCGAAAACGAAGAAAAGGAATCAAGTTTCACTCAATTCGGAGTTCAAACGAAGGAGTTATGAAGTTTTGAAGTTATGCAGAAAAATTTGCCTAGGTGCAAAAAGTTACACGACCTGGGGATACGGCCATGTCCCAGGCCGTGTCTGATGACGAAAACAGAATCCTTATAATATATATATAAAAGGATATCTGAGGGTTGAGAAAAAAGGAGAGACATTAGAGAAGACGGAGAGACACGAGAGAAGAGAAGAGACTTGAGGAGAAAGAGAAGAAAAAGGTGATAACAACATCAACTTCAAGATTAGAGAGATTGTTTATCAATTAAAGGGGTTTTCCATGTTTTATTTTATGTTTTTGATAGAACTCGTTTTTAGATTCATTATGATAGCTTAGAATTCGAGTATTTAGGATTACAGAACCTAGGGTTTCATGTGACCCGTAGGTTAAATTATAATTTCAATAAAGTTTCTATCTTTTCTTGATTCAATTATGTTGTTTAATTGTTGATTGATAATTCTAGAGTATCAATATATGATATTATGCATAATGATTGAGAAATTGCATGTGTAATTAGATCTTAGCATAATTGGAGAGAATTACATGTATACTTAGAGATAAGATACATGTTTCTTCCGGAAAATTGATTATTTGTGTGAGAATTCATTATACATTAATGCAATTCTAAGTTATATTACTAAGTGAAGAGATTCTGATAAATAATTTAGGATTAGGGTTAATATGCTTGAGAAAGGTATTAGCTTTAATCGTGAATCCCTCCGGTCAAGAATAATAGAAACTGAATTGAATATATTTTAAGTGGTCATATGTTAAACACTAGTGGAAATAATTCCTATATACGTTATTGCATTCTTGAAGTCATTCGTAGTTTTATTACTTTTTAATTTGCTTAATCAAGTCTCATAATTAGTTTAGATGGTTAATTTCAGTATTTTTAATTCATTCAACTTATCACAATTTTCCGGTTAGATAATAAAGCTAAGGTTAATATTAATACTCAAAATCTCTGAGGGATCGACTCGGACTCACATCCGCTATATTAAAATTGATAAGTGCACTTGACTCATATCACTCTCCTTGGGGATAATTGCATGAGAGAGATTGTCTAACAAATTCTTCTTTTTGAGACATTCCTTGAAGTTTGGGGGGAGATAATTCCATAGGGCTAATAGTCCTTCATAATTTCATAATGTCTTCTTATTGGGAGAATAATACCTCACAATATCTTGGTTTAGTCAAAGAGGACTTCCTCGTACTCTCAACTTTATTTCTCTCTTGACTTCAATTCCAAAGTCGATCTTGTAAGTGATATACTTTAATCAATTTGATAGGTCTTTTTTTTTTTTTTTTTTTTTTGCTTGTTGTGTAATATAGGCTTTTGGTACTAGGTTCAAACAAAGGGATTTGATGCAAAGGTCAATTTCAAAAGAATTTATTTTTTCACCTTAGGTTTACAAGTTAAGAACTTTTTAGGAAAAACTAAAAATGTGCTTATCTTAGGTTTAAGAGTAATTCTTTCCAAAGATAACTTATTTCCTCTAATCATAAGGTGCTTTGGAGGGGGTAGAATTGTGGGTAGGCCATAAGATTAGTTTTAAGCTATAACTTCTTTGGCAATCATGAATTTTGGGGAGAACTTTGGTATTCGCCTTGGCTTTTTCAAGTTTAATCACCTTAATAATGTTTTGGGGTCCTTCTTTCAATGCATGGGTCTTGATTTATGAATGGGTTTTTCAATTGTGTGCCCCCAGTCCTTTTAGGCTGAGTTTGCTTGATTTAAGAATGGGTTTCTGATTTAGAAATGAAGAAGTGCCTATGTCCTATCACCTTACTTGATTTCTTTCTAAGGAAGATTTTTCATTTTTTCTATTCTTTTGTCTTGCTCGTTTTCATTTTTCTTTTTATTTCCCTTTTCTTTTTTTTCTCTTCTTTCTCTTTTTACATTTTGTTCCAAGACAAAGGTAGTCATCACTTCTTTTGGACTTATGGCTCAAAGTGTATGTGCTTTGTGTATAGTGTTTAAGAACATAGGCACTTCTTCATTTTAAAGGAAATAAGCTATTAATGGTAACAGTTACTCTTGAATTGATGTGACTCAAATAAATACAAATTAATTGTAATGTTTGCTCTTAATTAATGCCTCTAGCCTCCTATTTTCCCTATTGTAGGGTGGTTCTTAATAGGATTCAATTTTGAAAATACTCCCTAAATAGGCTCAATGAGGTTGACAAGGGATAATTTATGTATAAGGTGATGAAATGTCTAATGTCACTTTGATTTGCATATCAAATTCAAGACGAACCTCCTTTAAGGAGTGAGTCCAATAACCTTACAATAATATCACTCAACTCTCAAAGTGTTTTAGGGTCAGTGTTTGGGATTTAGCTTTCCTTTTTTCATCTTAAACTTTTCAATCAATGAGATATCTTATATTTGCCTCAAGTTTTACTTGATAGGATTAACAAGCCATGTGCCCTCTATTTTAGAAAATAATGTCCCTTAACATGCCCCATTAGCGAAGGGCTTAAAACATGCCTTCAATTATATAGGAAAAAATGAATTCTAACTTTGGTTTTCAGTGTTTAGCTCTTAGGATTTAAAGTAGGTAGGGAGACTTGGTATTGGTGTTTTAGGTTTACAGTAGATGGGCAGGTCTTATGTTTGGTATGAACTGATCTTATTTTTGTATTTCAGAAGTGAATGGGTTGGTCTTATGTTTTTAGATGAGTTAATCTTATGCTTCAAGACTAAATGGGCTAGTCTTGTGATTCGAGAGTAAATGGGACATTCTCTTAAAAGCAATTTTCAAGGCACTATAAGAATCCTTACTTATTAGCAACTCTTCTTCTTCTTTTTTTTTTTTATTTTTCCAAAAATTTTTCCTAGATTTTTTAAAATCCTTAATGTTTGAGAACCAAAGTAAAGATAAAAACTTTAAAAGGTTAAAGAGATGGAGAAAACTTACTCTAAGACGAGAATGATAAAAAAAAAAAAAGATTATTTACTATCTATAGATATCAACAATATTTACTAACTATAAATATGATTAAGGATTTGCTTATAAGGAAGAAGAATTATTGTACAAAAAGAAAGGACACTCTATGAGTAGTTGATATTTACAAAAGGAATATCATGGGAAGTGATTATTTTACAAAGGTGCCCAAGGGAAAGGAAAAGACTAATTTACATGAGTAATATGGAAATGATTTTAGGGTTTTCAAGCTCTAGGTAAGATAGACCTAATACAAGCTAGATAAGCCTGAAAGACTACTTCATAATGAGAAGACCGCTACAAAATTTATGAAAATCTTCAGTAGAAAAAGGAAGTCTATAATAAATATTGACTAGAGTAATAATTTACAAGGTAGTGGCAAGTATCCAAACTATTTATCGCTATAACAAAGCTATTTATAAAGAAAATGAGGCATATTTATCCTAAACATGGAAAGATGTTTTACAGCTTATCACATCCCCACGAAGCATAGAGTGTAACATCTTAAGTCCTAGCTTGCTTATTTGATAAATGATAAATTATATATATATGACAAAAGGATGTTACAATGGAGTTCAACTTAACTTTAGTTTACAACTTGCACGTACACCTTATCTATTTATATAAATAGAACATGAACCTTTTTTTCCCATCTTCATCTTCATAGTAGTAAGACTTTCAACTTAGTGCAAGTTTCCTTCAAAAGACGCTAACTTTGACCTCTACTATCAAAATACATCCCCCTTGGTGTTAGGCACTTCCAAAATCCTTGCTTAACCTAAGGATAAAACACTTTATCCCTTCAACTTCTAAAGTAAAGTGAGAATGGATTGCAAACAACACAATATAGGTAAAAACCATAAAACATAGAACTCATTCACAAATAGCAGATTTAGTATTTATTTATATTTCAACTAAGCCAAATATTTCAAGTTAGTAATGCAACATACTATGCTCATACACATGGCATGCATATGACATGCATCAACACCAAGGAGCAATCTTGGAGTAAGACCCCTAACCCTAGTTCTACTAATTTAGAGTACAAACAGTAGTTAGATTGCTCAAGCAAATGCAAGTTTATATGCTTTCAAGACAAAGTTTATAGAATTGATATTTTCTTTATTATCAAAAAGTTCTTATTTTGGAAATCCCAACTTACAGGTCTCTTTTCAAGCGATGTCATGCTATACTATGCATGCAGCAACAACCAAGTATACTATATACCATATCTTACCTTAAATTATATTTATCTAAATATCCAAGTGTAGTTTTCATTCTCTCCTTAGTAATATCTATTATCCTACTTAAGATTCACTTAGGCGATTTAGCCTCTAAATCGGCTAATTCTAAAACTTTTAAACAAATGTTATTCACATATATTCTCAATCCCTATTAGCTAAGAAACTCAATCATACTTTCTGGCTCAATGATATTACATCTAATTTATTCTCTAATTATACCAGGCTATTATATTATTTATAAAGTTGCTATTTCTCACTACTCATATTATATTGAGATCAACAAGAGAGTATATACATATATTAGAATAAAGCTATCTAGTATTGCTTTCATAATAAATTATCTAATTACCATACTACTCAAAATATAAGTATAAAGAGAAAAATTACCTAATAATTAGTATACATAACCAATTAATTTGAAAAAAAAAATACTCTAAACTCACAAAATTATTCAATTTGAGTTCTAATCATAGAAAATATTATATTAATATATTATATAGGTTTTCCGAAAATGCTATTTTAGGCTTAAATTCACTAAAACTTATCATAAAGTAAGTAAATAGCCATATTTGACCTTAAGAATAGAATTGAACACTTATCCTAACATCATCATGTACCAGAAATTCTTACTTACAGGTTTTATTGAAAAATTTGCTTGAAAACCCTTTGCTTCCTTTAATCAAGAAAACTGCCAACTTAATCAAATTAAATTATAATAAATAGCAAATATGGAGATTTTTTTAAAATTCTTGATACTACAACTTAATACATAATATAAGCATGTTATGCAAAAATTTTTCTACTAAAAAAAAATTATTTGATATTTTGAAGAATTAATTAAAAGTTTGTAATAACAAGATATTTTCTTAAGTAAGTACCATAAATAATTAATATTTCAACAAAATAAAATTATTACATTAAAGTACATGTAAAATAACCTAAGAAAGAAATTTTCATAATTTTATGAATTAATTTAGTATTTTTAATAAATGAACGAAAATCAGATGCTAAGTTTAGACTCATTAGCAGATGACTTTTTGAGCACCACTCTTTGTCAATCTAACTTCTCTTACCCTCAAATGCTTAAGTCCAAAGCCCCTCCTTGTCAGGTTGCATGTATCCTTAGGAACGCTATTTTCCCCTATTTTTCATATTATTTCGCTAATTTTTATTTAAATACTAAATTACAATTTTTGAGGGAATTTCATTGGTTTCTATTTGCTAAAATAACTTAAGAATGACACTAGATTTCCTTATATAAGAGCTCAGTTAGTAGAAAAGGGAAAAGGTAGATCTAAGTGTCCTTAGGCTATTTTACAAAGCGTAATATAGATGATTAGGCCTTATTTATATTTGACACCTCATTTTGTTTATTTCTAAATGTTCTAACTAGGTTCTACATGTGTTTCTAGATATTTCTAGGTGGTTTTATTATTTTTTATAACTTTTTAGTAATTTAATACAATTTCTAGGTATTATTAAACATATTATGTTAATATATTTACATATCGAGTACATATAACGTGTATAGTATGATTATATAATTACAATACATGCTATTTGATTCTAAATTTTTGCTATTTGCATCAAGCTCTAACTTCCTTCTTGCATCATAATAATCTATATATGTATATTGTATATTGAAATTCTAGATAGATATACAATCCTCCAATTGAAAGTGAAAGAGTAAGAAAGGGAGTTAGTCAAAGCCTTACTAGGATTGGAATGCTTTACGGACATTTACGGATTCATCCTTGAAGCCAAGCTTTCCATTACATATAAAAAATAAAGTGTAAGGATTTAAATAGTAATGTAGCCAGCCCCTCCTATGATTAAAGAGGGCAATGCTTACACAAACGCAGACACATACCCATGTTGTGCTCTAAGTCCCTTTACTCGAAAGAAAGGAAGGAAGGGCAAGAAAGACCTCACACAAAAAGGATTTTTATAATTCAAATAATTTATCTCTAAGGTCTTATTATCTTTTGGAATTCAGATTTTCAGTTTCTGATAATTATCGAGTGATCCCAATCAAAATGTGTTTTATTGAAATTAAAAATTCTATAAACTTTATTTTGAATAATTAATCTTACTAAGACACTTTTTCTATCTTTTGAGATTGCATATTGAAATTTTACTCGATTCGGATGATATTTCCCGAAAGCCTTAAATCGTATCAAACTTCTTAACCTATATTGACATCAAGCAATTAGGGTATAATATTTTACTCTCTTTACAAAAATTTTCACCCAAAAAACTTACTTATGCAATAAAGGGATGATATGTGATCAAGACAACTTCTTATTGCAGGTAATTACTTAATAAATTCAATACTAACCTTAGGCAAACAATTTAAGGTATAGAGCTCTCATACAATCTATAGAGTCCCAAGTTACCTTATCTATAGTATGTCTATTCCACATCACCTTAATGAATTCAACATCTTTGTTTCTTAGTTTCTGTATCCTTGTGTCCAAAATCCGTACTAGATGCTTCACATATGTAAGATTTTCCTTCAATTCTACTAAAGGAATGTCCAATATCGTTGTTGGGTCTCCTATAAACTTCCTTAAGGTTGATACATGAAAAATCATGGGACGTATAACGTATTAATAGGAAAGTACACTTAGTCAAGTTGTAGTATGAGTTCAAGTGTTGATCCCACGAGTAATCGTACATGGGAGTAATCTAATTATTTTTAGTAGTTATGCCTTAGAAATATTCAATTACCTAACTTAAACGATAAAAGATTTGATAAGATAAATTAAAAGTAGAAATTGAAGATTGCAACAATAAGATATAAGATTAAAGATAAAAATAAGAAAATTAAATAAAACAATTAACTAAGAATAAAAACAACAAAGCAATTTAATAACTCAATTAAATTAATAAAAGATAACATTTTCCTTCATAAATCTTTATTGTTGTTTACTACCTCGTCTTAAGTGATTTATTCAATCTCAATTACTCTATTAGACTATGGAGATTCCCATTACGAAGTAATCGGACTTGTGTCTCTAACTAATTCCTAATCCTAAAATCCTCTCTATCCAAATCACTTTTGAATGGAGCGTTGCAGGATCGCATGACATTCTTGAATCTCATTATTAGGTTGCCCTAATTTGGAAAAACCAACCACTAAACGTTTTAGCTAACCAGTTTTGCCTAACTATGTCAGTCAGTAATACTGCATGCTCTTGCAAACTCTATAGTAAACTCTAGTAATAATTCGATCACCAATATATTGAACTAAAGAAAACAGTATACACAATACAATTAGATCATAACATGCAAAATCATAAATTGAATTTCATTAATAAAAATCACCCTCAAAGCATAAGGTTCAACAACTATTTACTAATCAATTAAAATAAAGACCTAACAACTATAGAAAGGAAAAGAAGAGAGAAACCCTCTTGTAAATCTAGACATTATTGTCTTATGCTCAAGGAGCTCTCTCTACAACCCTAGACCTAAGCATCTATTTAGAAGAAGTGGACCTAGAATTATAAAGAAAACCTAACAAAAATAAAAGATTTAAAAACCATTGTAAGAACATAGTTGAGGTATACAATCGTAAAGCTTAAGCATGTACTTGCACTTTGTTTGAAATCTCGAAATGTCAATGGAAATTTATGATAAGGGAATCATGGATAGAGACCACATGCATGGTTCTTGACTACTAAACTCTTTTCCTTGCTTGAAATTCATTCGCTTACCTCAATTAAGCTTGAAACTTCATAAAATCCTTTTAAACTTCATAAAATGTTTCCAGAGTCCCTGAAAATAATAATTAAGAAAATGAAGCTCAAAATAATATAAAATCGACTAGAATAATGTCTAATTTAGCATAAACTAATCATAGGAAATGTATGTTAAATTCATATCGTCAAATGCCTCTACACTTAAGTTTTTGCTTGTCCTTAAGTAAAACAATAAAAATCAAAGTGAAGATATCTAAAGGGTAAGATGATTATGGCTAGTCTTAGAAAAGACATCTCAAATTTAAATAGCTTAACAAAAATTTTCCGATCACCCTTTTCGCTTAATTTCACAATGCATTTAGAACACTTTGATACTAACTCTTAAGAACTACTGAATTTCAGTGATCAATCTAAATAACTGAGAGTTAGCCACATCACTTAAGCAGAAATTAAACTAGAGATTAAAACAAACATAAATCAATCAAGAAAAAATTACAAAATTTTCCTCACTCTAATGTAAAGGATAGAGATCTTCCTTAATTATTTTTAACTTAAAAACTAGACTGAATGTATATTATATTAATTCATCATCTGATTGTCCCTTTACTTCCATCAATTTTTCATTAGAGGGATTTTTAAACTTAAACCAATTTTTTTTATTGAAGCGTGATTAGCATTGGAAAAGTACTTTACTCTTTTGACAAACCAAGGCCAATCCTTACTAATTTAGCTCGTTTAATTACTTTAGCAATTGTTAGTGGAAAGGCACCTTGCTCTTCTAATGGACTAAGGTCAATCCTTAATAACTTTAATAAATTTCACTTTTATGACTAGCAAAGGGAAAGGGTCTTGCTCTTCTAAGGAACCAAGATTGATTTTTACCAATCCTCAACAATTATTTTCACTTTCTTATTTAATTTATACCTACAACTACTTTGATATTTCAAGTGATCTTCAAAGGACAAATCTCCCTTATTCATCCAATCTAAAATTTTCAATAAAAAAGGGATAAATGATTATCCTCTAAAATCAAGTTTAGAAATCAAAATACTAGTCCTTAATCCATTCATATTTATCATAATCCGAAGTCTTAGTCAAGCTTAACCGATAGGGAACTCTGAATCATAAATATTTAATCACTTAAATTCAGCAAAGTATTCCAAATTCATAAGGGATACGAGAAAATTCGAAAAAAATTTATGCTTGCTTAATATATAGGGGGATTGCAAATTTCCAAGTTTTTCTAATTCAAGAAAATTCTCAAAAGCTTGAGTGTGAATTTCAATTACTAACATACATGATCTATCATTTCCCCGACACTTAAGTTATATATTGTCCTTAATATACATAATAATATAAATCAAAATTCTAGTAGGAGAAAAAAAAAATAAAAATAGTAATACAAGCAAAAGAACTAGGACTTCCCTAGTTCTAGCATTGATCCTTACAAAAAATCGAAGTTTAAAACCTAAATTTCGTCAAACTGTTAAGCATATGGTTTTCTTTGCTTCAAACGATCTAATTAAGAGAAAGATGAAAAGAAAAAGTTGAACTAAATAAGATAACTAAATAAAACTACTATTGCTGATTCAAGTATCCAAATGTAATATCTTGCAAATCATCTAAAGATAAAGTAGTGAAAGGGCAATAAAAAGTTAGTTAAGAGTACAATCCTCCAAAGTAGAAAAAATAAATAAATAAATAAACCAAGTCTTTAAAAATGAAAAAAGAAAAATCAATCTTCATCTTCTTCTTCTTCTTCCTCCACCTTGATCTCATCTCCATCTAACTCTTCAACTAAGTCAGGTTTAGCCATGGGCGATGAAAGGTAGTGGTTGAATCCTTAAGTAAGCCATGATTGCCTCCTATTGCACCAAAGTGCAATCCACTTTATGCATTATGGTCTGCTACTTTTTGAATAGTTTTCTCATGAACTTCTTAAATATACCAATCACTAAGGAAGATGAGAAGTTTGCTCTCTATTATGATGGTGTAGAAGTGACCTCACCAACTAGCTTAAGCAGTAGACCTTTAGGTGTTAGTAGGAGTCTCATAGCTTTGATTGCATCATAGGTAAAGGGAGTAGGAGGATCTAGTGCTAGCATGTGGGGTACATTATGAAGGTTGGAAAATTTCCCACCAAACGATTAATAAAGGAACTTACAAAAATATACTTTGAATAACCTTTAATTGCATAGGTCTTAAGGAACTAAGCCATTATAAGTTCTAAATTAAGGTGTCGTTGGTTAGCAATGTTGTATAAATAAAATATATCCCTTTCGTTGATGACACCTTGGCTATTTCCTCTACCAGAAAAGCCCCTAGCTAAAACATAGTGCACCAACCTAAGAGTATGATCAACTAAGTTAGAAGTGTTTGACCTCCTTAGATCATAAGCTCCTCCCTCTCATTTAGTCAAATCCCTTTACACAAAAGATTTAGGAATACCCTAAGGTACTTTATATGGAAAATCCATATATTCTTGAGTCTTAACATAGTCTAAAGAATAAAGACCTACATGTCGACATGGTTACTTTGTTGCTAAAACACCTAAAATGAATAGTATTTTGCCTATCCTATGAGAGACCGTCAACACCTAATCCGAATGTACTGAGCACTTCCAAGGTTAGTTCTTTGTATATCAGCTCATTGATAATTAACAATTGATCCCATCCTCCAAACTTGATTGGCTGCTTGGCCTTGGCCATATAGCCAGCCTAAGCAAGTGCTTCCCTATTTAAGCATGTAATCTGGGTGAATTCTTTCTTAGATAGGCGAGCATATCTCTTACACTGCCATGAGTGGTGGAATGTCAGTTGAGAGTGTTGGGGATGGCACCTAAGTTTTTTTATATAGATTGTTTAACTCTTGGTATGATTTGAAATCAAAACGAAAGAGAAAAAAGCTCAAATTTAATGGAAGACACACTCTATAGACAATGGTTAGTTCAAGAATTGTAGTCAATTGGTAGTCCTAATTCATTGCTAGATTATTATACTAAGTAATTAAGGTAAAAATTGAATTAACCATAAGATTATATAATATAATGCTATTGTTGCTAAAATTATGGATTAATGCATTTATAGGATTGTTTTTAAAATTTAATCCTAGTTTTATGCATAATCTCTATAAACTTTAGCATTAAATATACAAATCACCAAAATTTTGTTTAATAATTGAACTAATAAATTTTCAAACATTGAAATATTAGGTTCTTAGGGCCTTGATTGATAAAATTATAGGTTACCGATATACTAAATTTTCGATCTTAGATTAATCTTATAATTTGCACAATCTCGTTTAGCATAAACACTAGCATTCATACAATTATTTGAATTCATGTGCAATTTGTCAATAACAAATCCCTTAATTTTAAATATGTGATCAAGTCATATCATAATTTCATATTGGCAATTTTAATCAATGTTAAAGAATTCACAGGATTCTCTAATTGCATAAGAAATTTAATCACAAGTTTTTTTTTTTTTTTTTAGATTTTAACATGAATTGTGTTCGTTACAATGCAAGGATAACATCAAATTCATAGTTTTTCTCACTTTTTTCCTCTCTCTTTCACTTTCTCTCTCTTTCTTACTCTTTCCTTTACTTTCCTTTCTTTCAATCCTTAACAAGGATGCATTTTTTATGTGATTTCTAGTAGATAATAAATAGATAACGTATTTCATTACATTATCTATGCTCTCATGAAAACCTAAATAAAAATCAAATCGTTACATAATCTAATGCCAAATCTAAGAAAATAAATAGATAAAGATGATGAACGTACCTAGGATTTGTTGTGTATGTGGTCGAATCATGGAGTTTCGTGAGTTTTCTAAGGCAAGCATAGAGAGAGAGTAGAGAGGCATATGTGTGTTAGAGAGAGTATGTAAGTATAGAATGAAGAAGGAAGAGCCTATGATATTTGAATTCGAAAGTAACCTTTAGTAAAGACCACGGTCGTAGAGTGTAGCTAAGTTCCTTCCCTTTATGTTTGATTTTAAAACACTACATGTCCATGGGTAAGGACTATAGGCATGGTCTTAGCCATGGACCCTTCATCCAAAATTTCTCGAATTCCCTTCAAAATTAATTTCAAGAGGATCGTAGTCTAAGTCTATGAGCAAGGACCATGGTTGTGATCTTTTCATAAAATTAGAAATTCATGCTAGTTTAATTCCTTTGACTCGATCCCTAAAATCACTGGAAAAACTCAAAATTAGTATAAATTAAAGCATAAAAATTAAGCCAAATAACAACCTAATTAGATAACAACTTTAGCAACTAATACTACCTAAATGCAATTCAAAAACTAATTTTAATGAAAATTCTTCAAAGCAAGATAAAAACTAAGATACAATTGTGATACTTGAACTAACTTACTGAAAAATAAACAACATAAACTAAAATAATTGAAAATTATATTAGTTAAACTTAGGTTTGCACCTAAGGAGCGCTTTTATTTTACATCGTTAGCTAGGCAGTTTGACATTTCTTTCCTTAATTTGCTTTCAAACCTGCTAGTTTGGAATTCGACTTGATGTTTCTAAGCAAGCTTCTTATGGCCTTTCAATGGCTGTTCTTGATAACTGTCCCAGTTAGTTCTCTAAATTTCAAAATGAAGCTTCCATATTCCTTAATGTAACTTCATTTGCTTGGAATCTTGCATCCAAACTTTAGATAAATTGATTCAATAACTCTTCAACATTACGAGCCTCATTGTGTTGTAGTAGATTATGATTTTGTTGCTGCTACTAGCCTCCCCAAAAAAAGTTGGGATGATTTCTCCATCTTAATTTATAAGTGTTGCTGAAAGGATTATTCACAAGGTGGTTAGTAATAAAATTTACATCTTCAGTTTCCATTAAAATTTCATCCTACACTAAATTAACGGGTTTCATTTGTCCATCAATCCTTTCACTTAAATTTTCAACTTGAACAATTAATGCATGAATCAACTTCATATTTTCTAGATGATTTCACCCTAACTCTTACATTATCTCACTGCTAATTATTCATTACCATGCCTTCAATCAGCTTTTGGGACTCATCTAGCATCTTAACACTTAGAGTACCTCTAACTACAACATCAATCGTTTGACCTATGGAATAATTAAGTCCATTATAGAATGTCTAGGTTTGTATCCACTAAGGTAGTCCATGGTGCAAACACCTCCTCAACAATTCCTTAAATCTCTCCCAAGTGTCATAAAGAGTCTTATCAATGAATTGGACAAAAGCAGAAATGTTATTTCTAATTTTTGTTATCCTAGTAGGTAGAAAATATTTTCTTATGAATTTTTCTACTAAAGATTCCCAAGTCATAATTGAGCCTTTAAGTAAAGAATTAAGCTACTATTTGGCCTTATATTGTAAGAGAATGGAAATAACCTCAATCTGATTATGTCATCTGAAACACCATTGATCTTAAATGTATCACAAATTTCTTGGAAATTTGAGATATGATTGTTAGGGTCCTCATCAGCCAAACTATCAAACTAGACAAATTGTTGGACTATTTAGATGACATTGCATTAAATCTGAAAATTTGTTTGACTACCAACTTTCTTAACCTTTTGACACTTGGCAAGTGTTAGCTTTTATACATGGTCTTATGACTTTATAGACACCTATGTTTTTTGTTGCAAGCCTTGCAATGCTGGACACTACTCCGTCAGCATGGATTTGGCAAACTCCATGAGTGTCTTGTTGGCATCATCGTTGTTGTTGTTCCCATTATTGACAACCATGTTTTAGATTTCAACTTCTTGCTTACTATTTGAATCTTCTAACTCTTCATTTAACTTGAGTGGAAAGCTTTGATCTACGGTATCACAGTTTCATCCTCAAAGATATCGTGTTGTTCTTTCAATCTCTGGATCAAACTCTACCATATTATTGCTACTACTCCTGGTCATAAATTGAAAAGATTCATAAATTAGTAATAATATAAGAGAGAGAATAACATTAAAATAACTAAGCGTTGGTAAGCCTTTTTAGACATAGGCCTCCCAAGCCCAAACCAATAGAATCACGATAAAGGCCTAACTCTAATAGCTCAGTTTAGATTCAACTTAGCCTCATCCACTATAAGGCCTCTAAGTATAGGGGCTCTCTCCCTCTCCTTACTCTCTTATGCTCCTTAGGGTTCTTACCCATAGTTACCACGTTGACTTAGGCATCGAAGTAGTTATGCTAGAGCATCCTTCGGCGCTGCCCTTATAGCCACCTTTTCTTTGTCCTACAGGTGCCAAGCAATGGAATGAAGTATCTTAAAGTAATTAAAGAATCTAAGGTTTTTGCTAATTTCCTAATTAGGTTACTCTATTGGTTTCCTAACAATGGCACAAAAAGCCTAATGGGGCATACACTGTGCTAATAGGCAAGTGTACATAGTCAAGTTATAGTATAGATTAAACGAATTATGAGTCCGACTGTCTATACCATGAGAAACCATACATGGGAGTGTATCTAATTACTTTTAGCAGTTATGCCCTCGAAATATTCAATTACTTAACTTAAACGATAAGAGATTTGTTAAGATAAATTAAAAGTGGAAACTAAAGATTACAACAATAACATAAAATATTAAAGATAAAAATAAAAAAAATCAAATAAAACAATTGACTAAGAATAAAAGCAACAAAGCAATTAAATAACTCAATTAAATTAATAAAAAGATAACATTTTCCTTAGCATGTCTTTATTATTGTTTACTACCTAGTCCTAGGTGATTTATTCAATCTCAATTGTGTTTTGGCCTTAAAAAGTGAAGTGGATAACTTGACGATTAATAGGATTCAGGGTACTAACCCAACTCAACTACTAAGGCCAAGCTCATCTACTCCTCACTCAGACATTTTATTTGACAGCTTATTTTTATTTGTATTATTTAGATTTCCTATTTCTTGTATTTTTCCTAAACTACTCTCATATTTATTTTGTATTTACGAAAATGTCACTAGGTCATCATTTTAGTCATTTTGTTTATAAATTTACCATTATGTATAAATAGCTCATATATGTAGAGTTTTAAACATATTTGAACATTAATAAAAAACCCTTTGAGTAATTTTTCTTGAAAAACCCTCTTATTAACTCTTATCAATTCTTTTAGTAATTGTGGCGAGTAACCCTATCACTCAAATCGATACGTGACATCCGGTAACTCTTAAGCTGTATAGAATATAGTTAGTATGTCATATTCGGCTAGATGGCTCATGGATTTGCTAAAACTTTCATTAAAGTCACTCTATTTTTGTTCTTTCGATAGAATCGGATTTACCCTAATATTATTGTCCTTATCAGTTCTTGGTGCGACGTATCATCTTGATATCGAAAAGAAGGTACGGTGATAAGACTCTAGCAGGATTTATAAGCTAGAGATTTTGTTTACGATTCCGTATGGAAGTTCTTAGACAATATTGCTTGAAACATTGCTTCATGGTGTATTGCTACGTGGACCCATGGTAGGAATCAACTTCTAATATCTAACGTCGTCTTAAAATTTCAATATAATATTAACACACTTAAGAAGAGAGAAGAATTAGTGTTGATCGAGTCAAGGTCATATTATTATTGCAGCTTACGTCGACTTTAGGTACTGTATTCAAGGAATGACGAGAATGAATTTGGGCATTGGGGTTTACTCTTGAAATTTTAGACGAGTGAACAAAGCTTTGATAAGGGCACCAAGAAATTGTCATCGTGGAAGTAATTTAGGGTTTTGATTGAACCAATGTGGGAAATTGTGAAGGTTGAATTGTTAATGTTTATCGATTAGTGGTTGTGGCAGTCGAGTTGTGTGTTAGTTTGTGTTGTGGCTATTGCTGGATGGTAAATTGCTACAATTGGCCGTGTGTTCAGTGGTTGGTGGCTATTAGAGTCGTACTTGAGTTCAGTAGTGTCCGGAGCTACTCCGTTTTTTACCTTGAGTAGCGGTGGAGTGATATTTCGTGAATTACAGCGGGTATTGTAGGTTGGAGTTCCTACTGTCGCATTGTTGCTTCACTATCTCCAGTGTTACTACTTTCGTGAGTTAGAGTGAACTGTAGCGGTGGGTTTACGACGGTGACAGGAAATGAGTGCAGTAGTTGTAATAGTGACGCAATTGCAAGCGTAGTCGGGTTTAGGACATCTGATTGTGTATAAGTGGCTTATGCTTGCATTGTGTGGAAGGCGCTTGAAATGGTTGCGCACCCTGCTGTAAGAAGTTGCCGAGTTAGTTTTGTGGGTCATGTAACAGTGTGCGAGGTGAGTAGTGCAGTGATTGCAGGTGTGTGTGCTACTATTCCATCGTAAATTGCAGTGGCAGTCAGTAATTGCAGCTCTGTCACAGCTGTCATGGGTTGTGTATAGGGGACCGCAGTGGCAAGACTTAGTGACCATATGTGGCTCGTGTCCTGATCAGTGCAAAGCTGAAGTGTGTGTCTTTTACTCAATTTTCAAGTTGTTGTTCTTAAAGACTAGTTCGTGATTATATCGAAGAATTGGTTGTGCTATCAGTGCCGAGGTGAGTTTGCCATTGTGTGTGTGCTAGTTGTGCATTCTACGTGCTGAATTGAAGTGCCGAAGTGAATTGGAGTAGTGATCCGAGCTCCGAACTACTGCGATCCAAAGTGCTAACCCAAGTAACTTTGCTGAACTTGCCGAGTTGACAGCTCAAGTGCTGAGCTGCCGAACTATTGCATTGCTGAGCTAAAGATACTCTTAATCCGAGCTGCTCACTCCCCGAGCTGCTATAAGCTCCATCCATGCTGAGCTGACCAAGTTTAGTGCTGTGATTCAAGGAGTACCGAGCTGTCCTTTATAGAAATGGATCGCCAAGTTGCACAATTGATTGTCCAAGCTGCTCTATATAATTGCTGCCGAGCTGTTATTGTTTCACTAATCCAAGATCGCTGTTGTGCAAGTGTGATTCGAGCTAGTTGAAGAACTACCGAACTGAAGAACTATAGTGTCCGAACCAAGCTAACGCGTGTATGCTTTTGGTTGTGTCCGAAGTGTCAACCAAGTTGCTATAACTTTGGAAGTGGTGCCCTGTTTTCAATTACCGTGCTGTAAGCTCCAATTAAAGAGTACAACGGAGCAATTTCCGAGCTGTGTTAGAAGGCGAGCTAAATTGGACGGAGTAGAAATATTTCGAGCTAATTATTGAAGGTGCAAGCCAATTTCTAAGCTTTGTCGAATTGTTATGTTTGTGGTCTACAAGCCGAAGAGATAACTCGTATGTGCCAAGCTTCCTGTGTGTGTGTGTGGCCTATACCTTGTGTGTTGTCGAATCGGACTTAGTGCTGAACTATAAATTACCGAACTAGTGTTTGAAGTATATTGGCCAAGCTCTGCTGCGTATGAGCCAATTTCTGAGCTGTTGAATCGTGTGTGTGTCCATAGTGTCCATTTTAAATTCTACCGAGCTATCTAAGTACTCTGCCCGAGAAACTCGTGTATCTGAGCTATTTTAATAGGCTGTTGTTGGTAGTGATCCGCTGTATTGGGTTTCAAGTGCAACTTGTCAAGCTTTCGATTTGAAATTATGTATCCAAACTGTCTTAATTTCCGAACTATTTGGCTTTATTTTCATGCTGCTGATAGGATGATCGGAACTGCTATGTAGTGTTGACCGTGCCATCCTATCTCAGACATATTTGAATTACTGAAAACTTACATATCCGAGCTGCTTGTGTATGCACTGAGATATCTGCTGTCTTAAGGATTTCATACTGAGCTATTGTGTGACCGTGCTGCTCATCATTATTCGATCCGAGCTGCTTTGCATCGATGCGCTTTGGTCAAAAGTATGTTAGTGCTAGGTGTTTGTGCCAGTCTCCGAGTTGTTGTGTGGGTGCATGAAACCAGCGAGCGTTGATTGCCATGAGTATCACCGAGCTGATTTGAACTAAAAGTGTGTTCTGTGCATGTGTGTGACCTGGAGTGTTTGTAAACCAAGCTACGGCCTCGTGATCTGGACTATGCAAGTGACCATAAAGAGTGCATGTGCTATCCACGTGCAACAAAACTAAGGACCAGTCGGAGTATGTGTCTGCTGCCCTAATCTAAGTCAAATTTTCACTCTGAGCTTCAGTTGTGCTATCCATTTTTAAGAAAATATGGAGCAACAGTGAACAATCATGCTGTAGTGTTCGAGCTTCTTTTGTCGAGCTGTCATTGAACCTCTATCATAGGATCCGAGCTAGAATAATTCCAAAGGCATCGAGTTGCAGTCATTCAAACTACTTATTCGAGCTAATTCTGGACAAGGATTAGCATACCGAACTGTTTGGCCAGAAAATTACTTGAGCTTCTAAGTGAGTGAACTTAAGCATTACAAGATAAGTGCCAAGCTGTAACATTTTTTACCCAGTTGCTTTAAATTTAAGTGTCGATAGTTGCTCCTATGAGGAATTAAATACCGAGCTTGAAGTATCAAGTTGTAGAATTAAGATACACGCAACATGGCATATAAAGCTAGATATGATTATGAATATTATTATGAAAACGTGACATCACAAATTCTAGAATTTAATGGATATGGCACTCCGAGTGAATATTTAAATTGGGAATTTCAAGTCAATTAGGTTTTTAAAGATTATTCTTATCCTGAGCATAAGAGAGCTTATGTTATAAAAAATTTGATGATTGGCTTTGCAACTACTTGGTGGAAGAGAATAATAAATCAAAGAATTGATAGAAGAAACATTGAGATCATTACATAAGAAGAGATAAGATACTTGATGCGAAGAAAATTCGTGCCCAGAGATCACCAAGACAAATTGTATAAGAGAAAATCCACCTATAAAGCTAACCTCTCTAAAGTGTTAGATTAGCTAAAGATGATTGAAAAACGACTAAAGTATTCAAGGATGAAATGAGACAACAAATGAATGCTGAATTAGAGAGTATTGAAGGAGGAGTAGAGGAGGCAAAGATTGCTGGAGAAGTGAGTAGTAGAGAGGAAGAAGACCAAGTTAAGTTGAAGTTAAACCTCCATGTTCCCGATGTGATTCCATTTCCAACCATCCATACTATTAAGGATGGCCTTAGGTACTACTACATCTATCTCCCACCTATTAGGCTTCTTTACCTTGATCCATTAATGGGATTATTTGGGATCGGTGAGAGATGTAGTAGTCTTATGCCTTTGAGATCTTATAGATTACTTCTTGATATTTATTGTGGTCGTCGTGATGGATATTTGTATTGGGGTCTTATATACTACAGGTTATAGTTGTCAAAATCATGATTTTACCAATGCGATTCTACGAGTTTACAATTTTAGGTAGCTCTTCTAAGTTAACTTAGGTATATAATCGTTTTTTATATAAAAACTTACGTTTTTAACCGAGTTTACATATAAACTTAGTAAAAACTTATGTTTTTAATTGAGTTTACCAATTTTACATATCTGAGTTGAATGGACTAAAAAATTAAAGGAAAAAAAATACAACTAGCCTTTTATAAACCATCAACTATTAAAGCATTACAACATCTATTCTATCATATTCCAATTTTTTTTTTTTACCTCTCTCTCTCTCTCAATCTCTTATTTTATATTCATTATTTTTATCCAAGTTTTGGCTCTAATAACAAAGTTTACAAAAAAAACTATATACTTGATTTTATACTGTTAATAACTTAAAATGAGTTGAAATGTTTAGTTCTTTTTAATTTACATAATTTTTTTTTTATCCTTGTTCCATACATGTTAGATTATCTATTAAGAATTTTTATAGAAAAAAAAAACTAATTTCTTTATTTTTTTTATTTCCATTATGTATTTTAAGATTTGAATAACTATTATAAGTATATCAATAATTTTTTTAAGTTATTTTACGTAAGTTATAAAAACTTACATTTCTACAAACTCTCTAACGATTCTAAGTAGAATCGCAAGTTTGACAACCTTGCTATAGGTACTCATTTAATTACTTCAAAGCTAATTGAGTCATCATTTTCCTTGTATGAACTATATCTATGTTAGCAACTAAGGAGGGTAGCTTCTAACTTAAGTTGGTTTACATGGCAAGATTGTTACGACTCCTCAAGTTTAGGGCATGATAATCTTTAAACTGGATAATGAGATTCAAGCTTTAAAACATGAAAAATGAGGCTTTAACCCAAACATATGAGATTTTAGCTAATGAAATAGATTTTCTCAAATCTGAGAATGAGGTTTTAAGGAAGGAAAAAGAGGAGATTTGTAAAGAAAATCAAATTTAAAAAGATAAAATTAGTGGTTTGAAAACCAGAGTTGAAGAACTATCTCACTCGATAAAATCAACTTTCATCAAATTTGATGAAAGCGATAAGAAGCTTCAAATGTTATTATCCAGTCAAAGAATAGATCAGTCTAAAGTTAAATTGGGATATGAAATTGGTCAATGCTCAAACACTTCATCTAAAACTGTGTTTGTGAATGCTATGAGTGAAAACAAAAGGAGCCAATGGCTTAGACAATAAACAAAGGAAAGGTTGTAGACTTGTAGTTAATAGTAGAAGGTATAGTAGAAAGTACCCGATGCAACCTAAATCGAATCAAAATGAAAGTAAAAGGTACAATAGAAGGCACCCACTTCAAAATAAAAAATAGGTAAAACAGAACAAGTATAGTCATTCTTTGTCTTATGCATGATTCTTTTGTAATAAAATAAGACATAGAAAAACATTTTTTTTTTATTGAAATCTCAAGGTCCTCAAGAAGATAATCAAAACATAAGCTTGATCTTTAAAGGACCCAAGTTTTGCTGTGTTTGTAAACAAGTTTAATTTGTTTTTATGAATGCAGGAATGTGAAACAAACTATTATGGAACCTGGTATCTTGATAATGGCTGTTCAAATTACATGATTAGAAATGCTTCGCTATTCATAAGTTTGACATGAAAAGAGAAAGGTCATGTCACCTTTAGAGAAAATGGAAAGGGTAGGATAATTGGCACGGTACTATCGATGTTTACCCCTTCTCTATTGAAAATATTTATCCTGCGAAAGGTCTAAGGCATAACCTACTGAGTATTATTTAACTTTGTGATAAAGGACATAAGGTAATATTTTAAAAAAGACAAATGTTATGCTTATGATAAAAATGATAATTTTTTTTTTTTGAGAGCTTTACAAAAATTAATGTGTATAAAGTAAATCTATCTAAAGTTTTAACTGAAAAATGCTTTTTAATGATAATAGATAATGCTTATACCTAGCACAAAAAGTTTGGACATGTTAATTCTCATCAACTAGAAAATCTTTCCAAAAACAATCTAATGTATGGTTTACCTAAAATCAACATAAAAGATATTCACTATGACTCTTGTCTAAAAAATAAGATTGTTTCAATATCTCACAAAAAGGAAAAAGCAAGCTCAACAAAAAGACCTCTAGAACTTCTTCATATGGACCTATTCGGTCCAACTCGAACAACGAGTCTTAGTGTGAATAAATATGGTCTTTTGATTGTAGATGATTTTTCAAGGTATGCTTAGGTGTTGGTTTTACAAAACAAGAGTGATGCTTTTAAAAACTTCAAAATTTTTGCCAAACATATTTGAAATGAAAAGGGTACTTCCATAGTCAATTTAAGAACTTATCATGGAGGTGAATTTGAAAACTATGATTCTGTAACATTTTGCAAAAAATCATGGTATCACTCACAATTTTTCTACACCTTACACTCTACAACAAAATGGAGTTGTTAAGCGTAAAAATCACACCATTCAAGAGATGACTTGTACCTTGTTAAATGGTAGTGGAGTAACTAAGTTCTTTTGAGCCAAAGCTACTTCTGCAGCATGCTACATCATCAATAAGGTTCATATAAGGCCATTCACTAATAAGACTTCATATGAACTCTTTAAAGGAAGGAAACCAACAATCTCTTACTTTCATGTCTTCGATTGCAAGTGCAATGTAAAAAGCAACAATGCTAACTTCGGAAAATTTGATGAAAAGCCAAATGAAGCCATTTTTCTAAGATATTATCTAAATAGTAAAGCTTTTTGAGTCTATAATACATCAACCAAAGTAATTAAAGAATCCATTAACGTAAAATTTTGTCATGATTTAAGAAAAGAAGAAACAAATGATGATATTCCTTTGATAATAAATAAAAAGGATGAGACAACTAAGTCCTCAAAATGTGTAGAAGTACTAGTAGAAACTAAATCTAAGTCATCAAGCCTTCCCAAAGAAAGAGTAGAAGAACCAATAGAAGGCCTGTCTATGACTTGGCAGTTTAAATCATCTCATCCTCCCTAAGGTAATAATTGGAGATGTCCAAACTGGATTACAAACACGTTCTTAACTTCAAAACATAGAAAATCACATTGCTATGTTATCTAAAGAAGAACCAAACTGTATTAGCGTTGTGTCAAAAGATGTAAATTGGATTAACACAATGCAAGATGAATTAAATCAATTTCATAGAAACCAAGTGTAGACTCTAGTACCACAACCTACTAATAAATCAATAAGTAGGACTAAGTGGGTGTTTAAAAATAACTTGGATGAAAATGGAAAAGTTATACAAAATAAAGCTCTACTGGTAACCAAAGGCTATTCACAAGAGAACTGCATAAATTATTATGAAACCTATGTCGCTATTTCTTCATTAGAAGCAATTCATCTCTTGTTTGCATATGCTTGTCTTAAAATTTTGAAATTATTTCAAATGAACGTAAAAAGTACTTTCTTAAATGGGTATATCAAAGATAATGTCTATGTAGAATAACCCCCTAGATTTGAAGACCCATTTAAGGAAGATTGTGTTTTTAAATTAAGAAAGGCTTTGTATGGCTTAAAAAAGGCACCTTGAGCATGGTACAAAAGGTCTAGTGAATTTATGATTAAGAATGGCTTTAGTAGAGGAAAGATAGATGGAACTCTATTTTTAAAACATTATAATAAGGATATCTTGGTTGTACAAATTGAATTTATATTGATGACATCATCTTTGGTTTTATTAATGAAGATCATTGCCAGGAATTTCCTAAGATGATGTAAGTCGAATTTGATGTCAACAAAGGGTGAGTTAACCTTCTTTTTAGGTTTGAAAATTAACCAAACAAGTGAAGACATATTGGTACACCAAGAAAAATAAACACACCAAATAATTAAGAAGTTTGGTTTTGAAAGTACTAAAGGAGCTTCAACTCAATGAGCACATTCACAAGGTTAGATTTAAATATTGAAGGTAAGAAGAAAAGTAAGAAATTCTACAAGAGTCTCATTGGATCATTACTATATTTAATAGATTTTAGACTTGATATTTTATTTAATGCCTATTTGTATGCACATTTTCAAAGTTCTCTAACTAAAATGCATCTCATAGTTGTTGAAAGAATTTTCAAAACCTATTAACTACATCTAAGCTTGGTATCCAGCATCCAAAGAATCAAAATATTGATTTAGTTGGATATTCAGATGCATATTATGTTAGATGTAAAGTTGATAGGAAAAATACTTCTTGTACTTATCAGTTTTTAGGTGACAAATTAGTTTCTTGGTCCTCCAAGAAACTAAATTCTATTGCCTAATTAACGGTTGAAGCATAATACGTTTCATTTAGAAACTACTATGCTCAAATTCTATGGATAAAACGACAAATGTTGGATTATGGCATAAATCATAAAAATGTACCTATTATGTATGATAATACAAGCACCATTAATTTAACTAAAAAGCCAGTATATCATTCAAGATTTAAGCACATAGAAATAAGACATCAATTCATTAGAAAACATGTGTCAAACGGAGATATTAATGTTGAGTTTGTTCCAACTAATTTGAAGTATGCTGATGTTTTTACTAAAACTTAAAAAAAAAAAAATAAGATTTGAATATATAAGAATGAGATAGGAATTTGCAAACCATTCTCATAAAAATTATCTACACATTCATACTACATGTAATCCCCTACATTCTCTACCTTCTCACATGTCGATTCTTATTAAACTATCTAACTTCCTTATATATTTCCCTTGTCTTTTCTATGATGTCCCTTCATCTCTCTTTTCAAAACCCTTCCATGGAGTCCTTCTACAAATGCCATGTTTTATCCTATGCTCAACACTAGAAACCTTAACATGGCACGAAAGAAAACCACCTCTATCAAAGGAAAGTCCAAAATCTTAGACAAACCAAATGAAACCTCTCAAAATCTTTCTATCATCTCTAAAGATAAAGAATCTATGAAATCTTCAAAGGATGAACCTCTAGTTCAAAGAAAAGAAAGGGAAAGGCAAAAGCAAAGGTAGAAACATCTAAGACACTTAGTAAGAGAACATGTCAACAAGCTGAAGGTGCTTCAACCTTCGAAAAAAGTAAGGATAAAGTCTGTTACTCTTCATTTTTCAATCTTAGCTTTTTTGAAAAAAAAAATAAGAAAAGGCTTTTATTAGAATGTGTTTTTAGATAATCTAAGATGCTTAGGGTTATTAAATATTTAAGAAACTTTTAACGTGAATGTCTTGAGAGAGTTTTATGAACATTTGGTAATTGATGTTAAAATAGAAGTGTTGAATACTTCAGTTCTTGGTACTAAAGTAAAGATAATAAGAAAAGTTCTTATCAATTACTTTGAGCTAAGATACTTAATTGATGATAAGGAATTAATAAAACTTACTAAAGAAAATGTTTTTAAGGAGTTCAATGATGAAATTGATGAGGACTATGGAAAAATTGCCGGAATTTTTTATTTTCAGCTTGTTGTTAGGATCATTCACAAAGTAATGGATAGTTATATTTTACCCAAAAAGGGCATATTCACTAGGGTAACAGTTGAAGATGCTATCATAATTCTTACTTTTCTAAAAGGAAAGAATTTAGATATGCTTACCAAAATTATGAGGCATATGGGAAAGAGACAAGAATGCATTGTGGGAATGCAATAATGAAGTTGTTGAGGTATAAAGTAGCAAGAATACATTAGGGTAAGAATGATATCAAGTCATTGAAAAAGATTAGTGAAAAAGTGTTATATCAAATGGGAATTCAAGTGAAAAATTTTATTTGTCACTCAAATGATGGTCCACACCATGTGCACCAATGTCATAAGAAAAGAACATGTGATGAACAAAGGATGATAGCAACAATTGAGTGGGAGCAATTTCCAAGAGTCTCAAGGAAATAAGAAGTAGGATGAATTAAGTGCTTAGTTATCAGGATATCAACCTCAATGAAAGGTTGAAAGAAAAAATATTGAACAAGTGAGTGAGTTTTATGTGGATGAAATATCCAAGCAACTTTCAATTTTTGTGAGGGAACAAATTAAGTTCTTGTCCGAATAAAAATTTGAGATTTTTAAGAAAGAAAACCAAGTGCTTTTGAAGAAAAAATTTTCAGATACAAATGTTTCTTTGAAGGTCCAATTGATTCCAAAGTGAGTGATATAATCATTAAAATCAATGAAGGATTTGATGTCATCAAGCTTTAACTTAGATAGTTAGACTTACTACAGTTTAATAAGGAAGTCACATCCATTAATACTCAAATAAGCACATTGAATAGTCTTTACAACAAATGAATTTGAGGTTCCATCAATTTCTACAACAACTTGACATCTATGCAAAAGAGCTCTATCTAGATAAGGAATCAACTGCTAAGGTTATGAAGGACCTCCGTAAATAATTCAGGACTTCATCAATATTCAATTTCCTAATTACTTAAGGCCTCTACCTCCATCAAAGAAAATTATTATCTTAGATGATGAACTATCTGAGCTCCATCAGAAAACCTTCTACAATCCATTCCCCAATCCTTCTTTCATTTCCAAACAATCTCCTTCTACTTCTTCTAAGAAATAGTTGTTCCAAGTTTCTGTTTAATTTTTTGTCAAACTTAGTTATGATCTTTGATTTCTATTTAGTTTGTCATGTTGTTGAACTCTATCATCAAGCAATCTATTCTAACTAATATCATTTTGTCTCTCTTAAGGGGAGTTCCCATAAATGATAACAAAAAGTAAGAGACGGTGTTATGCCCTAAACAAGAGAAGTCACAATAGTCTGGTCATGTAAACTAACCTAAAATAGAAGCTAACCTCACAGCTACTATCATAAATACAGTCTACACAAGGCATATACAACTTAACTAGCTTGAAATATGTAGTCCGACACTTGTTATTAGTAAAACCTGTGGTACAACTTTTAAAAATACTTGTTTAAAACAACCTATAGTTCAATTTTCCATAATATAACAATACTTACATCAGTATTTCCATACTAAGAGTCATAGTTCACATTAAGAGTTTACCAAAAGCCATAGTTCTTGAAATTTATTTACAATTAGATAGAAAACTAGTGGGCGTCTCAAGGATTCCTAGTTAGTTTCCTCAAAACAAAAAGACAAGTCAAAAACCCAAATTCAGTGGATTCCCCTTTCCCTACTTTCCCAACCAACTATGAACTAACTTGGGGGTGGTTATATCAATGCATCTTGAAAATTTTACTCGTCACCTGCAAAAGAGTTTATTGAAATGTGACCACAACTAGCTCAATAAGCAGGACGAAAACAGAAAAGTGCCATACAAACAAAAGCAAGGTTATTAATTATAATAAAATGCAATACAATTAATCATTTACAACATTGCACAATGTTATTGGGTGCATTGTAAGGTCAAAGAAATTGCATTTGCTCTAACCTGGATTAAGAAGTTTACTACGACTCAAATCAAACCAAAGACAAGCTTGTGTAATAGGAAACACTCTTCTCTCGTAACCACCTTCGAACCAAGGTCCCCATCCTTGCCATGACCTCTCTGCCTACCACTTAGTTCAACTAAGGATGGGGAAATGACCATTTCAACTATCCTTATTAAAGGAAGTCAATATTTGGTCTAACACACCTAATCATTTCCTTAACAGGTTGTTATGCATGTCCAGTTACATTAGTGGTTAGATCATTATTAGTTCTATTTAGGGTTGGCCAACAAGATCACGCAATACAATATTACGAGATCATTCAGTGTAGCATGTTGAGGAGCTTAACTCTCGTCACAAAACAAAATACTAATCACACACATAATATATATACAGACAACTAATTTACAACCACAAACAAAAACACTCTTAAGCCTTTAGATACTTTGATATAGCATCTCAACAAGCAGTAAAGCCATAATCCCAATATTGTTGTATTAATGCTCACTACAGAAGGTCCATACCATTAATTTCTGCTGACTAGGAGATCCTAAATATATGGCAAAACCTAGATTTAGTTTTCATAATATTTACGAAAACATTAAGGTTCTATCTATTCCTTATCTCAAGTTATATGCATAAATATATATTTATATAAATATTGGAGATATATTAGTATTCTTATAGGATCAAGTATAGTTTTATTATAGATTGGTTGTATATTTTATATTAAGTTAGTAAACATTAACAATTTACGTAGTTATATTACTACTTTTAGTATATTGATCCAATCATACTAAAATGTATATTTAATTAGTCAAGTTATGTTTTAGTTCTAATAAAGTCATCATAGTATGTATATTTTCATAATATCATAGGGATGTCCGTTTTATTACTTAAAACTATCTAATTTTAGCAAAAGTGGTTTCATCACGTTTGTACGAACTCAGCAATACGTAAACAAGTCCTATCTAAAGTGATGACTTCTAAAGGGAATTTTTAGGTTCTATTATACATATATATCCCTATAACAAGTGTAATCATATTATATCCATATTATATAAATAGACTATATTTTATATAGTTTCCTAACATAGCTTAGTAATATAAATAATATTTAGTCCTAACACACGTATATCATAACTCAAATCATATAATTATCACAAAATATAATAAAAACCCACTCTAATCAAACTTGGTTAGTATGTATATGTATAGGATTTATTATAATATTTATCATATTTTAGCCTAGTTTGGTTAACAATGTCCCTCGTTTTTATGATTAATTAGTCATATAATATAATTTTTACACCAAATTAATTTCAACTTAGCTTGACATCATTATAAACATCTAGAATTAATTAGATCCCAATTTCATCAATTTATTTTCCCCAAAATCAATTTATTTCACAAATTACCCTATTTTTAGCCTTTTTAAGACCGAAAAATACAATAAATACTAAACATATATGAAATCAAAACTGGGCTACATAGAAATAAACTAGATGTAATATGTATTATATATAAAAATTTTGAGCCTAAAACAACATCATTTAATATATTTATTTTAAATTTGAAAATTTAAATGAATAGTGCATTTGTTAAACAAGTATATAAAATATTCATAATTTTGAAAAAATAAAATTATAGCATGAACATGCTCTAAAAATAACCTAGGAATAATTTTTTTCATAATTTTATGAATTACTTTAATATTTTTAGAAACTAAGAAAAAAGGGGTAGAAATTTGGACTAACCATTCATTGAGGCTCTGACCAATGTTGGCTAGTAAGGGGTTGTCGAATGGTTGGCATAGGGAAGATTGTTGGTGATTAGTGGGGTTATACAACAAATTAGGGTTTAGTAGGGGAACTACAATAGGTTAATATATTACTTCGTTTTTCTTTTTCTTTTTCCTCAATTTCCTATATTTTTTCTAAAATTTTCTTTTGGTTTCCTAAGTTGCTAAATGCTCGATCCGATGTCCTAGGGTCCTTTTATACTTATCTTAAGCAGCTAAGATTTTTCCTTCTTTTCTTCTTTCACTTTTCCCTCAATTTCAAAGCATAAGGTGTTGTTTTCCCTTTAATCCTACCTTTTGATTCATCTTCTAGCTTGTCCTAATGTGGCAGGACCTAATTCCATATTTTCCCATCCATTTTGGATAATTTTTTATTATTTTTAAGTTAATTATGAATATTTCATGTATATTTCATTAATATTTAGTTATTTTACTAATATACATGTACATATCCTATATATTTGATACATGTAATGTATGATTATATTCATATCATTATGTTTCATTCATGTCTTTTATTTTTAGGATATATTTTCTACTTAATTTTTCGAATTTGTCGTTTATTATATATTTTTTTAGGTTTTCAGGTTAATTTACGAGTATAATTATTATATATACCAGGTATATTCATAAAAATACATGTATATTTATATAGTATATTATGCTATATTATTTCATTTTATAACTTAAATAACTTATCTCTAGAGCCTTATCACATTTTGGGCTTAGTTTTAGAGGTTTCGATGAGTTTTTTTATTATATTAAATAACTATACTTCTAATGCTAAAATTAGGGTTTTAGGTCATTATTTTTTAATATCTAATTTCACTAGGTCACTTCAATTAACTTTTCTAACATATTCATAAAAGTTAGGCTCAATCGAATGAGTTTTCTCAAAGGCCCTAAATCTAAGTACGACTACATTAAATATGATTTTAAGGGCTCATAAACAAAGACAAAAATATTTATGCATGACTTTTGATTGAATGCAAGATTAGCTTATCTAATATATGTTTTGAAATATTTTTGTGTACAATTGTTTTATCATCATCAAAAAGGGAGAAAACATTAGGTTCTCTCTTGCTTAGTTTTGATTATAACAAAATGGATTCTTTGGTCATTGTATTTTTGGAGTGTAAGATTTAATTTGTAGGAAATGACTCTATAGAAATTGTGTACAACTTCATTTATTTAAAGATATAAAGCCTTCAGTAAGAGGTTGTATAAAGAGAAAGACAGAAGTCATGTATATGTAGAAACTGTAGTAGAACCTTCAAATAGTTCAAGTTTATATGGAAAATTCTTATAGACGTTTAAGTATAAGGTTGTTTCATAAAGCATGGGTTAAAGTTACGGGTTAAGGTCCATTGCAAGCCTTGTTGAAACTTTAGTAGAAGTTTCAAGAGACAAATGGTCGTAGAAACCAGTGGAACCGACTATAGAAGCTTTGGTAGAAGGTTCAAAACAAACAACTTCAATAATTGCCGAAGCTATAGAAGATCAAGTAGAAGCTTCAAATTAGATCAAGTCCTTACTAACAAAAGAAATTCAAATTATTCTACTTTGAAGGCCCAGCTTCACTGGTTAATTATATTTGGGTAATATAATTGACCCATTCCATTAAAGTAGGAAAAATATCTTTAGAGATTTACACCAAAGAATTTTTCTCAATAACCTTTTAAGATAGAGATAAACCTAGATAAGGATTAAATAGCAAAACAAAAAATCAGGGATTTTTGAAATACAAGTTAGATTCAACAAATTTGATTCAAATCTTAACTAATAAATGTTCATCAAAATATTAGCAAAATATCATCTTTTGAACGTTGGAGAAGAAGCTATAAGTCACTAAAGAATTCAAACAAGTATAAGCACAAAAAAGAGAACAGCATACATTCTTTCTAGCTTTTGTGATCTATTATGTCTAAGCTAAATTTAGAAGAGTTATATTTTTCACTTTTGTTTTGTGATCACTTCTGAGAACGATATCTGATTGTAACTTTGAGAGAGAAGGATTGATACTGTAGCCTATGTTTAGTTTGTGTAGTGACTAGTGAGACAAGGTGGTTGTATGTGAAGGTCGTGAAGACTAAGCATTATACTCACTTTTGAAGTTTATTGAATTGATATTGTGGAGTGACCTATAAAGTCAACCGAATCCCCAACAATGGAGTTGGAAGAGAGGACTGACACATGAAGTGAAACCTTTTTAGAATCTTATGCCTGATCTTCTTATCTCTTCTCTTTTACTACCATTTTTATTTTTGCCTTCACTGGTTTTGTCAAATTATTTATCCTTCTATAATTCTTGAGGTAGGTTAAAGTTTACATTAAGTTTTGCAAAAAAATTTTAAAATTTAATCTTATAATAATCGAGTCACACCTTTCCCCCTCTTGATTGTTTAATGGGACCAATAATTAATTACTATGAATTTATAATTTATCTTATATAGCATGTGTCATTCGTTGAAAGGAATCATGATGTTTATGGATGTTTGGTGCCTTTCGATGTATAGAAAGATACATATGCATTCATCAACTTAAATTTTGAGTCTTTACTACTGCATATTTTCTTATATATATATATATATATTTGTCTTATTACAATTATTTTCTGATCATGCCTTCAACGAATTTAACCGTTATTTACTACAAGCCTATGGTTTTGTTTTTGTTTTTTTTCCCCTTTTGTATTTCCACTATACAAACAATTATAAGTACTGAAACTAGTAGACTAATCCCTATCCTTATCATTTCATATATGTTTACCCTTTTTGTTTACATGTCATACTTGTTCACAGTCATCTTGCTATCGGTCTCATTATACACACAAGTACTTAGCATGTGATTTACAATAAAACAAAAGCATAGAGTACATAAGTTTACTTGGTGTTTCACGTCTCGATGTTTCATTCTTCGAAGGATGGTGCCAAGTTGATCAACCATGTTTCTATTCATGATTCTTGAGCAGCAAATAGCCAAAGTGTTGGGTTTCTCCATGATTGGGGATTCCCATGCACATTAAGTTACTACTCTCTTAATAGTTGTCATTTGACTCTTAGGAGTATAAATATTTATTTTGAATGAGGAGATACATCCCTTGAATATAAAGATACATCTTTGGAAAGATGAGAAGCAATTTAATATCTAATTACTAACTCTTGAATGAAGCCATGTTCATCTATTACAAATATGAGGACTTATGAAGAAATTGGGGTATCCCATCTCTTTTAAGCAAAACTATCTCTAAGAGAGAGAGAGAGAGAGAGCATTGGGCGATTGGTTTTGCATCATTTGAAGATACTATTATACTGTTATCTGTTTCTATAATGGAGATCACTTAATGGCTTGGTCCTTTGATTTTTCCTTCTCACATGGAGAAGGTTATCCACGTTAAAATCCGTTGTGCTACTCTTCTTTGCTTTCTCTCCTAGTTTATATAGTGTTCCTTTTTCGTCACGTAGAAAAGGGAAATTAATCTAACATTTCCCAAGAATGGTATTAGAGCACCAAGTTCATAAAGTAATTATCTTATGTGACAAAAGATGGAAGGAGCATTTTCATACGATGCAAATATGTTCAAGTTGACAATAGAGAATTATTCATATTAGAAGCCTATGATGGAAGACTACTTGTATTGTAAAAACCTATACATACCAATCATTATCAAAGACAAGCCAGAAGGGAAAAGTGATAAAGATTAAGAGCTCTTGAATCGGAAAGCTATTGCCGTGATAAGAAAGTATATTGACAAAATTATGTTCAAGCATGTGTCTACGTACCCAAATGCTTATGAGTTGTAGAGCAAACTTAAAATCTATGTTTCAAAAGAAAACTCCTAAATATAAAGCACATTTTGTCAAGAGATTGGTGAAGTTAGAATATAAGGACAGCCAAAGCATAATAGAGCATTTAAACTTATTCAAAGGTCTTATCAATCAATTAACAAAAATAGAGACAAAGATTGAAGATGAGTTGCAAGCACTTTTACTTCTTAGATCTTTACTTAAGAGTTGGGATACCCTAGTTGTAACTCTTAGCAACTCTGCCCTTAATGGGAAGCTTACCATGGATGTTGTATTTGATAGCTTGTTAAATGAAGAATCCAAATGACAGGAGCATGGCATAACATTCTAGATTGAGGCTAATGTTGTAGAGAGACAAGGTAGAAGTTAGACCTATAGGAAGAATGAAAACAAAGGAAGAAACAAAAGCTAAGATAAAGGGCATTCTAAGTCTCAGTCTAGAATTGTTTGTTTTTACTATGGCAAGTCGAGTCACAAGAAGTCCAAATGTTGATTCTTGAAAAGAGACCAAAAATCTAGAATCGTTCATCCAAATTAAGTAGATCCCAAGAAGAATGATGACAAGCCTACTACAACAATTGCAATCAATGATGATATTTTCCTCATTAGAGAAGACAACTATTTGAATATTGCTTTTAGTAACTGTTCTTGGATTATAGATTCTAGCACTTCATTCCATGTCAGCCTATACGAAGGGTTCTTCTCAAATTATAAGAAAGGAGATTTTGGCATTGTAAAGATGGGGAATCATGTCACTAGTAAGATTGTTGGCATAGGTGATGTGGTGCTGATAACTGACATAAGAAGCAAACTCGTATTGAAGGAGGTTAGGCATGTTCTTGAGATGCATCTAAATCTCATCTCAGCAAGAAAGTTAGATGATGCTAAGCCCATAAGCCATTTTGGAGCCAGAAAATGGAAACTAGAAAAAGGAAACTTGGTTTTTGCTAGAGGTTAAAGGAAGGCTCATTTTACATCATACAGGGAAGAATTTGTGATGGTGATGCTAACGTCTTAAATGACTCTAAAGACATCTGGCACAAACGATTAGGGCATATGAGTGATAACAATTTTTAGATCCTTACCAAAGACCATCTCCTTGACAAAAGAGGACAAATGCTAGAACCTCGTATTGATTGTCTAGCAAGTAAGCAAGATAGAGTCTCATTTCAAAAACTAGACGATCCCTCTACAAGAAAGGAGGTATTTAAGCTAGTACACTTAGATGTATGTGCATCGTCTAAAGGGTCTCTTGGTGGACCCTATTATTTTGTTACCTTCATTGATGATCACTTACAAGAGAATAAGTATTTTTGTTGAAATCCAAAGATCAAGTACTTCAAACCTTCAAAGAATTCCACACTTTGGCTAAGCATGAGACAAGAAAGAAACCGAATTGCTTAAGAGTAGACAATGGTGGAGAGTACCATTGTCCATTTGAAGCTTATTGTAGGACCTACAACATAAAACTTGAGAAAACATCACCAAAGACACCTTAGTTGAATAATATAGCTGAAAGAATGAATAGAGCAGTTGAAGAAAAGGTCAAATGTATGCTAAACCATGCTCATCTCCCAAAATCATTTTGGGGTGAAGCAATGAAGATAGCAATTGATCTGATAATTCTCTCTCCATCAAGACCCCTAAATGGGAGAATTCTAAAAGAAGCATGGTCTAAAAAGAAAACATCTTATAATCATTTGAAAGTATTTGGATGCACAACATTTGTTCATATTCCCAAAGATGAAAGATTGAAGCAAGATTCTAAGGCAAAGGAGTGCATATATCTTGGTTCACCAAAGGATGAGTTTGGCTTCAAACTATGGGATCCTATGAATAAGAAAATTATGAGAAGTAGAGACGTTGTATTTTTTGAAGATCAGATGATCAAAGATCTTGAGCAAAAGAAGACTCTTAAGCCTAGAATAAGGGATGATGATATTCCAACCCTTATGGTGACTAATGATTTAGGAGAAAATACTCCAAGGAAAAATGAACCTGTTCAAACGATGCTTGATCAAGTGATTCAGGATCAAACGAATCAAGATCGGATGATAGAAACCCATCAAATGCAACCTACTCCTCATAAGATAGACGAACATTAGACAAAACCTGAGTTAAGACGATCCTCTAAACTCAAACAACCATCCACTAAGTACTCCTTAGACGATTACATAACTTTAACTAATAATGGTGAACCTCGAAGTTTCTCTAAAGCTATGGAGATGAAGGACAAAGAGGAATGGATTAGAGTCATGTGAGAAGAATTAAACTCTTTGCATGAGAATCAAACGTATGAGTTGGTGGAATTACCTGAAGGAAGAAATGCTTTAAAGAATAAGTGGGTGTATAAACATAAGTTTGAAGAAGGTAGCTCAAAGCCAAGATACAAAGTACGAATTATTATCAAGGGGTGCAATTAGAAGAAAGGTGTTGAATTCGAAGAAATTTTCTCCCTAGTGGTGAAGATGTCCTCAATAAGAATTGTCCTAAGTTTGGCTGCAAGCTTAGACTTAGAGGTTGAACAATTAGATGTTAAAACCACCTTCTTGTATGAAGATTTAGAAGAAGAAATTTATATGGAACAATCTAAAGGCTTTAAAGAACTAGGCAGAGAACACTTAGTGTGTCATCTAAAGAAAAGCTTATATGGTTTGAGGCAGGCCTTAAGGCAATGGTATAGAAAATTTGAATCCTTTATGTTTGAGTACGGTTTCAAGAAAACCTCAACTAATCCTTCTATCTTCATAAAGAGGTACAACAATGGTGATTTCACTATTCTTTTACTTTATGTAGATGATATGTTAATTGTTGGCCTTAACAAAAGCAAGATCAATGCTCTCAAGAAGGCATTAAACAAGTCCTTTGCCATGAAGGACTTAGAACCAACAAAACAAATCCATGGAGTGAAATCATTGGAAAACATTCCAAGAGGCTACTATGGTTTTCACAAGGGAAATATATTGAGAAAATTTTGAAGAAATTCAATATAGAGAATGCAAAGCCCATCAATGTTCCACTTGCTAAGCACTTCAAATTGAGTAGGCAACAAAGTCCTTCAAATGAACAAGAGAAGAAAGAGATGAGCAAGGTACCATATTCATCCGTTTTAGGCAGCCTTATGTATGCCATGTTTTATACAAGACTAGACATTGCTTATGCAATTGGTGTTATGAGTTGATTCTTGTCAAATCTAAGAAAAGAACATTAGAATGCAGTAAAGTGGATCCTTAGATACTTAAGAGAAATTACCCAGAGGTGTTTATGCCATGGTAATGGTAAGCATGTACTCGAAGGCTTTACAGATGCAAACATGCTTGGAGACATTGATTCTAGAAAATCTACATTTGGTTATTTAACCATTTTTGTAGGGGGGGAGCTATTTCTTGGCAATCAAAGTTATAAAGGTGTTTTGCTCTATCACCTACTGAAGCTGGATATATTATAGCATCTGAAGCATGCAAAGAAGTGTTATGGATGAGAAATTTTCTACATGAGCTAAAACATGATTAAGATAAATATGTGCTACATTGTGACAATCAAAGTGCAATTCATCTAGCTAAAAATCCTACATTTCATTCCCATTCAAAGCATATTAATGTTTATTATCATTGGATACGAGAAGCTTTGGAAGGAAGTCTATTACAGCTAGAGAAAATCCATACAAATGATAACTAATCTAACATGATGACCAAGGCAATTACAGTTAAGAGGCTTGTAGATTGTTGCAAAGGTGTTAGAGTTAACTTGTCCCCTTATTAGGGAGAAAGGGGGAGAAATGTTAAGTTTCTCCATAATTGGGGTTTCCCATGCACATTAAGCTACCACTCTCTTGGAAGTTGTCATTTGACTCTTGGGAGTATGCATATTTATCTTGAATGAGGAGATACATCATTTGAATATAAAGATACATCTTTGGAAACACAAGAAGCAATTTAGTATCCACTTACTTACTCTTAAATGAAGTCACGTCCATCTATTATAAATAGGAGGACTTATGAAGAAATTGGGGGTATCTCATACCTTTCAAGCAAAACTATCTCTAAGAGTAATAGAAGTAAGAAATTTCTTTGTGGTTCTCTTTGAGAAAAAGATAGAATTCTTTTGTAATCCCCCAAAGAGAGAGAGAGAGAGAGAGAGAGCACCGAATAATTGGTTTTGCATTGTCTGAAGATACTATTGTACTGTTATCCATTCTATAGTGGAGATCAATTAATGGCTTGGTCTTGTGATTTTTCCTTCTCACATTTAGAAGGTTATTCACATTAAAATCCGTTGTACTACTCTTCTTTCCTTTCTCTCCTAGTTTATATAGTGCTCCTTTTTCGTCACATAGAAGAGGGAAATTAATCTGACATTTCCCAAAGTATAAGAGGAAAAAAAGAAAAAGGAAATGAATTGAAATTTGTTCCCATTTTAAGAAAATTGCAAATAAGCTCATGCTGAGGATCGAATATACCTCATCAAAGTGATGTTGTTATAACAAGAAGCAATGGTTTGGTGAGGCTTTTACAAGCCAAAGCTCGCTGCCGTGTTTTCACCCCGCAAAATAGGGAATGAGCAGTTAAGTGGACGGGTGAAGGGAAAAGAAAAGAAAATAAAACAAGCAAGGTTGGTCTATTAGTTTAGGACAATCATGAACGAGCTAAAGCTAAGGAATAGAGATTACCTTGTTTATATTGGGATGTCGAAGATCAAAATGTCAAACTTTCAAGAACTCCCGCAGGTAGTTTAGTTCATGAGCTTTCTGCTTCATTCTGTGATGCTCAAATCGAGCACAAATTTAACAGATTTGGCCTTGTGTTGTAGATTGCAAGTTGATAACCCAAGCTAAACTAGGTTTCATGCACTCATAGGGAGGAAGCATGAGAGATGGTCTTTGAGAAAAATTCATAGAACTTGATGTTAGAATGATGGTCTCGCTACCACCATGAAGGGAAACAAAGAAATAAAGGATGAGGGAAGATAAAATGAGAAAATGAAGAGTGAATATAAAATGAATGAGGGCAAGGATATCAGGCAAGATTTAGCAATTTTTATGTTAGATTTGCTGTTAGGGATTTTACTTGAGGTAATGTTATGTTATGACATGGCTTACATTGTAGGAGAGGAAGAAATTGTTGGGGGTTGTGGGCTGTGGGTTGGGTCGGCTGGTGGGCTTCCATGGTCTATATTGATTTTCTATTTTTTGTTAAATAAGTTGAAGTCTTACTCCATTTCATTGGTTCAATGATCAATAACCAAAGGAAAGATAACATATCATTCTTGCCATGATTTTCATCATTTTTATTATTATTGCTAATTTACTTTGATAAATATATGTATATATATATATATATATATGTGTGTGTGTGTAATATATGTCTATATATTTTATTGTCGCTAATATTATTTTATTTAGACATATATATACATACATGCATACTATTATTGTCATTTACTTGTTTGGATATCTATACACTATCATTATTATCAATATTACTATAATTTTGAATTATTATTATTACAAGACCTAGGATGAAAGGCATTTGTTTATTTACTAATCATATTAGCTTAAGTTTTCAAAGTATTCATAGGTCATTAAGTATTGCTTATTTTCTATTTAACGATTAAGATTATGCAAGTTAAGTAATATGTTTTTATTAACAAGTAAATATTCTACCTCATGAAAGAATTATTTCTATTTGGGTGTTACATAATTAGTTGTCTCATGAGTTTGTAAGATCATGATTTACTTATTGAATTTGAAAGTAGCATTTCTAACTTTATCATATTTCTCTTCTTGAGAAATTTGTTATGTCATCCATGAAAAATAAAATAATATTAACAGTAAACACTTTGGTACCTATATATTTTGAATACTACTATTGCTATTGCTATTAATTATGTCATTTATGATATCACTATATGGTTACTAGTAATGTTATTATTAAAGGATATACTTAAACCCTTTAAATTATATTAGCAGGTAACACACCTGTATCATAAGTGTAAAATAATTAAAATAAAATTTCCAAATTTTTAAATAGAAGGAGTTATGCAAGTTGCTAAATTAATCATCTGACACACATTGCTTACCAAAGAAATGAAAAATAACAGATCGGCTATGTGCATTTCTCTAAAAAAAAGTTATTCCAAAATAAAAAAGAAATTGATAATTTTAAATTTAAATCATGAATATAGTCTATATAGGATTCAATATATTTTCATATAGATAACTTTAAATTTAAATATACATTTATCTATTGATATCTCATTGATATATATGGCAAAGAGAGATATTAGGAAATCGGAGAAGAGACTAACAAATTTAATATAGAAAATAAAAAAAAGAAACCATTAGGAGACAGTGAGAGAGAGAGGATAGAGAGAGAAGGCGATCATATAGATCATGGGGATCAGTAATATGATGTGTGGAGAGATATTATGGAAAAATAAGAGAGAAGGTTTGAGAGGAAAGAGAAAAAGAAAAGTAACATATTTACCCATTGTTTATAATTTTAATAAAATATTTCAATATTAGTTTTTTCGCTAAACAATGTTAAATAAATGGTAAATAAGTTAAGGGAGAGATATAAATGGTAGTTACTTAAACACCATTGGGTTTTAATAATATAGATATACATAAGCACCCACATATATATTATACGTTATAATTAAAATGACATCTAGTAGATTATCATAATAATTTAGAAAATGCATGATATCTTCCCATATAGTGAAATACTATTATTTATACATTGCTTAAATATACTTTTCATAATACTTTCCAATGAAATTTTATATCTAATTTATTTATAATTTGTTGGATTGGAAAATTTTGATTATAATTTTATTACTTAGCAATCTTTTATACTACATTTGGTATGCAGAAATAGACCGAAATGGAATCACGATTTTGACTTCCATTCCCTGTCTCTATGTTTGGAAACATATTTGAAAGTTAGAATTACGATTCCATGGAATCGATTCTTACTTGAAAGTAGAATTAACAATTCCATTCCTCCTTCATTTGTTACTATTAACCAAATTATCTATTTAACTTTTAATTTAATTTTGACATTTAATGCTCAAGATTATTTTTTACAATTATTACTACATACACATTTTATTCCATTCAATTCCAATTCCATTTCATAGACATTTCCAAACATAGAAAGGATTTTTCATTCCGCTCTTCATTTGATTCTATTCTATTTCAATCCAAACCATTCACGTGTACCAAATGTAACAGTAATATATGTACTTTTGTGTAACATCTAACATTTTAATGTTAGTAATTGTATTATTATATAGATGTTATGTGTAAGTTGTTCATTTTATTCAACAATTACTTTTAGTAACTATTTTGGTATTTTATTGTACCTATATAATTTTGTTGCATTTAGCTACATCAATCCTTTATAATTTATACATTGACCATTGTCACTAAAACTTCTAATAGTGACATAGCAAAGAAGTATTTTCCAAACTTTTAATATATTTTTATTCATATATTCTAATATAGCTATATAGACACTCTATAAATTACAACTTATACATAGATAAGTTCTTCAAAGAGTCGCTACGCTAAATATAAAACTACTATATGCAAGTCGCTTTAATATAAGGTATAATAGGATGGCCAAGCTATTATGGCAAGCATTTAATGCACCTTGCCTGTGGCCATTGCAATAACATTTAAGGGTATGTTTTGGCACCCTAATAGCCCTTACCACAATAAAAGCATATAAAGGCAATTGTTACTACTTTAATATGTACATCCATCAATAACAAAATACATAAATTTAAGGGCATGAATAACCACAATAATAGCTCTTACCACAACAACCACATATAAGAATGGTGATAACTACCCTAACAAGTCCACCATTCAATAACAAAGTATGTAAATTTAATGGCATTGATACCTACCTTAATAACCCCTACCACAGCAAGCTCGAAGTTAACTTACAAGTAAACACCCTAGTAAATTTTTTTCTCATATGGCCTTATTTAATACATCATCCAAATGCAAGGTCAATTGCAGCAACTTAACTTAGGACTTGTTAATAGACTCTAATGAATTATTTATATTCATAAATTCTTTTCAACAGTAATTTTAAAACAACAATTTAGGTTTATTTATAAGTGTCAAACTTAGAATAACCTCATAAAAACTAAGGAGTTTGGAAAGTTTAGAATAATGGTCCATCTATATCCATTTAATAGTTTTAACAACACATTTATAATAATCCTTTTTCATTTTCTTTTTTACAATAGTGATGTTTATGTAATTTAGATCTTTTGTAATAACACATTTATAATAATCCTTTTTCATTTTCTTTTTTACAATAGTGATGTTTAAGTAATTTAGATCTATATCCATTTAACAATTTAGGTTTATTTATGTCAGGTTGAATAGCATCAATATAAAAGGTAAGGTTGTTGTAGGTATATAATGATATACACCAAGAAAGCTAAGATCCCGTAAGAGTGGAGTTTCGATGTATATTGATTTCTTTGCCAAACTTAAATATCAAATAGTTATATTTTATTTTATATTTTTGTTTTTTGTTGGTAATGGCATCTCTTTTTGTCTTGAAAGGCATAACTTACTATGAACAAAAAGCTATAAAGGAGATAGTTTATAGTATGGATCCAACAATACAAGTTGGGAGAGAGACGTTAGGCCTCAATTAGTATGATATATGTTAGTGTTCCTATTAAGGGCAATGAACGTTTGATAAGATCTTATAATTCCTTGAAGATTGTACAAGATGTTGTTGATGTACCAATTGCTTAGTCACTACCTCTAGTAAGTTTTGTACATAAGTAAAAAAAAAAAAAGAATGACAAAACCAATTCCTTATTACCGTTATGAGGAATTTATGGCCATGTATTGCTGTAATTGCTTTGATTCTTTTTGGTACTATTGATAATGACTATATATTGCTATTGCTATTTGATCTTTGTAAATAACTATAAAAAATGGAGATAGCATTATCAAAAATTTATGGTATTAAGAACTTGTCATTCTAGAAAAAGAAAAACATAATAACATTGAAATGTGGATGTAATGTTGTATTGTTGGAAGTATTGTTATGTGTTTTGTTGTAAGGTGTGTTGTTGTGTTGTGTTACTATGTTGTATAATGGTGGTATTGTGTGTAGTGGTGCTATGTTAAGGGATTATTTGTATGGTCTAGTGGTGTGTGTGATTGTAGCATAGTTGATGTGAAATAGTGTTTGGTAGTTGTGTTAGGTGTTAAGCATTATTCAAGTATATGATGGTGGCTTTTGATATGATATATAACTTTTTTTTTTTTTGTGTAAATAGAAACTGATAAAGATGAGGACTTTTGACTAAAGATGTGAATTTTTTATGGAAGATATATGGATCACTAGAATGATGAGTGAATTAAAGCACTATATGAATTAGATCACTAATTCGTCTTTTTTGTTTTAAGGATTTTTAGGATGTTAAACTTGTGGAGATTGGTTTATGATATGCAATATTATTAGCTACTTTGTCACTCTCAATTTTTTAATAGTTGGGATATAAAATTTTCTAAACTATATGTAATGACTTTTGAGTTTATCTTTCGTTAATCTCTCATACTCATTTAGGTTATTTAATAATTTGCTTTTACTTTTTTTAAAACTGCCATTTTAATTTATCAAGGTGAATATTGGTGCCCTTATAATATACTATTTACTTTTTTTTTGTGGACTCACTTTTTAGGGTGGTTTCGCTATCTTAATATATACTTATTGTGGTAAGAGTTATGAGGGTAGCTATTAATGTCGTTAAATTTACATATTTTGTTATTGAATGATGGACTTGTTAAGGCAGCTATCACTACCCTTATTTGTGGTTGTTGTGGATGGAGCTATTAGGGTAGCTATTGATGCTCTTAAATTTATATGTTTCATTATTGATGGATGCGCGTATCAAAGCAGCAACACTTGCTATTATATACTTTTGTTGTGGCAGGAGCTATTAAGGCGCCAAAACGTGCTCTTAATGTTATTGCAATGGCTACATGTGAGGCATACTAATTGCTCGCCATAATAACTTGATTGCCTTATTATACCTTATATCAGGGTAAATTTTGTTGCCCTAATATTATGAATTTGGTGTTGTGAACAATTATAATAATTAAAGCATCTAATGAACTAAAACCCAAAGAAAGTATATTTAAGACATTAAATTTGTGTTATAATTGGTAATTAGGTAATCTACGATAGAAATTTAGTTTTAATTTTTCCAAATATTTATACTCATTTTTATTATCCCTTTAGGTGACACTAATTTTGAGAATCCTTCTACTGAAATCCTCACTAAGGATTATCGTGACTAAGAGCTATAAACATGTAAGTAACTCTTGATGATTATCATACTTATACTTGTAGTATAGTTGCAATTTAATTAATGATACCAAATTGACATGCTTGGAGATATGAGGAATGCATGTGCTTGGTTTTGGTTGTTATCTTGTGCGAAAATATTTTGACTTATATGAAGTAAGAAATTGGATATAGTGTTAATTAATTGCATTATTATTGTTGATAAATGTTTGCCTTATTTATATGGTCACCTCATAATAAATATAATGACTATTTGGCTTAAAATTTAAATTGGACATGCATCACATGGTTGCATGAAGAAGGCCATTAACATCACGTAAGAGCATGAAGAGGTTATATAAAGGTGATGCTTCGTCCGACGTAACCTTTCCTCAACCTCTAGAAACTATCAGTATCAAGGAATGCAATCCTTTAATTGGGCCTCAATCTGGAGATGCAACCACTTAAGGCTGTCCACATTCTTAAGTATGTATATATATATATATTAATTATCAAATGATTATTTTAATATTAGAGTAAATCCAGCTTAAGCAGGACTCGTAGTATTTTAATATATTAATTAGTAAGATATTGGGCCAGGGGCTATTTAGATTGGAGTAGTGGTGCTTGGAGTTAACTGTACTTATTGTTGAAATTTATGCATAATGTGCCAAGACACTTTAAATATATTTATGAATATTAATAACAAAAGATAAGTATTTATTGTATTTATATACTTTTCTACTTGTATATATTTTATGATAAAGTTTCATAAATATTCATGTAATCTAAATCTTGATAAGATATAATTACTAGTTTGAAAAATATTTGGTTATCAAATTTTATTTATTCTTATAAGAAAATTTTAATCTTATAAGAAAAGATTCTCTTCGTACCTATATATATATATATATATATATATATATATATATATGAGAGAAGAGGAGAGTTAGATAGTTACATCCATTGACAAAGAAAATTTTATAAAATTCTAATCCAAGTTATTTAGCAGTATAAAGGATTAAAATTAAAATTGGTCCTTTCATTATATGTGTGGATATCATTAGAGGGACAACACTTCATGTCCTTATGGTGAACAAGCATATTCTTTTGCAAAAGGCGTTGTGAGAATTAAATCTCACTTGAACCCCATCCCCAAGAGGAAAGGGTTTTGCATTACTAAAAAGGTAATTTTCTTTGACTTGTTTTCTCATAATATTATATATGTATATACGAATCTTGTGGTAGATTTTGTAAAGAAAAATTTAAAATTTCCTCTATTTATTCATATTACAAAATCTAACACTTATTCCCTACCCTTAGCAACTATAGGGTGTAAATTTGGGTTATACACAATTTCCAAATAATTGTGTATACTATTGCATTCATATGGTTGTACATGTATTGTACGTTAATGGTTGAAAACTTGTTTGCTAATTGCTTATTATATGGTATGAGGGATAATCTTATTGAGCCACAGTTTTGCTCACCCCAATGGTCTTTAGTGTAGGTTATAATAAAGTTAAGAATAGGTTAGAAGCCAAGCGATGAGTATACAAAACTTAGACTCTGAAAAATAGGTATAGGATAGAATATTATTTAGAGGAATGTAGATTGTGTGAGGGAGAGTATTGAAACACATGTTCTTTATTTTCAAAATCTCTACTCCTCTAAACTTGTTTTGAACTTATACTCTAGAAGGATTTGACTACCTAATTTTATTAATTGGTAGAGAATTTTGATTCTTTATAGTTCAGGTGAACTATTAAATATTAGTTTCCACAATAATTTTCATATAAATGTACTATATGTAATATGATCAAATGTGATGAATGAATATTTAATTTGAGTTTTGTAAATGACTTGTATGGCGATCTTCATATTGTGCATACACATATGATATGATGATTTTAGGATAATTTTACTAAGCCTTCTTTGAGGTCATTAGAAAGCATGTTCGAATGCCTTTGAAAGTCAAGTTGCTACCATCTAATAAAGGTACATTTTTGAAAATTTCCCATGAAATTGATTCAAAACTTAAAGAGACAAAAGAGATTGAAGTTCTAAAATCCACATTAGAAGTAATAGAAGAGTGTAAAAGTTTAAAGAAAGGGTAGGTTGAAGAAAAAGTAACCAATGAACCTAAGTGTGATGTTAAAGATGATCTTGCTATAAAGGGGAAGAACATAGCAATAGTAAGGGATACAAATATGAATAGGAACCAAGAATTTTGTGGGCTTCGATTTCCACAGTTGAAACTTCCTCATTTAGTCAGTGCATGTTACAAGATTCATCCATGATATTGTGTTCTTATCGTCATCCCATAAAGCTACGGATGCTGTGAGCATAACTGATAAAATTCATGATGAATGGGAAGAGGACGCATGGACTACGGGATTATAAATTCATTTGAGTTGTTACAATGTAGTCCCTTTTGAGTTTTACAGACTTATATTTGACCCTAGTAAAGATGCAAGACTACTCAAGTTGCTGCAATTAAGAGGAATTGGGTTCTTTGTATTCAAACTTGGGGTCAAGTTTTTTTCAAGTGGTGGAGACTAACACAAGCAATAGAAGAACAAAATCTAGAACAAGGTCAAAATGAAGTAACCTATGATTTTGTGAATCTACTATTGGAGGGAACTTCCAAAATATTCATCATATGTTTTCTATGGGTATTATTTTTTATTAGAGTATTTGTTTATCATTAGGAAACTAGGTTTTAGTTAAAGATTTCTTCTATGAATTTAGGAAATAAGATAAATTTTATTCGTAGAAGTTAGGCTTTCTTTAAAATATTATAAGACAATATCTTTAAAATATTAGTTAACAAGTATTAGTTGTTTTTCCCTTTTATGTAAATTCTTTAGATATTAGATTATCAATAGCTATCGTTATTCTATGTACTTCCATAATTATTAGCTTCTTTCTTATCCATAAATTGGCTTTCTTTTGTATTATCTAACATGATCGGATATTAGAATTATTGAAAGTTTACTTTTAATACATATTGTGTTCCTCTGTTGCTTTAGCAAATACCACCTACCTTTGTCAAAAATCTTGGAGAACTTAATGGATTGTTTCCTCTGAAGTTCTCCATGTGCAATTCGGCTGGTAGATACTAGAGCATTGAAATAAATAGATATGATAACGACCTATATTTTGATAATAGATGGAAAGAATGAAATTCTTTGGAATTCGGGGACTTAACAGTTTTTTGGATGTCATGGCTCATTAAAATTCTTTGTTCAAATATATGGAAAAAGTTGCTATAAAAGGGAAGTTGGATTTCAGCATGAAAAGGGGGGTGGGGGGAGGGATTGATGAAACCGTGTTTCACGAGGTGTGGAGGAGAAAACCTTGGCTCCAATACTCAGGATGATGATGCCGGACTGGCTTCTTTTCCAGGTACTATGCTATTGTTGGGGTAAGTAGAGTAGTTATGATCCCAAACCACAAGGAATTAGAGTTTGCTTCATTGGCAAGTCCGTTGTTGTCCAAAGCCATCTGACAGGAGGAGTATTTTATCATAGCCAATGCTTGGGTCTGTTCTCGATTATCGAAGCGCAAGTGAAGGGATTTGTTGCCGTTTATCAAGTAAGTTGATAGGTAAGGTAGAGGAGGTAATAGCAACCAATAATTTTCGGTTACTAACTCTATGATTGTCTTGCAAGTGGACTCCCATTCTATAGTTAACACCGTTGGACTATAGAAGGATCCCTGAATCGTGGTTAGAATGATAATGTTGAACTCCTTCACTGTTTGAACTCTAATTCCAACTCAATTGAACAGCAAAACTCCCTTGTTCCTTAGTGATTGCTAGTGCTATGCAAGGTGTGAAATCTAGCAAAAATGTAAAATATACCTTAAGGAAATTCTGTAATATTACTAATTTTTGTTAAGAGAACTCCATACTTTCAATTTACTGGAACTGTAATATTAAGTTTGCAATCCTAGTAAAATGATAAGACACTTTGTATTTACACTATCGTAAAGACCATAAAACTAATAACAACGATACTAATTATGAATAAATTAAACAATGGTAATAATAATTATAAATAAATAACAATGACAGCCATGTTTGGTTAGTCATGCATCAAATAATCTCTATACCCCTAAAATGTGTTCGTTACAGTTCAACAAGACTCTAATATACAAAATAAAATAGCATCACAAATCAAAATAAAATTTTTAATGAACAATCAATCATTTAAATATCCTTAGCTAGATTTATTATATAAATAGTGGTTCACTACAAACATAGTGCAGGTTTTATATATTTAATGACAATAAAATACTTTGATAATGTGTACAATTCCATAATTTTAAAACTTGTGAATAAGTTCTTCTTATAATATGAAAAGGTCTATAAATAAACATATTCCCTCACATAAGATTGCATTCATCTGTGTTCTAAATCGTAACCTTTGGAATGCCAATAAAACACTACATCAGATGCACCCACTTTAAAATTAAATTTATTTATTTTTATTAATAACAACTCCTAAAGAAGAATAATTATGATAAATAATACACTAAAATTTCAAATGAAATTGTAGCAATGTTGTTAAGAAGAAGAAGAAGGAGGAGGGGAAAAAAAAACTAGTAATACCAGTTTAAAATCTATCGTAGCGATAATTAATGAGCATCTGGATACAAAGGAGTAGCCTACCATTGCCTAAATAAAAGATTGATATAACTAATTCTTTATAAGAGAAACTAATAAAGCATGAAATGTTGTCCATAAAATTGGATGATTAACAATCATAACTTTAGAAGTTCATATATAAACAATTCCATATTTACATGTCATATAGGTAAAATTTCTAATAAAGTCATGTAGTAAATCTCATGGTTGTGGATCAGTAGATGATTCTGCTATGATATGGATGAATGATAGCTAATGCTTAAAACTCCTATGCCTTTTCCTTAGCTCGAATTTTTTGTATTCTAGAAGAATTTCTAACTCCTTCTACTCTTGTATGCAAGGTTGCTTATGTGATCACTGTTTTGGAAAAATAAAATTCCTCATGGATACTGCATGCTTTATAAGCTCATTTCAAAGAAAAACGTGTTCAAAAGCCCGCATTAACTCATTTTGCTCAAAAATCCATGTTCTACATATGTTGTATGTTTTAATGATGTTCATCTTAGTTTTCATACTTCTGGCTATATAGTATATTGCATACTAACTTATGGCTACGTAGTTTATTCCAAATTATGATTTAATATGTAGAATGCTCCATTTGTACTCAGGAAGGGTTTGGTGTTTGTAAGATTGAAGTATCCTTTCGAATGGAGATTAAAGAGATTCGCTAACAAAATAATGCACTTAAGGATCTTCTTATAAACCATGGTAACTAAGAATTGAAAACATGAAAGTAAGTGCATAGGCTCATCAAGAAGCCAAACAAAATTCCACATCTTGCAAACAGAAGTAAGGTTTTTAAGTTCTTATATTAGGAGAATTATCTTAATAAAATTAATGTAATTAGATCTACAAAATCATTAGAGGTAGATTTTGATTATTTAGAAACCCTATAAAGGAGTTGCATATTGATCCAAACGGAGTAATCTATCCATAAGACAAATCAAGAAAGGCCATTCAAAAGGCTGTATCAGATTGTGTCAAATTCTATTGAAGTTATATGTGTATTCAACAAGCTCTATATCAAGGCTTGGTAATCATGCCAAGAGGAAAACAAATATTTTTCCTCATTGATATAACTCCTGTTAATAAATTTCGTTTAGTTGTTGTCAATATTAGTGTATATTCTTGTATTACACATAGCTTAAGGTTACATTAGTCTTTTTCATGTATATTAAGGTTATGAACTCTCTCTCATGTATTTGCATACATTTATGCTCTATACATCATTACTTTCTCAAATAATGACATACAAAACCTTCATTTGTATACATGGTATCAAATGCATGGTATTAGAGCCATCAAAGGGGAAACCCTAATCTTTTTTTTTTTCTTTTAACAATTTCTATTCTACAGATTTCATTCTTTTTTTTTTTCTTCTTTTTTATTTTTGCTCCCTTTAATCTCTTACACATCAAGAACTCCAATATCGCTAACTTCTATTGCTGTATAATTCTGATCAGTCCCATTGTTGCACTCACTTGTTGCATTATCTTTGGTGATGCTCTCTTCTTCATTATCTCCAATAAGGCCTTAACTACTTTGATACATTTAGCCTTATTGTCAAACACACCACCATTCACTTCATCCCCTCACATGTTATATCTTCTCATTAGGTCATTCATCAACTCAATGTCAAAAACACTTTCCTTCATGGTTCTCTTACAGCAACAACCTTCATGAAATAGTCCCCTAGCTTTGTTCATCCTTACTATCCTCACCATATATGTAAACTTCAAAAATCTCTCTATGGCCTAAAATAGGCTCCTTAGGCTTGGTTCTCTCGACTCAATAACTTCCTTCTTCAAATTGGCTTCAAACAAAGCAAAACTGACACCTCCATGTTTATCTATTCTCATGACTCTTATTTGTTCTTCTATTATCTATTGATGACATCATTTTAACTAGTAATAGTGGTGACCTTATGTTTCACTATATTAGCATTCTTTCTCAATAGTTTGTAATGAAGGATCTTAGTTATCTTCATTTTTTCCTTGGTGCTTGTATGCAGTGAGTCAATCTCGATTAACTCTTGATCTTCTCAAACATCATCATATGTACCTCTCAAAACTCGTAAAAATACGCTCATCTCCTTATAGTCAACTTAGTGCTCTTGGTTTTCCACTTCTATCTAATTTTACTACCTATCATGAGATTGTGGGTGCATTGTAATACCTCACTATTAATCGACTAGATATTAACTTTGTAGTTAATCGATTGAGTTATTACATGCATCAACCCAATACAAATCACATGCAGGTTGCCAAACAAGTTCTTAGATACCTTCATAGCACTTTCTCTATGGGGCTCTTAATTGTTAGAACATCAAGCACTTCATTAACCACATTTTTCAATGGGGATTGGGAACTACTACAAGATACACCATATTTCTAGGACACAATCTTATTTCATGGCATTCAAAGAAATAACCTACTATATCCCATCGCTCCACTAAGGTTGAATAACAAGCACTAACATATGCAATTGTAAAATCTACTTGGATTTATCATCTTGTCTATGAAGCGAGGGTCCCCATTTAGCAACCCATCATATTATGTTGTGATAATCTTGGTATAGTATATCTTTCTAATAATCATATTCAACATAATTGCACAAAACGTATTGATATTGATTATCACTTTGTACGTGAAATGGTTGCTTCTGGTCAAATTCTCATTATATATACACCTACACATCATCAACATGTAGATCTTCTCATACTTATCTACTACATTGTTCCTTGATCATTGTTCTAATCTCATGCTAACCCTCGCATCTTGAGATTGAGGGGGGCATATTAGTGTATATTTTTGTATTATACATAGCTTAAGGGTACATTAGTCTTTTTCATGTATATTAGGGTTATGAACTCTCTCTCTCATGTATTTTTATATATTTATACTCCATACATCATTACTTTCTATGTTAATAACGTACAAAACCTTCATTTGTGTGCAATTGAAGCACGAAAATTGATGGAGATTTGACATTAATTTCTCCTCTCTATCGAAGGGTTCAAAATAGAATTACTTAAGCATGTGCACTAAAAGCAGAAAAGTTCATATTATTTTCTAATATGGTCATGAATGTAAACACACTATCTTGTATTTAGTAGTAATACAACTTAGTTTAACTAGGTACGACACTAAGAAATAAGGGTTATTAGTAGTTGGTGGACATGGTTGGGGAAAGACTAATCTAGTCAACCCGTACGGGGGTTGATGACAACATTTGCGAGATCATCTTCATTGTTGGTCTTATTTGAGGATTGTTGTCTAAGCAAGCCACAGCAAGCTTACTGATGGCCACTAATTCTTCCTCAATGTAAGATGCTGGAGGTTGGAGACGTGGATCAAATAAATCCTTTAAATTTAAGGATCTATTAGCCATAAAAGAAGAAAGGGTTAGAATGACATCGCCAAGATGATCTCCTTTTATCACTTCTAAAGCCAAAACTCCAAAGCTATACACATCGCATTTCTCAGTAACCTTCATGGTGTAAGCAAGCTCTGCATAACAAAGGAGTAAGAATTAGTTGATTAACTTGTCATGTTGAAGGTGAAATGAAAAATTATTTGAAAACTAACCTGGTGCAATATATCCATATGTGCCTACAACTGTTGTCCAACTTGAGGTGTCCATCTTCAAGAGCTTAGCAGTGCCAAAATCTGACACGTGGGCCTCGTACTCAGAATCTAACAAAATGTTGCTGCTTGAAATGTCTCGATGAACTATTGTAGGAACACAATCATGGTGCATGTAAGAAAGGGCATGAGAAACTCCTTTGATAATGTTTACCCTCTTATTCCAATCTAAGTTTTTGGCCTTCTCCTCATCTTTCAAGATTGCAAATAAGCTTCCATTTTCTAAGTACTCATATACTAAGAAAGAATGATGTTCATGAGAACAAAAGCCATAAAGTTTCACAATATTTCGATGCCGAACTTCAGTCAATGCCTTAATCTCATTGAGGAACTCCTTGGGATATGCTTGCACACCATCCGAAGTAGCGTATAGCTTCTTCACAGCAAAAATGGCACCCGAGGCCAATTTTGCCTTGTAAACACTTCCATATCCACCCTTGCCAATGCAATACAATGCATTGAAATCCTCTGTTGCTTTTATGATATCTCCATACAATGCCTTTCCATCCCAAGAGGATATAGAAAGTATTTTTTTAGGTGCTTCTACTTGTTTTGCCACTCGATTACCTTTCCTTCGTTTCACCATGATGAATATGACAATGATGGAGAACAGTAGAATAACTAATCCCACTATTAGGAAAACAATGAGAAACACTTTATGCCTTGGATTTCTAGAGGAAGGCAATGGGCACGGTTGAAGTCCTTTGGCATTGCCGCACAATCTATCATTCCCCTGTAACACATCAATGGAAGCATTAACAAATGCATCAATGATAGGAATAGGACCTGAAAACTCATTGAATGATATGTCAACTTCCTTAAGAGACAACATTGTGTTAAAAATGTTGTTAATGGAGCCTGAGAGATGATTGCACGAGAGATTCAACTTCTCTAAGCTTGTCAAACTGTTGAAGTCAAGTGGTAAACCACCGCTGAGCAAGTTATTACTTAAGTATAACTCTGATAGGTGCGTCAATTTCGCTATCTCCATTGGAAGCTCTCCGCTCAACCGGTTGTTGCTTAAATCTAATAGGAACAAGTTTGACAAGTGCTCGATGCTTGGAGGGATTGACATGCTCAATCTATTCATTGAGAGATCTATTGTTGCTACTTCAACCAGCAATGATATTCTAGGAGGTATAGCATTAGAAAGATGATTCCTGCTCAAGTTTAATTTCACCATCGAAGTTAAACTTCCTAAATCTTCTGGAATCTCACCGACTAAAAAATTAGATGAAAGATCAAGTGCCTGTAGTTTAGCAGCGTTCCCGATTTCTGGGGGTATGAAACCGGTAATGTTGTTCCCTGCAATCCTTAGTTCACTTAATTGTGTGCATTTTCCCCAGTTGGGTGAGATTTCACCATGAAACTTGTTAAAACTTAACTCCATGAATTGCAAGTTCGGATATATACCAAAGGCTTCGGTTAAATTTCCTTCTAGCTGGTTATGTTCCATGCGTACCCTGACTAAGCCGGTGCAGTTTCTAAGGCCTTTAGGAATTGTACCCACAAGATGGTTGTTACTGACTGCTAAATTTTTTAGCATCCCGCCTTTACACAAACCTTCTGGTAGGGAACCGTTAAGCAAGTTGGCATCCGTTTCAAACACCACCAAATTCATTAAACCTCCTATTGACTCTGGAATGGCACCTGAAAGGCTATTTGCACGCACGTACAATACCTCTAGGCTAGTCAACTTGCCTAAAGAAGAAGGCAGGGGACCACTGAGGTTATTTTCACTTATCTCGAGATCGAGCATTGAAATGAGATTTCCGAATTCCTCGGGAATCGGGCCAGTGAGTTGGTTTCCATAAAGATAAAGAAAAGTGAGGTTCCTCAAATTGCCTAGAGATGGGGGGATTGAACCTGTGAGGTTATTCATGTAAAGGGTCATTCGGTTGAGGTTGGTCAACTGCCCTAGCTCAGGAGGAATATGACCTACAAGGCTGTTGCTGTATATATGCAACTCTCTCAGATTTTTCAAGTTTCCTAATGAGGAAGGGATGTTCCCTGATAGATGGTTAGTATCCATATAAAGCTCTTTCAAGTGAGACAGATTTCCAATTTTTGAAGGAATGGAACCAGAAAGAAAGTTCTGATACATGTATAGATTCTCCAGGTTACTTAGATTGCCTAATGATTTCGGAATTGGACCATCGAGAGAATTATTATACAAGGCAAGCTCTCTTAACTTATACAACCGTCCTATGTCTTGAGGAATCTGGCCATCTAAATTATTATTGTTAACAATATGCAAGACTTCAAGGTTTTCGAGTTGGCATATCTCTGGTGGTATATTCTTGGAGAAGTTATTGGAGGACAGGTCGAGATAAGTGAGCTTTGTAAGGTTGCTAATTCCAGCAGGAATGGTTCCAAAGAAGTCATTGATACCAATATCTAAGTAAGTGAGATTAAGGAGAGAAGAAAATGGGAATTCATCTAGTGTACCTTTCAAACGTGACTCAGTCAGATTAATGCTGATTATGGCCCCAGTTCTACTTTTGCATTTGATACCTTTCCAAGTGCAGTGACTGAAAATATTTGCATTCTGGAGTGGTACCCATGAAGATATGGAAGTTTGGTTTTGTAGACTAGCCTTCCATTTAAGTAGGCCATCCACTTCCTCCATTGCAGAGGTAAATGCAGGAGCTAGATTTGGTGTGAAAAGACACAGGACAAGTAGAGGATGCAAAAGCCATGCTTTGTGCTGGTGTAATAAATCCATGGCTTCAGTGTTTTGTTTTTGAGGAGTATAGGTTAGAGCATTGGCCTATACTGATTTTATAGGAAAAGTCCTCAGGTAATGCCATGAAAGTTGACTAGCATCGTTGACTTGTGTGGAAGACCGAGTCATGCTTCCAATAATTTAGGAAGAGCTTTTAATTTCAATTTCCAACACAACACATTACTTTTATATTGATGGGGTTTTTAAAAAAACTGCTTATAATGGTCGGAGAGTACTGCGAATAAATGAATACTTTAGACAGTGTGGGTTGTACTAAAATTTTCAACGTGTGAATTCATGTCTTTGTAATTATTTTTCAATAGGTGCAAATAACTTTTAAATTTTAGTTTGTACCTGATGACATCACATCAACGGGAGAGAACATCAATTTTGTCGATAGGAATATAAATCGATTAAGCTAATTTATAAACTAATCGATTTTAACTTAAGTTCGATCTATTGATATAGAGGTCAAGCTCGATCTCTAATTACTCAAGTCGCAAATTAAATTAAGATCAAGCTTAATAATACTAAAGTTTTCGTGCTCATAAGATTAATCCAATTTGATATAATATTTAATTTAATTTTAATTTTTGAAACGTAAGTTTCTTTTTTAAAAAAAAATTTGTGTAGCTGTAGTGGATCCATGGCTTCTGTGTTCTTTTGTAGAAGTCGTCCTCACCTGGAAACTGGAAAATAGACTGGGTCAAACATCCAGGAGCGGAGATAGAGGAAAATTTTTCTTTTAATTGCAATTTTCCACACCCGCATTAGTTTAATATTAATGTGGTTTGGAAAGACGTCTTATAGGGGTGACACGATGAATCGATGAAGCGTTAATTGCGTGTCCGCACTGAGCGGGAACAGTAAGAATATTCATAACTTTTTAATAAATTATCAATTATATTTTCATCTATTAAAATTCTATTAATATATATATTATTAATCAATTATATTTTTATATATTAAAATTTTATTGTGCTACTAATTTATTTATAACGTATTAATATTATTAAAGCTTTTCTATGATAGTGCGCATCAATTTTAAACTTTTAAAATACAACTTTATATTTTCATAACTTTTGAAAATACTCTAATAATTTTTGAGATTTAACTCGAACTCAAAAAAATCTATCCACCAGAGAATATCAACGTTTTTTTTTTTTTTTTTGTTATTTTTTGGTACCTGAGAATATTACTGTTGTTGTCAAGAAACTGATGTTTCTTCTACGTCTTTGTGAAACGGGACCACAACGATGGTGACGTAGCCGCGTGAAAACATGCTTTCGTTTCATGGTCGAAGCCTTCAAGTGGAAACTCGTTCCCTTTTCCACAAAATGGTTGCGGCCGGCCAAAAACAAAACGCAATCCGACGCATGAAGCACGGTACTTGCTTTGTCAGTCAAACTTGTCAATTGAAGCATTTAACCCCAATTAGAAGTTCACTGCTTACTATAACACCTCCTTTGCGAACAGCGTTTTTCTCGTGTCTCCAACATGATTCATATTCGTAAGGATTCTGTTTAGAATTTATAGGCATCACGTCAATAGCTTAAAAACTAAAGATTATTTTTTTCCCTAAGAACCACTCTAACTTTATTCATAAGTTTGTTTATAAAGCTCCTTAACATTCTTTATATTATTTACGTGATTCATAATGCATAAATTTAAACTAATACAATATTAAAAGAAAATAATAAATAAAAGATTACTTTTTAAGGTCACCGGCTAAGAAATCCAAAAAAGAGTTCTTTGACTCCTCTTCCCATCCACGAAGAACGCCATAAAAGAAATTCTTAGTCTTGGATTTATGCCAAAAACCTCAAATGGGGATACTCTAATAAGAAAGAGAAAGTTACTAGGGGTAGGAAAAAAAACCAACTAAACTTAACCCATTTGCAAACCGAATTAGACTGGCCAAAGATATGGTTTTTCATTTTTGGTTTGGTTTAGAATATTTCCAAATTAAATTAGAATATTGATTTATAGATAGTTTAGAAGGATAAACTAAATCAATCCATAAAACCAAATTAAACCGTTTTATAAAAAAATAATAGTATTTTACTTGTAATTAAAGAAGTTCTTTTATTGTAATATAATACTTAAAAGAATTTTTAGTTTACGTTTGTTGAAATGTATATGTAGTGAATTTTTATTACCATAATTTATAAATTGTATGTATTGTTTCACTCAAAATTAATACTATATGCTAATTTTATAAATAAAATTTGCTATTAAGGATCATTTAAAATCTCACAATCGTATTAACACCGAATTCATTAATCTTTAATACAATATCAATACTTATTATTAAATAAATTCAAATTTTCATATGACATTACCTGTGAAAATATATTTTTCTATATTAAAAAATATGGTTTAATTCATAAACCAAACTCAACTAAAATTTTATAGTTTGAAAAAATTTCTAACATGAACCATATACTTTAATTAAAAATTATAAAAAATCAAATCACATTTTTATGATTTTGATTGGTTTGGAGAGAGAACAAAATCAATCCAAACCGTGCCGACTTTTAGTAATGACATCAAAACTTCATTGGATAAGTTAATAAGACATGTGATAAGTTACAACTCAAATCTCAAACCAATAGCATACACAAAAGGAATCATGTCGCGTTTGATAGCTAAATTTTGGCCGAATCTTCAGTTAATTACCTGAATTTCGAAATTACAGTGCCAATCATAATATTCTTTCCAATACTATGATGTGTTTGAAGTGATCTCCTATGCCAACGGAAGAAAAAATTATAAATCACTAAAGTTTAAATTTTTTACTAAGTCACTCTATATATTAGAAATCCCAATGATACCGAGGATGTATTTACTACATACGTATTACGTTTGGGTCATACAATGAATGCTCCTCTAGAGTAATTCCTAATAAAAAAATTTTATCTAACTAATGTTGTAAGATCGATTGAATAGTTGATCCAAACATAAGAAGGAATAAAAAATTAAGAGAAAAAAATGGATTAAATTGACAATTGAATTAAAATTGAACGAAGATTGAATTGGATTGAATTATAGAAATGAATACAGATTGCAAGCACCTTTGCCAATAATTCTTTTAGAAAAAAGCCGTACAAAAACCGCAAGAGGCTACCAACTCTATTGTCCTGTAGCATCAAGAAATAATGAAAAAACTAATTGTCTGCATATAATATGCTTTTGAATTGAATACGGTTTATCCATACCCGTGTTTGACCCGTGACGACTCAGAGAAAAACATGACGGAATCTCTACTTCCCAAATGTCTGAGAAAATATCTAACCATTATTCTCCAATTAAACAAAATTTCATCTTATGTCTATCAATAAAATGTATGCTTTTTTATATTTCAAATTTTAAATTTCTCTTTTATTTGTCCTTTTCAATTCCTTGGAGATGAAATCTTTCATTTATAACTGATACTTATAATTAATAACTACCAATTATATTCTACCAACATTTTAAAAAAATTATACAAGTATGAATTGTATGAAAAATATTATAAAAATACCAACCTTATATCGCATATCTAAAATATAATACACATAGAAATACTTATCTTGCATTTATAAAATACGATAATATCAAACTATTACTAAGCTTATATCGCATTTTAGAAATGTAATACTAGTACTAGTAGATTATTTTATTTCAAAAATACAATATAACCTTTGTCCTAATAGAACAACTTGAACACAAGATTTGTGATACAAGTACTATATCGCATTTCAAAAATATAACATATTAGTATTATGTATTATTACATTTCATAAATGCGTGACTTTAATTGATAAAAGATGACTATACACGTATTGCATTTTGAAGATGCGACACACTTATAATTGCTTATATCGTATCTTTAAAATACGATATAAATTTGATATTTTGATAATTTTTTTTTATATAATTTGTATTCTTGTAATTTTTTTCTAACTTTGACTGTAAACGAGTAATTTTCTCCATTTCTTCTAAATAAATCTTAGGGAAAAATACAAAAAAAAAAATCCTAATATTTGACGATTCAGTCATTAACCTTTTATTTAGTCTATTTCAATTCTCATCCTTTTTAAATCATATCAAATAAGTTTTTTTTATTATATTCTATTAAATTTTCCGTTAAGGTAAATACGCATTGGCATATAATTTGTCAACGTATAATTTTTAAATCAAAAATAGGAAAATAATTATAAAAAATAATAAAAATATATAAAACATATAGAAAAATAAGAAAAATGACAAAAAAATAAAAAAAGAATATGCAAAAGTAAAAAAAAAAAAACCTTAGTAATGTACATAATAGTTATATATATATTTATATACATATATATCAATATTTATTTTAAAATAAATTATTATAAGATAACAAAAAAATTTAAATCCAACCACCTCCTAGTATTGAGATGGCTAGAAAACAGTTACACTCAAACGTGGCTTGCAACCCACTTTGAAAAGTGGGTCTCGAGACCTTTTGGCAACTGTAGGTAACAACCTAAAAGTAAAGAAGAAAAAATGATTAGTAACCTAATCGTGTTTTACTTCTCTCTTCTTCTTTTTTCACCACTTTTGAGTAACTGTAGTCACCTACAATCGCTAGTAGGTCGCGACAACCACTAGTAGGTCGCAACTGTCACATCAAGGGAAATCAAGAAACTAAGTTAGCAACAAGATTACATTGTAGGACATTATTAAAGAAAAAAATCAAAAAATTAAATGTAAGAACATTAATTAACATATTTGTTATAGTATTTGTACTTTATTAGCAATTGTAACAAAAATTAACTAGATCTTAACAAATCTATATCAAACATACAAAGTAGATATAAATAGGGAAATCTGTAATGAAAAGGGATATCTTCCCTATATAGTTAATCATAAGGAGTCCCAACTTGCTCTGAGAAGCCACCATATGTTCCTTGTACCTTGCAAAAATGAATCAAGAAAACAAGAAGTGTTATTAGTGAAACCCTAAGTGTAGAATATTTGAGAACTAAGAAAGAAAGAGAGGAAGAGAGGAATGACTATAAACTTACACGATATTGTTATGAGAGAGAGGAAGTAGATATTCGCATATTCGGTTTAAGTGAGATTCATGGGCTTAGTTAGTGGGCCAAGACTAACAATTTGGTGCTTTCATCATGGATAATAGAAAAAGAAATCAAACGAATATGGAAGCAATTAGAGTTATATTTGTAAAAATGCAACAACACCTATTTTAAGGCTACTTGACTTTACAAAGGAGTTTGTGATTGAGACATATGCTTCAATTGCGAGAATAAGAGTAGTATTATTACAAGATGCACATCCAATTGCATTTTTTGGTAAGAAATTATCTCTACATTTATGTAAGGCTTCTACATGTGTTTGTGAATTGCATGCAATTATAGAATCTGTTCATAAGTGGCAACAATACTTATTAGGTACTCATTTTACAATTAGAACAGATTAGAGAAGCCTTAAGGAAATATTAAGCTAAGTGATTCAAATGCGTAAGCAAAAAAAATACTTAGTGAAACTACTTGGCTATAATTATTCTATAGTTTATAAAGCTAGAGTAGACAATAGAGTATCTGATGCTTTGTTAAGACAGCATGAAGATATCATTTGTCTACCTATTTCTCTCATTACTATTTCTTTGGTAGACACATTAAAGGAAGAGTATAATACTATAGACAGTTTTAAGCACATAATTAAACAACTCAATCAAGGAATATGCACTAAATGGCCTTTAAATTAGAAGAATGGTCTATTATATTACCATAATAGACTATTTTTAGTGCCTCAATCCAAACTTATTCCTCAATTACTTTCAAAGTTTCATTCAACTCCATCCGCAAGTATAAGTGTGTAAGTGGGCTTTAACCCGCAAGCCAACCCATTTTACCCACTTTTTTAATAAGTTTGGGCCAAGATTTTTTGGCCTATTTAAAAGTGAGCCAAATGAGCTCAACTCGTTTAACCCACAAGCCAAAATAAGCCGATTTAGATCGACCTGTTTAGTATATTTATACCTTTAGCTCACAAGCCAACCCATTTAACCTGTTTTTTAAATAGGTTAAGGCCAATGTTTTTTGGCCTTTTTAAAAACGGGTCAAATAAGCCCAGCCCGTTTGACCCATGAGCCAAAGTGAGCTGGGCCGAATTGACCCATTCAACCCATTTGCATACCTTTATCCATAAGCCACTTTGGAGTACTCAAAACATATAAGAAACTATCTACAGAATTTTTTTAGGAAGGAATGCATTCTCAAGTAGATGTTTTTGTCAGATCTCACCCAATTTGTCAACAAATTAAATATACGACAAGATCTCCTAAGAGACTCTTACCCCTACTTCCTATATTAGAAAGGGTTTGAGAGGATATTAATATGGATTTTATTACATGTTTACCCAAAGCATCAAATTTTTCTACTATTTTGGTAGTAATAGATAGACTTTTTAAGTATTGTCGCTTAGGAACATTAGAGACTCGTTATAGTGCCACAAGAGTAACAAATTTGTTTGTTTAGTTGGTAATAAAACTTCATGGATTTCCTAGAACAATAGTATCAGATAGAGATTCAATATTTATAAGTCAATTTTAGAAGGAACTTTTCAAACAAAGTGGCATTAAGTTGGCTATTTCCAGCACCCACCATCCTCAATCTAATGGTCAGATGGAAGTATTGAATAAGACAATACAATAGTATTTAAGAAGTTTGTGATAGAGCATCCTACTAATTGGGTGAAATATTTATCTTAGGTTGAATTCACGTATGATATGTCATATCATGAAGGAGCCAAAGTAACACCTATTGAAGTGGTGTATAGAAGTCAACCTCTCACAAGAGCATCATATGTGTATGGCGCCTCTAAGTTAGATGCTGTAGAGGTTGAATTGTTGACACAAGATGAAATATTATAGTTATTGAAATCTCAATTGTCTCAAGTTCGGTAGAGGATGAAACAAATGGTTGATAGGCATAGAACTAATGTTGTATTAGAACTACATGATATGGTTTATATTAAGTTGCAACCATACAAACAAATTTCGTTGTCTAAGCAACACTACTATAAGCTATCTAAGCATTATTATGGACCTTACAGGGTAAACAGAAAGATCGAGTTGTGTATCCCTGAAGTAGATCTCCCTCCTAATTATATGATCCATAATGTCTTTCATATTTCGATTCCTAAGAAAGTTTATGGATCTAATGAACCATCATTAGACATGCCACCCAAATGTAGTAGCAAGTCGCCCTTTAGTAGTGCCTCTAGTAGTTTAGGGACAGAGACAAATAATTCAAAGAAATCAGTTAGTTAAACAAATTTTGACTTAGTGGTATGGATTACCATTGGAAGAGACATCCTAAGAGCACGTTGACTAGTTTAAGAGATTGTATCAAAATTAGAACCTTGAGGACAAGGTTTCTTAATCGGGGGAGAAAACTATTATACGAAGGGAAATTAAGAAAACAAGTTGGCAATAAGATTACATTGTATGACATTATTAAAGAAAAAAATCATCAAATTACATGTAGGAACAACAATCAACAGATTTGTTATGGTAATTGTACTTTACTAGCAATTGCAACAAAAAATTAACTAAATCTTAATAAATTTATAACAAACATATAAAGTAGATATAAATTGGGAAATCTATAACGAAAAGGGATATCTTCCCTATATAACTAATCATGAAGAGTCCTCACTTGCTCTGAGAAGCCATCATACGTTCCTTATGCCTTGCAAAAACGATTAAGAAAACAAGAAGCGTTATCAGTGTTTAGCCAACAAGCCATGGCAGTCACCCATGCTGATGTGCTAGGTTCTTTTCCCATGGCTTACCAATCAGCAAAAAGGTATGTGTGTCCTTTCTCATACCGACAACACCCTCAACTTGGATTGAGCCCAGGCCAATCCTTACATACTATATGGCCAAGCAAGTCATCTCCCTTACCTATAAATAGGAGGTAAGACTTCAAGTAAGTAGATCTTTTTAAACTCTCTTTGATTTATCCTTAATTACATTATTTTGAATTAACTCCCAATCACACTCCTAGCTAACTTAAGCATTGAAGAGCCTTTATTGGCCATGCCGAAAGGGGCTTTTTGCAAGTCCACCACTATTAATGGCTGTTAGACTAATAGGAGTTCAACCAAGGTTTATACTTGTGATAACTACTATCACCAATATTAAAGAAGTTGGGTATGGATTTGGTGTCTTAGATGTATATAAAAATAATGTATTTCATTTTATGAATAACCACCAAATAACACCTCCCAAAATATTTGTTAAAAATAAAAAATAATTCCCTATCCCACTTCTTCCATGTCTTTTGTCTTAGCTCTACTTTTTCATGCTATGTTCAAACCTCTCCTAAGAATTTTGAACCTAAAAACATTAATTTAGTATAATTGAGTGTCTTTATATCAATGTTTATAGAGTTTCACGTCAGTGATCTTGATTTTTAAAAAATGCAATTTTATATCTGGAAGGAGCTTGATGTTATACATTTATGTTTTAGAATAAAATAATTTTGTCAGGGTCATATAAAACAAAAAGGAATAATGGAGGGAAATTATTTAGGATTGTTATACAAATATATATACTCACCTTTTCCTAAAAAGGAACTATAATTTATAATTTTTAGCACCTAAAGAATGATTGCAAACATACCTTAGTATAATCAAATTCCTTTTATTTATTTTTTGCTAAATGTATAGTTATCCCACTTAAAAATTGTACAACATTATTAGTTCTCCTCAAGAAAACATGAAAGGAAGCATGGTTAGTTAGGAATGTAGGAATTTTTTATCACTTTAGAAAAGAAAAAAGATGATAAAGTTGGATATACAATTAGTAATTAGTAGCTCAATATTTCAATACAAAGATAACATCGCATGATCTACATAACAAAATAGGTTTAATCTCTCATCCTACTTCTTTTAAATCTTATGGTTGGTTATTGTGGCTAGTTAGGGCTCATTGTTATGCTATAACAAATTCCTAAACTCATTATCACATATAGGAGTGTTAATGAACCAAACTATTTATAGTCGAGTTGAGTTCAAACTCAAGCTTCTCAAATAGTTTATCAAGTCAAGTGTGAATCAATTCGACTAACTTATAAGTCTACTTAAATTTAAATATTGATTGAATTTGAATCAAGTAATGTATTAATATTATCTTTAATTCGAAAAGAGATTTTAGATAAAATCAAGTTTTAAATGAGCTTAATTGAGTTTAATCAAACCCACTAAGTGCACTTATAAATCGAGCATGAACCTCTAGCATCGTGCCATTCTAACTCAGCTCGTTTACGGTGCTAATAATAACTCTAACATAAACTAGCAACAAGCATTAATTCTTAATTTCTTATTAAGATACTACAATCAATTTCTAAGAACCAAACAAAACTATATAAGTAATTTACATGGGATAATTTGCTTTTTTTTCCCCTTTTGCACATTACCATATAGTTAGTGAATTAAGGGAAATTTACAAATTTAACTCTTTTTGACCAATTTTTTTTATGTGATTCCTCAATCTTTTATTGATTTTAAGATAAATTACACTTTAATAACCTAGGTTGTCACCTTTTTCAAGTTTGTATACCTATGATTTACAACTTGTTTACCATAATTACTTAGCTAGATAAGTGTTAACATATGATTAGTCCATAATAATTAATTTGATAATATGATATCACTAAATATATCTTGTTAAATAATATAATGAAATTTTGATTAATAAAAATTAATGAAAGGAGAATGGAACCATCATTCTACTTTCTCAAAGGCACAATCAAATAGCTTCTTGAAACTAAAATTGTTAATTTCATAAACTAACGATTGTGCCTTGTAAATGCACTTTTAAAAATGGGAAAAGAAAGTAAAATCTAGAATTGCAATTTTATTTTCACATATCAAATGTGATAAAGGGGTTTTGTCAACCATTCTTAAGGTTAAGAGTTTGTCAACAACCACTTAAGGGGGTATAATGAGTCACAACACCTAGGCTTAAGAAATATGGTGAGCAATGTAAGTCCCACAATCAGTTATTTGAAGTTCAGTATGTAAAATTTAGCGCGATCGAGCAAACTGTTCGATTCAGCTCAAATTTTATAACGAAGTTAGGAATATTAATAAAAGTGATCCCGTAGATTTGAATTTAAGAAAATAAGAAAATATAAAATTTTCAAATTTTAAATATATTACCCATTATTTATTGAAAATACATAAAATATATTCTAATAACTAATGAATCACTAGAGATAAATTATATGCACACTAAAAATCATAAAATAACTTAAATAATATTTAGGAGTATTTATTTACACCATATATGTATTTACTTGTAGGTAAAAATACACATAATTACTTAAAATAATGTTAAATAATTAAAGAAAATGCATGAATAAATAAAGAAAAATCAAGAAAATTATGAAAAAATGAAGAAATCTTTAGAAAGTGGTCGTGGCAGCTTGGAAATGAGAGAAATAAAATTAATCGATCAAAATTTAACAAATAGAAAGCGAAAAAGGATAAAATAAAGCAATTGTCTAATTAATTTAATGCATTATAATTTCTCTAGAGCTCTATAAATACCCAAAAAATTATAAAAGTTCATTTAGACAATTAGAAAAGTATAAAAAATAGAGAGGGTCAAAATAAGAGAGTCAATGTTAGTTTTAAAAAATTAGACAAAAATTTGTGTAATTGGAGTTTATAAGGAGATTCACAACTAGACAACCACCTGGGCGTGGACAACTACCACCACCACTCGGTGGTGGCAGTGCCTAGGCTGGCCACCAAGGCCTTGGTAGCTAGAAGTGGTCAGAGCAACCAACTTCGGTAAATTCTAATTTCTCCCTAATTTTGCTTAAATTGTTAAAAAAATATATAAAATATTTGAAAAATTATAAAACTTGTTATTTTGGGATATTTTAGCATGTACATTTAGGAGAAAATTTTATTTTGATCAATCTATGTCTAGAAATATATTATCCTTAAGAAACCATGCAAACTTGAGCTTTGTTCAGATTAGAAATAAATAACTTTAAGAGTGTAGTTTTGAGCCAATTTTTTTTTTTTTGTAGACTAATTAGGGGTTATAGAACAATTCTATAAATCCTTTTTTCAAAAATTAATTTTTGAAATTTTTAGATAATTTTTAGGCTTTAAAATAATGCATAAAATAGGCAATTTAGGGCTAATTAGATAATTAAATAGATAATTACTGATTTAGTGTATAATCATATATTTTAGGATATTAAAATTTGATAAAGTATGATATTTGTAACATTTAGGGTGTTAAATGTAATTATTAAGGTATTATGTAGTATATATGTAATAGGTAAAAATGGTGTATTTTAAGTTAATTTTGTAAATTAGGGTAATTAGGAGTAAAATTTAATTTAAGATGAATTTATATATTTTGAGATGTTAATTGATATTAAGGAATGATATTTGGAGTGATAGAAAGATTAGATGTGTATTATATACATAATAGATAATAATACATAATATGCAAAAATTAGAAATATAATAAATAGAAAATGTAAGAATAAAAATTGATATTATATTAATAATAAGAATATATACAAAATCTGGTAGGAGACTTAAATTTAGATAATTATATGAAAAAAATGTAAAATTTTCTTATATTGAGAATAAGTTCAGTACACTAATAAAAATTTAAGTGTACCGGATAGAACAAAATACTAACTTAAGACCAAATGAGATATTTAAGATTCTTAAGCCTGATGTGATTAATTTCACATTAGGGTTTAGATCACATTTTGTAAGCTTTACATATAATATCTTTAATTGGAACCACTTTAGAACCTAAATCAAAACCAAATTCAAAAACTGAACCCTAAACTAACTTAGAATAAATTAATAATAATTAATATATACATAGGAAGAAATGAGTTAAATCATAACCTAGAGTATATATATAAACATTAAAGAGCATATTGATATTATACGACATACGGAGACAAATCGACCTACAGTTGGTTGAGTGAACAACCAAAGATACCAGATAAGTTGGGATTAATACATTACTGTACTTCAAAGTACTAATTTATTGTACTAAATTGTTCTTGTTAGATAATTGGTTATGTGCATATGCTTGTTCTGAGCTGCTGATATGATTACTGATTTGCTACTTTAGATCGGTTTATGTGATTTGTCTGAAGTGATTAAACACCTTAAATCAAATTTAATAGAATATATTTGACTTATAAATTTAAACTGGACCTGCATAGCAACCCATTAGGAGAATATTAGAATTCTTTGGCCAAATACCAACCCCTTCGAAAGGGATAGCGCTGGATGGCATAATTGGTCATTTCTTCATCCTTAGTCAAACTAAGTGACAGGTGAGGAGGTTGCAACAAAGGTGAAATCAACTGTTCGAAGGTAGTTGTAGGAGGAGCGGTGTCTCTATTGCACAACCCTAGGTTTGGTCATGAATTATTGTATTAATGGAAACTCCTTAACCCAGATTAGAGCGGATGGAATTTCTCTAATCTCACGATAAATCGAACAACGTCATACAATGGCATTTGTTTAAACATGCATTGCACCAAATAATTTAGTTCATAACCCTGTTTGTGATTGTTATATGGTTTTAAGTCTCTATCTCAACTTACTTAGCTATGGTTGCTCACACCCCTATAGACTTTGTTGTAGGTGTTAGTTAGGAAGCAAATTACAATTACCTTAAAGCTAGCAATTACAGGATCCTGGGGAGTGACGATATAAACTGAAAGCCGAATGCATTCTTAAGTATAGATTACTCTTTAAAGCTTTTTGTATTAATTTACAAATTACCTAAGTAAATTAGGATTAAGTTGCTAAATCTTGTAAAGATACTCAGGTTATTTCAATATAAGTATGTATCTTTCTTAAATTCATAAGTAAATAACATATTTAATTTATAAATTGTTTATTTCAAAGCGGGTTAATCATAGATGCTTTGTTTAAATCGGGTCTAAGATAACAATTGTAAGATCATTTTTTATTTTAGAATGGTTTGCATGATAGAACTATTAGGACTCTATTACTTCGGGGCATGACAGATAATATAACCCATTATCCTCTAAATGAAAGTGCAAAAGTTGCATAAAAATCTACTACATCAAAGTCAAGTAGCCAATGGATTTTCTTACAGGTTTCATTTTCTATTTTTTATATATAATTAGGTCTTCACACCCACCAAAGTGTTGTATTTCACATAAACATAATGATATGTTGCAAACCAAGTTTCTTAAGGTTTGTTAGCTAGCCCCTAGCTTTAGAATGGTGAGTGAAGCGCCCCTTAAGGTTCAACTTGATTGTTTTGTTTCATATTTTCTTCATTTCATAGAATATTTTTGTTAGAAAATAAATAGTTTTAGACTTAATTTTGTTATTAGTAATTGGTTGGTCATTATTTAAATTTGAGATAAAATTATCATGGTTTTGTTTTCATGTATATAGAGAATCAATAATGGAATCTATTTATAAAGAGAGGTGCACTTCGGCTAATGATGGCGCTACTCAGGCAAAATATATGTCAATTTCAAGCTCTCTAAGCAATGAATACGATACAATTACTTTGCAATACAAGGAAGGATTATTGTCAGTTGACAAGAATAAAGAAGCAAACAGACAAGGGAGGTCATAAGGATAGGTCTAAGATTTTTGAAAACTTAAAAAGGGTGATGAGAAACGCGCAAGTGAATGGAAAATGAAATGAAAAGTAACCAAACCCATGAACAACTCCAAAGGATATGACGTACTAATGGAACTTTCGAAGACTTATGACACCGCTCGATATGACACACGAGTTAGTCCAATGAGGTTACTCACCTCATAGCCTTGCTTAAGTAATATGATAAGAGTGAAATGAGAGTAAACAAATAATATTTACGAAAGGAAAATATCTAGTGTATTAATTATAATCTAATTATTGTGGCTATATGTACAGAAGGATATTTATACTCAAAAATTTAGGGTAAGCTGCCTAAAAAAAAAGACAAAAAGACAAAAAAGGTATTGCTTTAAAAAAAGTAATGTACAAAGTATACAAAAGAGTAAAAAGAATATTCATGGTATAGCAATGATTACAATAGTAGATTCTACGAGTAGTTTCGAACATGTAGCAACAATGTATTGGTGGTACTGTTGGAAGATGTAGACAAAACAGTACAAGCTAGTTAGGTGCTTGAGCAGGTGTGCCGAGTAGGTGTGGACTTGTTCAAACAAGAGTAGTTGGAGATTCGTGCAGGATAGGACTCTCGGCCTCTTGAGAACAATGATGTTGAATAAGCGATCGGCTTAAACAGGACTGAACTGGTGCACAGAGTTTGGTTATAGTTAGGGCATTCTTCCAGTCGGTACATAATTTTCAAGATATGTACAGCCATTTGGCATGGCATAAAGAGTTGATCATCAGCAAAAAGTAGCTTAACTTTGATAAGAGTTGGCTGGAGTAAGAAGATTTACCTTGCTAGTCCCTCTAGTCTTTAGGTTTGGTTGTGGGTTAAAGGCCCAGTAACCTAATTCCTATCAATATTGCAACTTTCAAAGATGATATTGCTATTGAATGCCTTGTTAGTAATGAATAAAGGGTTTGCATAATGTATGAATTAATTCACTAGTTTGATATAAAGGTATTAATAGAATTTGATCTCTTTTAAAGGAGCATAAAAGTAATAACAATCTAATGATAAGGGCATACCCATTGTTGAATAAAATATAGAAAATAATAATAAAAAATAAATAAATTAGAATGATATAAAATAAAAATAACTAAGTGAGCCACGAAAGTGCATATGTCATCCTCTAATAATAACTGAAGTTTGCAACATCTAACAATCGCAACAATTCTCGTAAAGCTAAAAAGTGAAACCATATCAATTGGTTTATAAATAGGGTAAATAACAAATATAAGTCCCTCTATTTACTTCATATGCACTTAACCCTAATCTTTAAAATGAGGTGTTTAGATTACCAAATCTTTAAAATATATGTTGTTAGAGCTTATTTTACTAATTTTTTTGGATAAAATAATATAAAAGCATGCCATTAGAAAAGAAATGCATAAATCAAGGGTAAAATGGTTAATGGAAGTCGAAATGCATTTTTTCTCCAAAAATTTAAGTTTAATGTAGTGTTTGGCTGCGTAATTTCTGTAACACTAGATTGAACAAAATATTTTATCACATATTTAGTTTGTAATTTGCTCGATGACTAGATAAAAAATTAGGCTGATGGTCTAGACAAAAAACCCAAATTTTGTCATATCTACAATATAGTACAAAAACGAAACACAATGAACAAAAAAAAAATATTTTACATTCTGAAAAATATCCTTTCATGCTATAATATTGAGTTAATTAATATTATTTTTATTAAATATTATAAAAAATTATTCATTTATAATACAAATAATTACTTTTTAGTATAAATTTTATGTCTAGTACTATACAAATCAAAACAATAAGTNAATTTTAGTGGACAAAGAGAACACGACATGGTAAGTAAAAGGAGGAACGATTATTTTTATTAAATATTATAAAATATTATTCATTTATAATACAAATAATTACTTTTTAGTATAAATTTTATGTCTAGTACTATACAAATCAAAACAATAAGTTTACATTGTTCGTTCCTCCTTTTACTTACCATGTCGAGTTCTCTTTGTCCAATAGAATTTTAAAAACCAAATGCTACCTAAATACAAAATTTAAAAGACAAAGGTCAAGCGTAAGCCAAACAAACATAATTGGGGGTATTTGTAATTTACCCTTAAAAATTGTGTCTTTTCCCTTTTGTTTTTACATTTTTTAACATTTTCACATAAAAAAATTCCCACTTTCCATATTTATCTGATTTTAAAAGAATGATTGAAATTCCATTCGTAAAATTTTTTTAGAATTAGTTAAAGAGTATGCACAATATGTAGATAAACGTTTATATAAAGATTATAATTTTTTTAATAAACAAAATGTAAATATAATCTTTGTTTTTATCTATTATAAAAAAAATTTAAAATTTATTTAAGCAATATAAAATCACTAAAACGAATGACTTATTATATATTATTTGTTGAACATTCAATCGAAAATAAAACACAAAAAAAAAACTCTCTCTCAATCAACACTAACACATTTTTTATAATAAATTATATATAGTATATATATTTTTCAAATAAGAATGACTTAAATGTATAATTGAATAATATTTAATTCTTAAATTATTTAAACAATTTGAACTAACTTGCTACAACAAAATATAAAAGGCTAAAACTTCCATAGTTATATTAAAACTAATTAATTCCTGTATTATGCATGGGTTTTATTTTAATGTATATAAAATATTAAAGAAAATAGTATTTTGTATAAATGTTGGTTTCATATGGTTGTTGATGGCCCTTAAAAAAATTATTTGAATTATTAATTGTATTATTTAAGCTAGAACAAGTTTTAGTAATCACTTCCCTAGAAATTATATTTTGTTGTGAAAAAGAAAAATTATTAATTTTCAGGTCACCCTACATGTTGCAACTTGTAGGTGTATATATGTTCACTAACTAGAATCAATCCTTCATTGTCCGATATTTATTTAAAAAGAAAAAAGACTTTAGTTTGATTTTTTAGGTAATGAAAGACTTTAGTTTGTTGGTTGACTTTGTATTTAAAAGATACACCAACTTTACATGATTAACCTATTTATTTATTTTTATTGTAAAAAAGCTTCGATAAAACATGCTAATTTTTGCTTATCCCAATTAAAAAAAAAAAACTAATCTAAAAGCAAATATCCTAGGATTGAAAACAACTAACCTTTTTATTTTCCCTATAATTTGGGGAAAAAGGGGGCAAATTGCAAAAAAAAAAACCTCTTAAAGTTTAACTTAATTATAGATTGATCATTTGAACTTTCAAAGTGAGGTTTTTTATCTCTTAGACTTTCATAAATTAACAAATAATCCTCATAACGCCTTTATTAATTTTAGTGTGTAAATAATTTCCTAAACTTTGATTTTAGTGTATAAATACCTCAAACACCTTATAGTTTAGAAAAGTATTTGCATACTAAAATCAATGTTTAAGAGGTGTTTATACACCAAAAATGAGGTTTAAGGTTATAGAGGTTATTTTGCTAATTTATCAAAGTCTTGAGGTCAAAAACCTCACTTTGAAAGTTTAAAGAAAAAATTTATGTTTAAGTCAAAGTTTAGGAGAGGTTTTTTGCATTTTCCCAAAAATTTGGTACTTTATGGGGGGCTTCTATTTCAAGTGTTTGGTGAAGATATTGTATTCATCTCTTTTTTGCCTTTGACTCATTACAGTGTGCCCCCAAAGTCCATTCTAAAATGTTTAATAAAGTTTTTGGCTTTATTGGTTTAGGGGGCCTAAGGACTTACCTAAACCACCAGAATAGTACTTTTATATGTCATCTTCTAAATTTCTTCAATTTTCATCTCCTCCACAATCTCATATCTAGCACTATGCATTACTTCATCTTTGGAAACTTCTTCAACTTCCATCTCCTCTGCTCCCTTCTTGCTGGAGGATGAAGTATGGAAAAACCAATCCATTTTTTTCTCGTAATGAATAAAAAATATATGAAAATGACAAATTGTTGACACTTGAGAAAATGTTTATGCTCTCAAAAGAAAAATTTTTCAGATGAAAAAATGACTGCAATACTAAAACGAATAAAAAAGAAATTGCAAAAGACTTGTAATGAGTTTAGCAAATGCCAAAGCATAATATGAAACTCTAAATGAGATTTAGGAGTTAAAACTTAAGACTTGATAATGAGAAAGTATAGCAAACATTTTGTGAAGGAGAAGATAACAATTCCATATTTGCACTTCCTTAATGTTTAAATTGTTTACAAATGTTCATTTTTTTTAAATTTATCAACAGTCACATTCATTTCAAATGTTAATCTATATATATCTTACAGATTTCAATCTAAAAAGTATTGCAATTTCAATTTTTAATCAGCCAAGTCTCTCTCTCTCTCTCTCTCTCGCTCACATGACATGCTTACTTAGCAAGCTTTTTTTTTTTTTTTTGTCTATTCACAGATTCATAAGCTTAAATGAACTGTTGATTCTAGTAGTTTAGGGACCTTAACCTACATTAATCACCATAAATTAGTGGGTCTAAGGCTCATCTAAGCCTACCATAAAAGGATTAATTTAGAAACTCGAAAGAAGTGAGCTAGTTCATGAGTCCGAAGTACACTTCCCTAAATCTAGTACTATCAATTAGATACCAATACACTTAATACTAGTAAATGATAACATGTTCATAAAAAAAAAAATTAAAATACAAATTATGATTTTATATTTTTTTTCTAAAATTTCCATAAGACCTAAGAAGTCACCTAACTAGAAGCACTTAGTTGAAGCATTACTATTTACAAGCCCGTAGACCTTAAAGTAAGCACCATTGATCTAGTAAGCTATTACTAGAATAAATCAAATCAAATCACCAATTTTTAGAGCTATGGAAGGCTATTTAAGTAATTGAGCTTTTATTACAATTTAATATCATAGACTAGGTTTTTGCACTAATATTAGGACTTAGAGAATTATGCGTAATTTTATGGATGTTATTGAGAGATCTATCTTAGTAAGCTTAAAATGGAGATTACTCAATTGGTTCACTCACTCACAAACAACCTTGCTTGGTTTTCTGGCATGCAAATGTAAGTCTAAAAAGAGGTTTTTGAGCCCTTTAGACTTCTTATGAGTTCTAAAAGCTTTCTTGGGCTTTCTTATAAACTTTGAAGTTTGAACATATAAATAAGGATGGAAATAGGATGAAGAGATTAGGGGAGCCACCGTTATGGTCAATTGCATATTATAGGTGACAAATATTGGAAATTATATACACGTATATATAATATATTGTATGTTGCATGTGTATATATATGTATAATCTTATTTTTAATTACAATAAAAATTACTATATAGATCAAATCATGTAAAATGTAATTGATATTTTAGATAAATAAGATGATATTTAATTATATTAATTAAGAATATTTATCAATTATAGTGCTTCCAATAGTCTGTACGTAAATAATATGATAAGATAATCACAAAAACTAAATTATCTTCATATAAAAAAGAAAGGATAAAAAGACAAAACAAAACAACACAATATATGATGATAAGTGCTGACAATTGTAAACAAATTATACAATATAAAGAAAGGTCATAAGTGAGAAAACAATTGTCACAGTTATGCTCGTGTAATGATGATAGTAAAAACAGTTATTTAAACTAATGAAATTTGACCCTTATTATACGGTCCATAAAACAGAAAGAGAGAGAATCAGTAGAATATTATTATTTTCAGTCAACAAATCAGGTTATTCATTGATATCTTAGAATAAGCCATAAATATAATGAGTTTTAATTTTAAAATTAGATTCCAATAAATTTAAATATCAAAAGTCCCTTACTTTTATTATTAGTAAAAAAGGAAAAGTGAATACATTATTATTTTTTTTTTTTTTTGTGAACCGGAAACTTCATTCAAGCAACGAAAACAAACGTAAATACATAAGTTGATTTACCTACTGTAACTCATTAAGATATTCTAAATTTTCAAATCTAAAAAATATTTTATGGAAAAAAAAATTCTAAAAAATCATTTAAATTTCTTCTCAATTGTTTGGGAAAAATTATCAACATGAAAGGTTTAATATTTATTACCCTTGCTAGCATTATAATATAATGGGAGATTTTATCATCCCGCCCTCTATATCGACATGATCGATCTTGCCTTTTATTCTACCATTTATTCTCATCTTTTAAAATCTAAACAATTGAATTTACAATTTATTCAATTGTTCAAATTTAAACAAGTATAAATTAAAAATGAGATGAATGGTGGTATTGGTCCTTTAAAAAACAATGACAGAACCCTAGAAAAATTATATTATAATATATGATTTTAGAAGCTTTTTCTATAGTAACATATTTTCAATTTATCATATCATTTCAATTTAACCTTACATCTTTTCAGTTTATCAGATCATTTCAATTTAATCTATTTAAAATAATACTTTTTAGGGAACTTTTAGAGTCACATTCATGTTTTTGACAAGACTAATCCCGCTTTTCATTTAATCTTTAATTTACTACCAATTAAATCTGAACAATTGAAAGTATAATCAATTTAATAGTTAAAATCTAATAAATATGAAATTAAAAGTTAAATGAAGGTTCCATAAAAAACATGGATAGAAATGTAAAAAAACCCTATTTTTTAATATTAAACTTCTTCAATAATACCTTTTCGTTATTTTTTTTTCTAGATATTGCTATTAACCACTGTTTTTTTTTTTCGTAAACCATTTATTTTACTCTCTTTACAAAAAACTATATAGGAACCATAGTTTTTTTATTGTTTGCATATTTAATGAATTTGGACATATAATCCATAACTGTATAATATGTATAAGTAGGGATAGATAAGTGATAATAGTGTGTGAGGCTTTCAGTTCCACCATATCTTATAACCTATTCATATAATAACACTATTCAGGTTTTATTAGTTATATATTTATGTAAATGTTGTACTTTTATGTTATTGATGAGTAGAATTACTAAATATTAGATTTTCTAGATACTTTTTATATAAATATTCAAAAACCTTTTCCATTTGCATATTGTTATTAATAATAACATTTTTAGGAATTTAAAGTACATTGTTTTTTTTATTAATATCTATTCCCTTTATTACAATAGATAAAGCTTATTACAATGTGTTCTTTCACATTTAATATTAAAAAGGGATTTTCTTTTTTTTTTCCCCTTATTTTGTTAGCCTCCAAATTCTTTATTCCTACACTTAGAGCTTTTATCATGGGAAATTTTATAGTTCCGTCCTCTATTTTGATAAAATTATTAGTTCAGCCCTTCATCAAACCATCAATTTAATGTTCATCAAATCTGAACGGTTAAAAATATAATCAATTCAATGGTCTAGATTTAATAAACATTAAATCAAAGTGGTTACAAAAGTAGAACCAATCCCCTAAAAAACATGGATAGAATGGTAGAAAAATCATGCATGCATCATTACAATGCACCTTTTCACATTGTATAAACTAGTGGCTATTGTAGCCTTTATATCCTTTTATATCTAAGAAGAAAATTTTTTCATTGTAACCATTCAATGAAATAAAAAAAAAATTCCCTTGAATAATAATAATCAAATAAATTTTATCTCATTAATTGCACCATTTTTATTTCCTTTTTATTTTGCTTCTACTTAAACTACTTCTGTTAAATTTTTTTAAGTGGTTAGAAATTATCAAAGAGTTTTTTTACAACAAAAAGAAAATCTTACTATTCCATAATTCCACCAGTAATATTAATTTGCACCATTTGTAAGTGCTCTTAACCATAATTGTTAAAATCGCGATTTTACTAATGCGATTTTACAAGTTTATAATTTTAAGTGGCTCTTCCAAGTTAACTCGAGTATATAATCTTTTTTTTTTTTTTTGTATAGAAACTTATGTTTTTAATCGAATTTATATATAAACTCAGTAGAAACTTACGTTTTTAACCGAGTTTACTAATTCTACATATTTGAGTTAAATAGACTAAAAAATTAAAAGAAAAAAAATACAACTAGTCTTTTACAAACCATTAACTATTAAGGCATTACAATGACTATCCAATTCTATTCCAATTTTTTACCTTTTTCTTTCTCTCTCAATTTCTTATTTTATGTTCATAGTTTTTATCTAAATTTTAACTCCAATAACAAAGTTTACAAAGAAAACTATATACTTTATTTTATACAATTTTTAATTTACAATTTTTTTTAAAAAAAAGAAGAAAATTTTAGTTTCAACTTTATTTGTCCTTCTTCTGTACATGTTAGATTATATGTTAAAAAATTTTATGGAAACAAAAACTTAATTTCTTCATTTTTTTTTATTTTCATCATGTATTTCAAATTTTGAATAACTATTATAAGTATATCAGTAATTTTTTAAAGCTATTTTATATAAGTTGTAGAAACTTATGTTTTTATATTTCAATTTTACATTCTGATTTTACGAACCTTCTAAAAATTCTAGGTAGAATTGTGAGTTTGATAACCTTACTCTTAAGCTTCAACTAATATATCCCTTGATTATATATTGCTTTAAAATTAATGATATTATATGCATTTAGGAACATACTTGTGTGCCACATCTCATATGCAATAATTCAAAAAACAAGGAAAAACATTTACTTTAATTTTATGAAACTAGTTTATTAGTGTGGATAAAGAAATCTTTTTAGTAGTAAAACTTAATATGAGGTATTCAAACCATAACTTTTTTCTAAATAAAAAGTAAAGAAAACTTATTTTTCGTCAAAATTTTATATGTATTTTCTAAAGCTAATTATGTATATGTAATTTTAATATTTATGTATTTTCTATTTGATTTCTAAATAACTTATTGCTTGGATGTACAATCCTTTTTTAAACTTTCCATCCATAAGCTGTTAGAAGTTAATAAATAACTAAATAATTACACGCAATCTTTCAAATAAAAAGTTATTGATACATAAATTACAATAATTTTTTACATAAATTAATATTTTGATAAAATGAAACATGCGCATTATACGGGGCTTTAAAACTAGTTGATTAATAATTAAGACGAAATTTTCTAGGCTTTATTTGTAACGGCACGTTTTTCTACTTGATCACTGTAAACAAGGCCTGGTATTATTATACCAACCTGGCATTAATTAGCCATGTTTATTTCACGCGAGGCATGGTATGATGGGTCAAAAGGCCTGTTTATTTTTCTTTCTTAGCCATTCAAACAAATAAGCCTTTTAGGCTATGTACTTAACAACTTTTTGGGCCTCGGGGGCTAGTGCACCTATGGCCAACCCGGGCCCACCCCAACATATAAAGGATGATACTTGATCTGTTGTTGAGAAACCGATTTCACTTATTGCTTGACTCAAGTTTTTTTCAAAGACATCTCTTCATATATTATCGACTCGAAAGTTCTTCAAATCAACCGTCAGATATATCACACATGGCAACCATTTATAGTAACCTCACTATACAAGAGTTAATGGAAATATTCTAATATAAATTTAGCAAAGCCTTTGGTATACACTAGATATAGTATATTTATCTTTAACTTGTACTATTTAGTAAAACATAAGTCCTCTAGCTATTTACATTTAAAAATAATTATCCAACTGTAATTATCTCATTTCTTTTCTAGTTCCTAACTGTCATCTTGAGATCTTAGTTGGTATAGATTAGGTTTCATGCAATCAGTAAGCTTGCGATAAAAAATACTGTGAGAAAATGCCGAGATATTATTCAATGTGGCGACTTTAATGTTTAAGTCAGTAAGGTGTTTTGGAGAGTATGAGTACGTACAAGTGATAAGTAGGCTTAAGTATACAAAATATCAAATAGTTTACCATTAGGTTATGATTTTATATTTATAAAGGAGTGCATTAACAATTAGAGAACAGTTAATAGGCAAGCCACTTGCGCAAATATTAGAGAGTAGGTTTATGGTGTTTGACGTATTCCAGATTTATAGGAAGTAGTTGCTTAAATTGGTCTCCCAGCCTCATCCAGTATCTTTTAACCATTAGAGACTTCTTTTAGCCAATCAAGCCTTACTTTGGACTTAGGCTCAGAGCTATTAGCCTTAAGCTATGAGCTCCATCATATCGAGATGGGCTTGAATGACCTATATCTAAAGATCCTTATCAACACTTTTCCCATTGAGTAGTCTCATTGCCAGAGTAAAGGTAAGGAGAAGGGACATATAAGCTTCTTGAACATGTAGTTGGTTTGACTTGGGCATATCCGAGCTGGTGCCGTTGTACTAACGCGAGAATGATAGAGGTCTGGGCTGGTGGAAGGTTGAAGTGAAGATGTTCGAGGTGGCAAAGGGATAAGGTGAGACATATCTAAACAAAACTACCTTCTAGGTAAAGGTGACTATAACTGTTTCGAAGCGAAGTGTTGGATACCTAAGTAAAATGGAAACTTAGTAGGGAAGTCAGAGTAAGATGCTTATATACCTAGTTGAATGGTTAAATCTAAGGTAAGGAATTTAGGGCCTGAGGTAAGCAATCTGAGGCGTTGAGTAGGCTGAACGAAATTGAGCTCGCCTTTAAGAGAGTAGGCACCATTTATTAGATCTAAGGTGTGATGCTATCAGGATGTCGAACTAGTGGAAGTTAGAGAGACCTCAAGGAAACTTCTTAAATAAGAAACTTTTAAAATTCTTACTTTATCGTACTTATTTTCAGTGCATTTAATACGATGTAACAGGTATCCTATTATAGTAGATTAGCATACAGCTGCATAAGTTTTTCCTTTTGACAATAGCCATTCAATGAAGGCTGGCTCTATATGTCTGCAATACAACATTCCATAGGATTCATGCTTATACAAATCCCTATAACTACTTATGTAATTTCCCTGATATTTAGCCTATAAATACCGCAATTATGATGAGAGGTTGCTTTTTCATAATTGCTCTATTCCAATACTATAAAACTTCACTCTCTCTTGTATTGATCTTCTTTGCAAACTTTCTACCAAAGTTCATCTTCATCTTCTTTCATAACTATATCGACCAACATAAGTGAGACGAGTTTGGATGTGTCAAAGTATAACATCATCAACTCTGAAACTACAGGGAGTGATCCCCTTCCCCCTTCTCCCCTAAACAGGAGAGGACGAAATCTCGCCTCTTGCATAACTTGATAACTCTACCAGGATAGCGATAGAGGCATTAGATAAAGTAAGGTTCATTAACTCCATCCTTAAGGACGTGTATGTATATGTTCCCTTGCTACATCCCAAGGATTTGTTTGAGGTGCTTAGGACAAGCAAGGGCCTGAGCGATTGAGTGAGTAAGAGCAAGCCCTCTGCTTGTAATTGGATCTTGATCAACTTTATCATTAAGTCAATCCCTAAGTGGAAGATAGGATTACTAAGAAGGGAAGAATGGATATCTCTACCATTAGGAAAGTGCTTTGCAGTATTTAAGTAGTGCTTGGAGTTTGGCCAATATCTTCCTCCAAGCAACTTTGAGAAAGAGTTCTTCAACTTTCACCAACGCAGTCCAACATATGTTCAACCCAATGTGTGAAAGGCATTAAAAGCCTTTTAAGCGTTTTGTGAATATTTGGTGATAAGGGCCACTCTCAAGCTTTTCAACCATTTCTATATGTAGAAAAGCATAAGGAGGTGGTCGTACCTCTAACCTCATTCAAGGAAGAAGTTATTTTACATTCTTACAGATTCTATCACAGGTTGGTAAGACAATTTACGTAGTAATTGAGTTGCTTAAGGAGGGGGATTTTTGGATGAGGTAGACTAAACTAAGGCCTAGAAGGAGCTTGGTCCTAGTGATGCTAAGGCCACACAGGAGATTCAGGCCTTTTATGGCCCTTAGGGACAGCTAGGAAATAAATACCGCAAAGACGAGAGGGAGGTATTTTTATATTTGATTCTCGAGCTCTTCCCTAAATTAAAGGAGGCTGTAGTGAAAAAAGGGCTAAAAGCATAGTTCATTTTCTGTACAAATTCCTTCGTCTGTTGTGCTAGTATAGAGATGCTTCATTTGATGTCTCTTTTAATAGAATGAAGGGAAGAATCTTCCTTATCCATATCGATTATGATGGAGTTAGTGAATTATGGTGTTTTGTATTTTGCTTTTGCTTTTGCTTCTACTTCATTTTCTTTTCCTTACTGCTTGTTTCGATTCTTTACAAGCAAGAATCTAGTCGGAGAGGTGGGGGGTGTAAGTTGGGTGGTTTCCCATCCCTTAGTAAATGAGCTAATGAGGCATCGAATGGCCAGATCATAGTTAACCGCGAAGGTCTCTATCTCGAAGGGTAAGGCCATATAGCTAAGGTCAAGAGCTGGGAAGACCAATAGGGTCAAGTTTATGACTTTGCCTCAAGGGATTCCTTTTGGCCCCTAAGCAAAGCCATTGGTTGTCAAGCTTGTAAGTGTGGCTCTTCCTATGCCTACCTTCATCCCCACTTCCATGGGGGATAAGTTAGCTGGTGTCGATAAGCTGGACATCAAGATGCTTGCTTGGTGGAGGAGAGGAGGAGATGGTTGAGGACACTTCCCCGTCCAAAGTGGCCACGTAGAAGAGAAAGTCTCCTAAAACCTCTAAGAAGGCTGTGTACATAGTTAAGAAGTAGAAGCCATTGGGGAAGGTGCCCTTAAGTAGAATGACTTGGTACAAGTAGCTAATGGCTTACGCTTACAAATGTGTAGTTGAACTTAAGGATGAATTTTTTTATGTCCTCAACAAGTTTAGGTTCCTAGAGATCGAGTCAAACTTATTCAAGGAAGTTCCGTACATCTAACGGAATGAAGAGCTCTACTGTCATACTTCCGAGGCTAAGACCAAGAGGGTCAGGAGGGACCTCTTAAGGTTAAAGTGAGAGATCTAGGGTAATGTTCTTACGTTATGGCACCAGACTTTCAGCTACCAAGCCTCACTAGGGTCTTACACACTTAGCGATTAAGCCATTCTCGAGGATAAGTGGAGGCAACCCAATAGAGATGATGGGCTACTTGAGTATGCTCATCCGGTAAGTAAGCCTTTACCCCTTTACATTGATGTGTTTTGTTCTTATCATTGGACTAACCTCACTTTGTTTCTTTGTAATATCACGGTCGGGTGTCGCTTTAGTTAAACGATTACCATGCCGTCTGGAAAGAGGTAAAGGACTTTTAGGAGGCATTATGTAGAGCTGAAAATGATCTGTAGGAGGCAAAGTTTTCTTCTAATAAATATTTAGATAAGTTCGCCAAAGCTAACCGGCTCTTGCATCACTTTTATGTATAAGTGGTTGGGATCTAAGAGAGATTAAAGGATGTGGAACAAGAGAGGGAGGCTGTTGAAGGCATTGCTAAGAAGGTTGATGACTTGAAGGCTCGACTCAAAGATGAGTAGAGGATTAAGGCCCATCTCTCCTAGAAACTGGATGAGAAGAAGGAAGTTAAGGCCTACCTTGAGAGAGAGAATGCTGAATTGAAGGCATCGATCTCTAAGTTGTAGACCAAGTTGGCGATAAAGGCATCCGAGTGCAATAGTGCCAAAGTTGCTTCGCTAGAGCTAGCTAGTCCAAAAGTTAGGCTAGAACTGTAAGTCCAAGAGCTCCAGGGGAGAGTTACGGAGATGGAAGAGATCATCTCCAAAATGGAAACCAGAGAGGTCTTTAGTAACATCATTACTAAGAAAGCCTTCGCTAACTTTTAGTTGATGGATCAGTGGCTAAAAGAGCTAGAAGACATCTCGGTCGAATACGCTTGCTACATGAGGAATAAGGTGCTCTCCCATTATCTTGATCTTAACCTGAGCTTCCTTAGTCATCTGGATGCCCGAACTTTTAGGGAAAAGAAGGAGGCTACAGCACGAGAAAGAGAAGCTAATCAAGTAGTTGCTGAGGTCGAAGGCACTCCTTCTGTTGCTAGGTCCAAACGTGACACTCCCACATTCGCTTCTGTTTCGGCAGCTCAATAAGAGGTCACCCCTAAGGGCGCTTCTTAAGGTGATCAAGACTGGGGTGATCCTCTTGTTGATCCTAGTAAGTAGCTTTTAGCCCCTGCCACAACCCAAATCCATCATTTCTAAGGGCCATCAATAGACATGCCCTCTAAGAAGATAAAAGCTTTAGATTTTTAGGATTCATCAAAGTTAGTTTATCTAAGGCAATAGTTATTCCTTCCCCTTCTTCTTGTACCCTAAGCCGGGGATGCTGGCCTTAAATTTATATGAGCCCAAGATATGAATGGATGTTTAAATTTGAATTTTTCTCATACTTGAATTTTCAACTAAATATTTAAATTCTTCTTTTTCTTGCTTGGTTCATCATGACATGATCTCATAGTTAGAGGGAGGGGGGGTATCCAGATGGTACAATGGGAGTCTAGTCAAGGGGTATTTCTCCTTGTCGAGATTACCCAAGGGAGTCAGTTCAATTGACTTTCCAAACTGCCCGGTAGGTAGGAGTTTCTCTGTATGAGGGGTGCTTCTCCTTACCGAGGTTATCTAAAGGGGTTAGGTCAATGGCATTTCAACTTGCCCAGTAAGTGAAAGTTCCTCTATACAAGGGATATTTCTCCTTACCAAGGTTACTTGAGGGGGTTAGGTTGGTGGCATTTTAACCTGCCTGATAAGTAGGAGTTCCTCTTTGCAAGGGATGATTCCCTTTGCTGAAGTTACCCGAGGCGGTCAAGTTGGTGGCAATCGGTCAGAGAGAGTGTCAAAGAGAGAGAGATGCATAACTTGTATGAAATGAAAAATTTCATTCAAACTTTGAAATGATTTACATAGTGAAATGCTAATCAAAATAAAGCGGAAGGTTATTGGTCTTCCATGTACATGGGATGAGCTCGCCTTCTAGTTTCTCTAATACGTATGCTCCATTGCCCAAATTTTCTCTAACTCTGACCGGGTCTTTCCAATTGGTGGTCAACTTGCCCTATGCTTCCTGTTAACTTATGGCCTCTAACTTCCGATATACTAAGTCACCAACCTGGAATTATTTGTGTTTGACCTTCTAATAGTAATATTGCACAACTCAGTGTTGGTAAGTAATTACTTGAGCTATAGCAAGGTTTTAGATTTCTTCGATGGTTTCAATGCTAACTTACAATAGGGACTCATTAAGGATGGTGTTGAAACTTTGAGTTCGGATACTGGGGAGCTCGAGTTCAATGGAGAAGACAGCCTCTAACTTGAATACTAGGTAAAAAGGGGTTTCACTTGTAGAACTATAATGGGTAGCCCTATATCTCCACAAAACGTTAGCCAATTTGTTAACCCAGGCACCAAGGGCTCGATCCACTTGCTTCTTCAAGCTATTGAGTGTGACTCGATTGGCTACCTCTACCTAGTCATTTGACTAGGGGTAAGCAACCAAGGTAAAGTGCAGCGTAATATGATGCTTGTTGCATAATTCCTTGAATTTAGGGTTGTCGAACTATTACCTGTTTTCCATGATGAAGGCATAAGGGACCTTAAATTGGGAAAGGATGTTCTTCCTAACAAAGGACTCAACACTTCTCTCTGTGATTTTTGCCATAGCTTCGACTTTAACCTACTTGGTGAAGTAGTCGACAGTAACTATGATGAACTTTCGTCATCCCAAAGCCTTGAGGAAGACGTTGAGGATGTCGATAACCCATTAGGTAAACAGCCACGGATTGATCAGGGGCTAGAGACTCATGTTGTGTATGCAATTGATAAGGACATGCTTCTAGCACCGGAGGCATTTCTAGCTACAGCTTTGGCATCTTACCTCATGGTAGGCCAATAGTATTTGAGCCGTAGTGCTTGAATATAGAGAGCTTAGGACTGAATGTAGTTGTTGCACACATTAACGTACAATTCTTCCATGATGTGTAGGCCCTCCCTTTCTTGAAGGCATCTAACTAAGGGGAAGCTAAACCCCCCTGCGATATAGGATGCCATCAACTAACATGTAGTTAGTAACATGATATCTTGCTTTCTTTGCCTCTCTCTTATCTTCTAAAAGCATGCCTTGCTCTAAGCAACTTCAAATGGGATCTATCTAGCTTACGTCTAATGTTACTGTTATTAGTTCCAAGACTTCTACCAAGACTAGAGTTGTATTTTTTTTCTCAATAGGTACTTCATAAAGATCTTCTTATTCCTTACCTCGGGCTTCTGTACCCCAATAGAGGTAAGTTTGGATAGCTAATTTGCTGTTGAATTTTCAAGTTTGAAGATCTTCTTAACGTTCTACAAAGGGAATTCAGCTAAAAGGCTTATCACCTTCTCTAGACACCTTGTCATTGTGTCATCCCTAGCTTTATATTCGCTTTGGACTTGTTGGACAACTAACATAGAATCCAAAAAGACTTATAAGTGCTTAGCACCGATCTCTTTGACTAATTTGAGACTGGCTATCAGGGCCTCGTATTCAAATTCATTGTTGCTAGTATTGAACCCAAACTTAAGAGCGTAATAGACTGTGATCATGTGCGGACTAGTTAAAATAAGACCCACACTTCCACCCTCTAAGGTAGATGATTTGTTAACGTGTAGAGTCTACATCGACTTGTCGTTACCCAGTGGTGCTTCCCCTTGTCCTATATATTTGACCATAAAGTCGGCTACCACTTATACCTTATAGGCCATTCGTAGTTGATATTGGATTCCGTATGCTGTCAACTCCATTGTATACTTCACCATCTGTCTAAACACATCTAGCTTCTATAGCGTTGTAAGCAGTGGCTAGTCCGTAAGCATAATGATCTAGTGCACCTAAACATGGGGCCTTAGCTAACGTGTTAAAATGACGACAGCTAGGGAAAATTTCTCTAGCCAAGTGTACTTAACCTCAAGCTTGTAAAGTATATGATTGACGTAATATACAGGCTTATACCCTCTCCCCTTTACTCCAACTAGTACAGAAGAGAGTGCCGGGTCGCTTATGGTTAGTTCAAAAACAGGTCCTCCCCTAAGACAGGCTTGGAGAGGACAAAAGGGTGCACGAAGAAGTCCTATAGCTGCTAGAAGGCTATTATGCACTTTAGAGTCCATTTAAAACCCTTGGTGTTTTTGAGGATTTTAAAGAACTCAATGCATCTATCTATACTCCTTGAGACAAATCTACTCAGCGTCAGTATCATATCGATGAGCTTCTACACTTTTAAACTAAGATAGGGGGCTTCATCTCCCTAATGGCACATATCTTTTCAAGGTTGGCCTCGATACCCCTTTGAGTGATATGGAAGCCTAGAAATTTACCTGAACCGACCATAAAGATACACTTATGAGGATTCAACTTTATGTCCTATGTTCTCATCTGGTTAAAAGCTTCTTGGAGGTCCTTGACATGATTACCTAGCTCCTTACTCTTGACATTCATGTCATCAATGTACACCTCCATGTTGTACTCGATTTAAGGCTTGAACAGCTTTGTCACTATGGGCTGGTAAGTTACTCCAACATTTTTGAGGTCGAAGGACATGACAGTGTAGTAATACATACCGAAGTCAATGATGATAGAGGTATGGACTTCATCATTCGGATCTAGTTGATTTAATTGTCACCTGAGAAGGCGTCTATGAAGCTCAGTCGAGTGTTCCTTGAAGTAGAGTCAACCAGCTGGTTGATCATGAAGGAAGTAGTTCTTCCGGCAGGCTTTGTTGAGGTTAGTATAATTGATACACATTTACCACTTCACGGACTTTTCTTAACTAGCACCACATTTGATAATTAAGTCAGGTATTTCTCTTCCCTCACAAAGCTGGCCTTCAATAGCTTTTACACATCTTCCTTGATTACGGCCTGCTTCTCTAGGGTAAATTATCTCTTTTTTTACTTGATAAGCCGTGCGATAGGATCAATGTTGAGGCTATGGGTTACTAGGTTAAAGGAGATCTTAAGCATGTCTAATGTCAACCAAGCAAACCTATTTAAGTTGGCCTGCAAAAGGATAATTGGCTCATCCTTCACCTCAGCAAGAGTCTCAGTTCTTACCCTAGTAGTTTAGTCAGGAGAGGCACCGATTTGTACTTCCTCTGTGTTTTTACTCAACTTACCTCTATCAATCAACTTCTTTTGCGAGCTGGTCTCTAGAGCTAAGACGTTGTTGGCTTTGATGACCTTGATGCAAAGCTCTCAAGAGAGCTTCTGATTACATCTGCATATTCCTACCTCGGTTGGGGTCGAGAACTTAGCGTTCAGGTGAAGGGAGAATGTAATGACCCTAAAATGTGTTCAAACTTGGTCTTTCTAAGAGAGCTTTATGGGAGGATGGACAATAGATCACGACGAACTCTATTGGTTACCAAACAACATTGTTGTCATCGCAAAGCTCCATATCAAGGGTGATGATTCCTTTAGCTCAAACGGTGCTCCTATTGAAGCCAATGAGGTTATGGCAGTATGGCTTTATCTTGACCAATAACTTCTTTTTCATCCTCTCATATGTCCAGAGAAAGAGGATATTAGTGAAGCTGTCGATATCCACCATTATCTTTAAGACCTTGAAATTTGCGATCCTTGCCCCTATGACCAAGGCATCTTAATGGGGTTTATCTACTCCCTCCAAATCTTCATTTGAGAAAGAGATTAAAGTATTTAGCTTTTATCTCTTCTCCCTTACTACTAACACCACAAATGAGGTATTAACTGAGTTACTAGTGCTCGGCCGGCTCCTATGGTACGGCCCCTCAACGATTATATTGATGATGCCATTAAGGGCATGGTCATTGCGACAGTCATCACTCTGCTTTGCTTAGGCACCTTCAGTCCACCGCCTTCAACGTGCCCAACCCTCATTATCATTAAAATGGTTATCTTTCCTCTGTTAGGCCATGTATTCACTAAAGAAGCCTTATTGAATGGCATATTCAATCATGTTCTTTAGCTAGAAGCGTTCATCAATGGTGTAGCCATGGTCACCATGGAATTGGCAGTATTTATTCAAGTTCCAACTGTTAGGGTTCCCCTTCATCTTAAGGGGTCTCTACAACAAGTTCTTATGCTTAACCTTAGAAAAGACCTAAGCTATGGGTCTATTTAGAGGGGTATACTACACGTAGATAGGAGGGGGGAGTAGGTCTTGCTTAGATTGAGGCTTCTTCTTGCCCTCACCTTCCCCCTTTAATCTTTTCAGTACCTTTCCGTTGAGGTAATCTTTCACAAACAACATCTCTTTATCCTACTTTCTGCCTGACCTCTCTTAATCAGCGTCATACCTGGCATGACTATTGTCTTCCTAGCCGATGTATTTATAGGCCTTATTCCAAAAGTTAGCCAGGGTCTTTAACTTGCTCTTTACAAGCAATCGAAAGAAGTCTTGAAGGTCAAATGTTGAGTTGAGCGACATAGATAGCATCTCCCTCGTCAAGCTGAGGACTTTGACTATGGCATTATTGAACCAAGCCACATAATCGTACAAAAATTTACCTTCACTTACCTTATCAAGCACAAGGATGATGTGTCCTTGGATGGTGGCTTAGTAGCCCTCAAATGGAGGTTGAACTTCTGTACCAACTCATCAAAGGAGCTGATGGAGTTTTCAAGTGTTGAACCACATCTAAGCTACCTCTCTCAAAGTGCTTGGAAAAGCCTTACACATTAGGCCATCCCCATGACTGTAGAGGTTCATGAAGGTACAGAAGTAGATGAGGTAGTCATCAAGGTCTCCTATACCATTGTATTGGTTCACAGTTGAAAGCTTACTATTAGGGGACAACACTTCGTCTTGGATACCCATAATGAAGGGGGTTCTATTATTGGCGAGCAACCCAGTGTTGCCAACTGCCTTGCTCTCTTGTTGCTCAAAGAGCCTCCTTACGATTGAGTGGAGCTCATTAAGGTTGGCATTGTCTACCAAATGAGCTTGACGTGCTACTGAGTATACCGATACTCCTAGGAATTGGCCACTTACTCATTACCAGCCAAAGCTCGGTGGCGGGTGGCTACAAAACTTACTAGCTATTGCTATGTTGGGGATCAGGTTGCTGATCCCTACCATTTTGCAGCTATTCTTAATAGTTTATCTACTTAATGTAGGCATCAAAATCTTCGGGGGGTAAGTTTGTGCACTGTGCCTCTCAGCCTCCTTAAAGGGAGCGTGGAACAGCTTGTTTTGAGTTGTAAACTTCTCGACCAGGTGTTCCTCTAATGTTTCTATTGGGGGGAGTTAGTTCTTTGTGAGTTGGTTATTCACTAATCGATAGTTCTCAAGGTTGCTAGCACAAAACATGGTGATCAATATTCTCACAGACGATGCCAAATGCCATATTAAGATCTTAGCTAGTATGGATTAGGCTTCACACAACCAGTAAGCCTACAAGAAAGAATACTGTGAGGGAATACTAGGGTATTGTCTAGTGTGGTCACTCCAATGCTTAAGTCAATAAAGTGTTTTAGAGAGTATGCATGCTTAGGACCGAAAAGTAGGCTTAAGTGCACAAAGTACTAAGTGATTTATTGTTAAGTGATGATCTTATATTTATAAAGGAGTGACACCAATAGTTGTAGAACAGTTAGCGGTAAAGCCAATTGCACAAGTATTGGAGAGTGGGTTTGTGGTGTTTGACATGTCCCAGATTTATAGGAGGTGGTTACTTAACTTGGCCTCTTAACCTTATCTAATATCTTCTAACTATTGGAGACTTCCTTTAGTTAGTCACCTAAAGCGGCTGGCCTTAAGCTATGAGCCCCATTATATTAGAAAAGAGCCGAAGAGACTCATGTTCAAAGATTTCTATCAACACTAACCAAACCAAATAGTCCTTAATCGAATCAAATTAGAAAGATGTATTCTACCTTACCGTTTATGAAAATTAAATAATCTTAAACTATATAGAAAACTAATTTGCTATAACATATTTCATAAAAAAAAATTGAATTATATATATTTACATAGCATGCATTGGACTTTATAATATTCGATTATAAGGAAAAAAAAAATCATTATTCTATATCATAATTTTTTAAAAATTAGGGAGAAAAAGGTAACCTTGTTACATAGAGTACTTACCTATAACCTACTTGACTAACTTGGGTACACGTGGGTGTTAAGGTCATAGGGTAGTTTTCATGTGCAAATTTTCTAAATCCTGCTCTCATAAGGTTAAGTATGGGTATGAGGTCTTTGTACCTTGTACCCATCCTATGACCTATGTTCTAATACCTACTCTCATAAGGTATTACATATCTATCTATTCTATAAAAAAAATACTAAATAATATTGATAAATAAATGATAAATGATAATGAAAGGAAACAAAAAGAAAAAAATGTAGCACAAACCCATAATTTTATATCTCATATTATATCTCACAATCTTTCCCGTATTTTTTCCTTTCTTTTTCTCTAACTTTATTTTTTCTTTTCTTTTCTCCCCTCTCATAGTTTTCCATTTGCTAAGTAATATGATCACATAAACTTCAAATAGCGAAGGTAGGAAATATTACATATTTTTAATTCCACATATTTTGCTACAACTTCCTTAGGTTTTGCATGTGATATACTTGTAATATAATTCATATATTACCTTTTTTCGATATTACATAAACTTGAAGTTTGTAGGAAAAAAATTAAAATTTACAAGTTATATAAAGTACTTTATGTGTTGTAAGTTTTACAAAATACAAGTTACAAGGTGATTTTGGGGTATTAGAAGAGAGGTTTCGTTTCCAAAATTTTAGAACCTATACCTTACATAATAAGGTGTAGATAAAGGTTCCTTAAACTACCTAACCTTATATTTACTTGACCTAGTTAACACATATCTCAAATTCAGTTGCCCTAACTAATCTAAATTTCATGATCTATAAAAAAATAAATAAATAAACATAAAACTCCAAAACCAAATTGAATAGCCTATCAACCAAACTAAAAAAGCATACCCTATCTTATATGTTAAAGAGAATTTCAACAAACACCTTGGAAATTTTACCGGTTCAATTTGGCTAATATTATGTTTGTAATAGATACAATAATTATAAAAAGAAGTTTTCAATTCTCTAAAGTTATTTATTATAAAGTTTTCTAAAGTCATCCAATCCTGTTTGTTGAGAAACAAACCTTCCTTTTTCAAGCTTTTGATGGATGACATTACCAACCAATTGGTAATTTTTCTATGTGTGTGTGTCTCTCTCTCTTTAATTTTTTTTTTTTTTTTTTTTACTAAGTGCAATATAGTCTAGTGGTATGAATACAATTTTTTTATGAGATTAATTTAAGTTAGAATCCCCCTCCTTTAAGTTATAATGTTATAATATTGTTTGACCAAAAAAGAAATGTATATAAAATTTATGTTTGACCAAAAAAAGAAAGTATATAAAATTTAATCATATAAGCTTATTAGTGTTTATTGTTACTCAATGTGGTATGTGTAATAAAGAGAGATTCTCTTGGTTGGTCACATAAAGGCTACTAATTTTTCAATCGTTTTTTTATCATATTTTGACTTCATGGTAAAGTCATATTTTCTTTGCGACAAATGTGATAAAAAGTTAGAAGGTATCAACTTTTTTATAACTTTTTGATAACATGCATTTTCCGGTTTCTTTATGGTAATTATGATAAAAAAAATTATACTTACCAACTTTTTTACAACTTTTTAATAATAGTGTATTTATTGGTAATATTAACAAAAAATAAACTTGTTTTACAATTGAAAAAACAGTCACCTTTATATAACTAACCAAAAGTATCGCCATGTAACTAATGCTATAAGAATTTTGTAGTTTTGATTGTTTTACTTTCTTTGGCTTATAGGCTTTATGGAGAAAAATTTCAATGGTTCATTTCTTGAAACTTTAGTTCTGATTCAAAATCATGGTGCAACATGTATACCTCCACTTATTTCTGTTAAGGAACAGATGAAATAAATCAAAAAATATATTTTTATTCAAAAATAAAATCTTATTAGAACTGTATATATCCAGTTCATCTTTTGAAACCATATCTCATCCCGAATCTAATAAAATAATATGAATTATTTAATAAGTAGCATATAAATATTAATAAAATTTTGACACATAATAATGTAATTAATACTTTTTCAAAAAATATATTTTTTTATTATCACGTGTCAAAATTTTATTAATATTTATATATCACTCGTCAATTCACATGATATGATAATACTATATAATCTTTTTCAGCCTTATGTATCTTTACGTACTGCATTCACTTCAGAGCATATATTCATACTTATCTATTCACTATTCAAGTTGTCTATTGTGCACTTCCCCTTGATATGTCATATGTTGGTGTTCTTCTATACATGAATCTTATGCCATTTTAATAATTATTTAATGTGGAAATTCATTTGGTACTAGTTTTGTTTGTTTAAAGAAAATTTTTAACATTGCCATACACTACTATATTATTCTTGACAAGTTGTGATTACTGATGTCTTATTCTTTTAGCTATACGTGTTAATCGAAAGTGACCACCACGAGTAATAGAAAATAAGAAAATTGATTTTCTCTCTTGAAAAATACAAATCAATTCCTTTAGTTTTGAATTAATATTTTCCGTGATAGTTAATTGTTATGGTTACCTATTCACTTTCACATTCACCTCAGACCACCATTTCTTGCTAAAAGTTACCAATATCTGCATATGCTTGATATTAAGAAGATCTTATTTAAAAAGTTTATGACAAATGTTAAGAAAAAGTCCTCCAAGCATTTTCTACGAAACAAACATAGTCCTATGTTTTGGTCATTTCTAGTTGATATTTCAAAAGGCTTGACAGCCATTGGAAGGTTAGGATTAGTCTTACTATTTGAGAAGATTAATTTTATGTTTGGCCACTCATTCTGCAAATGCAGTTGCAATTTTAGGAACCCTTCAAATTCTAGCAATTTTAGATCAACATATGTTAGTGCTTCTTTTTTCTGTTTTCTTTTTATAGTTACCCTTTTCTGGCTAATTTTTGAATAGTTACTTTACTTTGAATTTATTGCATCAGAAAGTCCCACTAGCTTTGTCAAAAATCTTGGTGGACTGAAGGGATTGTTTCCTAGAAAATATTCAATTAGGACTACCTTGGGTAGATATTGGAGTATCAAGATAAAAAGATTTGATAGCAAGGGGGGGGTGGGGGGTGGGTGGGTGTGGGGAGTGGTGGGGAAATGGATGGAAAGCATTTGCAGAAAATAATTTTTGGAGATGGGAGACTTTCTACTATTCAGATGCGGGGGATTTTTGGAACTGTTTGTTCAAATATACGAGACTGCAAAAAGGGAGTTGGATTTTCTGGTGATACGAGAGGAGTTCATGAAACCAATTTCCAAAGATGTGAAGAAATTGATCTTGATGTGGATCATCATGCAAATGGTGTCGGTGATTATGATGATCATCCTTGAATTGCATTCAGGAAATTTACTTGCAATTTACAACAAAAACAGGATCTCACAAAGATGGATTGATGTACAGATTTTCTTTTTGATCAATGTAGGCTCTGTGAAACAGAAAAACAAAGCTGGGCAGACTTGCAGTTGAGTAGCTTCCCCTCAAAATTGCCAGACGAAATCAAAAGTATCCTGGTGTTGCTGAAGCTACAAAAAAATTCATCTCATCCACAAAGGACAGGTGGTATGAACCCTAAACCTATCATACAGAAAGTGAAATCTCTAATGAGCTTTAGGGTTTAAGCGATTCTTCAAGAGCATATTTTCGAAAATTATGAAAAGGCAGGATTTTGTCCTATACCTGACCTGCTTTTACAAGTTGCATGCCCTAGTATATTTTACAAGTCTATAAAAGACCATGGATATATACTGAGCAACTTCCATAGACAAGCCTGCTTGTTTGCATCAGTAAAAACATGCTTGTAACAAAACAAAGTGACAAGGTTAAAAAGATCCATCTCATTGCCAAATTTGCACAAAAATCCGGATGTCTTGCTTATACTTGTAGGATATATTGTCTTGTTTTCTATGTTGAAATATCTGGCTACTTATGCACACTATTTTTGGGCATTGCCAATGTGCAACATGTGCCATTTTGTTTAAGAGAATGTATCAAAAATCATCAATTTGTTAAGCTTCAATTATCCGATAAAACATGGACAAGAAGGTTCAATTTGTATCGCAACATTGTATCACAACAGCTGTACCTTGTCTATCGGATGGGCTTAGTTTGTAAGGGAGAACAGTGTGAAAGTAGGTAGTATTTGTCGGGAATATTATGAGCATATAGTATCTATTTACTCATTTCACTTCAGGTGAGATGGGTAAATAAACATTAGTGTTATATAGAATGATTAAGGAGGGAAAAAAATGCTAGAGAGAGATGACATAGAAAGTCATTAGAAAGGTGAAAAATAGACCACCTCAACGGGTGTAGTATTTGGTGTGAGAGGGAATGGGTAAGCGGGGGGACTGAGTCGTTTTCATAAGCATTATTAATTACAATGCATATGAAATAGTGGTCGATGATAATCGTCTAATTGTTTTAATTATTTGTAGTACGGGATAGATAAGGTTCAATATCCCTCAGCTTAAGAAAGAGAAATGAAGCCTAACTATGGATAGTCGAATCTGATTGATAACTCAGTTTGTTGAAAGTGTCTCTGGCATATTAAATTCATCAACCTTCAAATGACGCTAATGCTTGCTCTTTTCTGCAACTTGTAATCCTTATGCAATAATTCCCTTCTCTTGTCTGAGCTTGCTTGTAGATTCAACATATGTAGAGGATGCAATTCCACATATGTATGAGTCAAATGATATGAAATGCTGTGTTGTGACTCTGTTTATCTCTTTTTTCTTTATCAGGTTCTATTAAGTCATTTGTATATCTCTCTGATTGAACTTAGTTGAGCATTTCTCCATAAGATATAGTTCCCGATTTTCGATTCCAGCCAGTTAATCTGAAACTCTTTCTACTGCCTAAGGAGGAATCACTGGCACTCCGCCAAGTGCTGCTCCTCGAGCTGGTTGCTGAAGAGGTAAATGAAAATGACGTGCACAGGCTTTGGGCAGTTATTCTTGGGATGGCCTCTCCGCATGATCTCTGTATTGCTGCCTGATGGTGTAAACATCCTACACTGGAGGAATCTGATATTCAGCAGATAAAGGATTAAATTCAATGGAAATGATACTTAAACCCCTCCAAAGTGGACTTTGCATAATTTAAATGGTACAAGTACATTAAAAGTTTTCTGAGTTTATGTTATTATTATAGAATGTAAATCCTTTATGTATAGCTATACATCATTGAAAATACTGAAAGAGCATGTATTTGGTGTTACAATGGAAACACAGAAGGGTTAAACGACTCACTTGATTAAATTTTGGCATAAATATAGGGAATTAAAGCGGCTCAATTAAAAAATATAGGACTTGATTGACTTCCAACATAATCATTAAGGACTCCCTGCATACTTTTCCTTAGTTTAAACTACATTTTTAAAGTTGGAAAATGATATGGATACTTACTTAAAGGGGAGAGCTGTATGCTGAATAGATCATCATCTTCCTCAAGAGATCCTGGAACCATTTCATCGTAGGTTAGCTTGTTGTGCCAACTTTTTTCCATGGAATACAGATGCGTTTCTGTTGCCTTGACCTTAGGTCCTCTAAGTTTTTCAATGACATTATCACGCTTCATTCGGGAGATTCCACAAGATAGCTTCTCTAGGAAGAACTTCCTATCCTTTTTCATCTTCCTACATCAAAATTGGACTTTGGTGTTGTTAATGATGCTAATGCATTGGCTGAGTTGAAGCATAAAATTGTTAGTGAACAGGACAGGATGGCCAACATGAATTAGATAGTCAATGACCTTTATGCTAACCAAAATAAAAATCTACAAATGAGGCAAAGTGTTGTCTAAAATATAAAACGACACTAGATCTCACAACCTTAAGCTTCGAAACCGAAGGTTGTGGTCTAAATTTTATCACATTATCCCCAAGGATGTCCAAGCTTCTGTATACTTTTTATGATTTCAACTACAGGTATTTTCATTTAGTTTACTATTATCTCCCCAGTTGAAGATAACCTTCTAACAACATAAGCCAATTTCTCATTTATACGTAAGATTGCATCCTAAATATATATATATATATATATATTTTCATGCCATAATCTGATTTTTCTCTGACCTGTCAAGTATCACCCATGTTGCTTTCGTGTTGGTGGCTGCCTCTAAAGCTTTATGCTTTGGTGATTCTCCTGAAACGACCTCTAACTTGAACTCAATCTGGAAGCATCATGGAAAAAACAAGGACCCATCAGTTACTATGTTTACAGAGTCTGCTTTACAACCGAACCTCAATTCCGATAATCTATCCTTTTTTTTTTCCCTAAATTGGTCTAAGCTGTTTGAATCAATTAAGAATCTACAATAAAAACTTTTACTACTAAAAAACTTCCCACGCTATACCAAACATCATCAATCCTGCCATAAAATTAGGAGTTGGAAACCTGAACCTGCCATCAAATTGATGTGGCAATGGTGATGCTGGCTCAATCAGGTGCAATATTTCTAGTTTATTCGAGCGGAAACTAGTTTTGGTACTATGTTGGAAACCAAGCCCAGTTGAAAAGCTAGTTTGGAGAGTGGAGGGCTCAAACAGGTAGACAAACACAATATGAAATTTCTTAGGAGACAATGATGGCGATTGCTTACCTTGTGTCTCGCATATAGCTTGCTAATATGACTAGCTTCAAGGTTGTTTTCATACTCTTCTCTTTTCTTTGCCGCATTTAGATCAACAATTTTTCGCTTAGCTTCAAATGTTGAGCAGCCTCTGTATCCTACAAGGTTTAAGATTAAAGCTTCCACTCTTATGCCTATCCAAGCGAAATGACATTTTATATGCAAACCCAGCTTCCTGTGTTGAAAGGTGACTTACTAAGAATGCTATCTTTGCGGAGGACTCCAAGGACGACGAGCTTATCACCTGGTCTCAATGACAAGCCATGTAGTGCCCACCGCATGGCATTAAAACTTAACTCTTGAGATGCATCTTGGATTACCAATACACTTTGAGCTTCCATGAAGTGATTACTTCTCCTGCTTTTTGCTACACGAACTCCTCTAAGCCATACATGAACTAGGATTGACAAATCCAGATGATAAATATGGTCAATTTCATCTATCTTACCTTATAATTTGGTCAGCACCTATTTTAAAGTATCCGTAGCGCTACTAGTACTTTCCTCTTATCAGGATCACACAATGATCACAAAAGCGGGACCATTGAATTCATCTACGATGTTGGAATTTAAGGAGAATCGCTACTTTCTCCAATTTTGCACTATTTTGGTATGAAGGACTAGCCTGATAATTTTCGACTGGAAACTATCTATCTATTCTATCAAAGAGAAATTCTTTCAATCTTCTAGTGGAAGAATTTTGCTGGTACAGTCATGTGGTTTTTCCCTTTTCGGTTTTTCTACGTGATAGTATGGTGTTGTTTTAATGGTAAAGTTTAGTTTTATTCATTTAAGTTTTGCTTTGCTGCTATCGTTGGGGAAGATTGTTGTGCAGCTGTGAATAAAAACATATTTAGTCAATACCTAAGAGTATTGGACCTGTGTTACTAAAGAATATCCCGATGCAATAAGATAGGAAGTAATGGAGACACTGATGGAAAAAACAAGACATTCCTCGACAAGGAAACTTAGGTCCTATCTTCTAGTAAGTGACGTAGATTTGTTTTATAAAATCTAGTAACTATGCAACTCTTAGATTGGATCTTGCAATGTTTCGGGGAGTCTTTTAATAACATTATCCATTTGGAAACCGGATTTTTCCTCTCTTAAATTACACATAAATTGTAAAAATAATGTTTAAGTCAATCACTGGATTACCTTAAAACTCAATTTGATTAGACAAAACTTTAATTTGTACAAGTCTATGTAATATAAGTGAAGTTTTAATTAAGGGTATATCTATTTTTTTTTTAATAAAAATACTTTGATATTTTGATTATTTAAATATAATATAATATCGAAGTTAGTTGGATCCTAACATCTTTTGACCAAAATCACATCATGCTATTCAGTTTTTGAGATAAATCCCTCAAATTACCATTTAATTCTATGTTTAATTACTCAATATAATGGATCACAATTAGTGTCTTAGTTCATTTGTATGGAGAGTGCTTAGATCGATTGGTTGTCAAAGTTGAATATTGAGATGATTAGAGTAGGGTAATCCCATTTTTCAAATTTTGGGTATCTGAAAAATATTGGAAAAGGAAAATAATAATGTAAAAATAAAAGAAAATTTCCAAACATAGGGATTTTGGGAAAATAATCTTTGCAGGATATTATTTAAATCAAACTAAAGTTACCTTTTCTAAAGACGTTTTTAGCATTTATATATAAAATCACCTCTAAGTATAAATTTATCAGTAACTGGCATCTATGAATAGTCAGCAAAGATGGAAATCCACAGAAATACCGTAAAAAGTAAAACAGACAGCTCGTGTGAAAAGTGTTGATATGCAAGCGAATAAACAATGTGGAAAGGATAAGTCATGGGAAAAGGATAACTCTTGCAAAAGAGTTTGACATGCAAGCAATATACAATTTAACTCAAATCTACTAACCAAAAATGGAAAATCACACTATTTTAATACTTTATAATTTGAAATCATCTTTTGAAGAGGTAATTTTAAATTAAAAGGTTAGAACCACCTTTACAAAAGTGATTTTGGTTCAATTTGAAATCTTATCTTCAAAAGGTGACTTTAAATATTATATTCTTAGCATTATTTTTTAAAAAATCTTATTTTTGGGAAATTTTTTTAAATTTTTAATTTTTATATTATTATTTTCCTTTTCCCTAAAAATATATATATAGAAGAGAAAAGAGTTAGATGAATTTTTTAATACTCTAAACCAAGTACTTTTTATAATTATACAAAAGAATATGAATTTCTTTTCACAAAACTGCTAAATATTGCTTTGCATGCTAATAGAACGGACATAGCATAATTAATTAAACTATATAGAGAATTTTTTTTTTCCTTTTTTCCATGAACTAGCATGTTCGTCATAAGTAAATTAGATATGCAATTATTGGAATCATTATTAGAAATGACATAAAACTAAGAGTTTTAAAACAGATGGTGTTTAATATCTTATGTTATGTACTCACATATAAAAATTTACTCTTTAGTATAATGGAAATTATTCGTGTTACTATGCAAGATTAAAATAGCTCTTAAGATGAGGAGTTGAGGAATGAATATGTAAAATTTGTATAAAAAAAATTAAGATCATTATAATTTAATAGTATTATCATTAATCTTTTATTATGATGGATTAAGGCTTAAATAATTCCTAATTATAATATGGTAAAAAAAAAGTATAAAATAGACCATTATGTATATTCTTAAGTATAAATATTCAAAACCACACATTTAAGCATTTAAATCCTCTACAAATCTAAAATTCGTTATATTATTAACGCAAAGGTCGGTTCAAAACTTCAAATCCTCATTGAATTATTTCAATTGCTGTTGGTAAGGTTGAGCCTCCAAACTAAACTCTAAAACCTATTATATCTTATATTATATGATATGTATTATAAAAACAATCTTTTAAATTCTTAAAACGCATACTCAACAAATATGTAAATATATATTATGATGAAATGAAACTCATCCTAAAATCCTTTTTTCCCTTTTTCATCAAAATATGTTATAACTTGATAAAAGAAATTTGAGACTTGTTCCATTCTAACTAGATATTAGTAATACTACTGTATTAAAACGATGTTCACATCTTTCAAATTATTTAAATATCATATAGTTTTTCACCAAGTTCACAAGAACAACTCACAGCGGATTCTCTAGTAGTCAACAAAACCCATTCTCGTTTATATACACTATATATAGATTGATTAGAACAAACAAGATTCATCATAATAATATGAATGGTTTTGCTAATTTTCATGCTTTTTTTTTTTTAAGAAAAAGTTTAATACTAAATTTAATTTGTCCGCAGAATCCCAAATAAAATTAGGAATATTCCTTTTCCCCTAATACGTTCAAAATGAAAGAAGAAAGAATATTCCCTCATACCCTGAATCTAGGGTTTTTGAATCAATTTTTCTTTTTTTTTTAATAAAATAACGAAAATCAATCTTCCCATGCTCGTTCCTTCAATTTCCTAAACCTGGTTTTTTTATTCCTTCCTTTTTCTCTGGTAGAATAATCCTAGGGCTTTTACGCTATAATTCCCAATTCAATTTCAATCAATGCACTCCATATTGGCAGTTACATTCTCAGATCTCCACACCGAGTCAGGCCTCAAGTCACCGGACGAATTCCTCTCTGGAAGAACCTACATTTAAGGGTACTCTCGTGACATTTGTCATCTTTATCTATTCAACTGATTAAAGTCGGCATCTTTGATTAGGGTTAGGATTATTCTGTCCAACTTTTTAATTATCTGTGTTTGTCATTATGGTTTCAGTGACAGAATTACTAAAGATGATGCGAAAGTGTATGGGGCTGTTCTTGGGAAGCCAGGAGATTCTTTTCGTAATGCGAGTAAGCGGTATGATTGTGTGTCGGCACAGCTAGCTGCAAGGTTATTCTGTTTGAATTGTTGCATTGATACTTGGTCCAGCACTTATATCGTTTATTTTTGCAAATCTGTAGAAATGGATTGTTTCCCGGCTATTCTGGTAGTTGTGTAAAGTTGATGATGCTAATATTTGGATTTGGTACACACGTATCGGTTATTTATTTTTATGGAATGTTTTGTGTAGTGATTGATTCTGTTGTGGAGATTTACCCATTGGAGGGCACATTACCTTTGCAGTCATTACTCATTAGCAGGGTGTCTCTACCGTGTGTTATGCACATAGAGACAACAAATAGGATGCCTAGTTATTTCATTGATCTCAGCTTACAAGAGCCTTATGGATGTTAGCCTTTGAGAATGATGATGGTTGGGTTTTCTGATAGGAAGGAAACAATGTGATAATCTTTTCCAGTCGGATGACCCATTATCTTGATAATCATTACATATCAACAGGCTTTTTGGAGATTTAGAATTGGCTGCAGATTTGTATGTATGGTGTGATAAAAAAAGCTGTAGCAGACACTTCATTGAACTATTTATGATTGATTTGCTTGTAGGAAGCCATATGTAGCTTCAGTATGAACTTCTTTGTTTCCATTTAAGTTTGGCTGAAGTACTTTTGATGCTTTTGGTTTCATTGCTGTTTGTTTGTTTGTTATTTCAGCTTCCCTGGCAAAGCTCTTGGTGTCAGGATAGGAGGCAAAGCCACTCCGGCTGAAGAAATCAAGAAGGTCGGTTTTATATCTAATACGCAAGGCTGACAGCCTAATTGCTATTGTTTTGTACATTTACTTTTGTGCTTGAAGAATTCTTTATTGCAAAAATTGTTTACTTTCTTGGCATTTTTCTTTTATTTTTTAATTGTATAGAGACTGAGTAATAACATCACCACCAATGAGTTGATTTTTGTCCAGTTGGTCTTCCTTGCCATTTTATGGTAGCGTTTTAGTTGTACAGAAAACAATCACCATTCTTCACTGGCAAGAAAAAGGAAGATTGTGTAGATATTCTTGCGTAATAAAAAATCATGTATGTTAATAGCACCGAGAGCGTATGCTGTCCTTATTCCAAAAAGAAAAAAGAAGAAAAAAACGGAAGAAAAAGAAGAAGAAAAAAAACCTGTGCCATCTTAATTACCCAAAAAATGTGTATTATCCTTGCATATGAAACGAATTTTTTTTATTATTGCTTTGAGACATTGCACTAAGTGCATACATCCTACAAAACTTGAATTCTGTATTTGTACAGTTTCTTTGTATATGAATCACCTGGCATATTTGATGAATACTTTGGCTGAAGTGCAAATGATAAAATATTATCTTCCTTTTGTTTCATAGGTGATTCCTTCATAAATGCGTTATGGAAGGTTATGTCAACTAAATCCATTGAATTCCTTATATAGGCTTGCATTGTCTCCATTAATTTCTGAAGAAGTAGAGTAGATTTACTTGCCTGGTCCTTGGGTTGGTTGAAAATATTTTCATAGGATTTCATCCTTGCAAGTATTTGCAATGCTGTATTAGAATCATTGTTGTTGTCATCTCCTACTGCACAATCAACCCAATTCTTATTCTTGCTTGTCCTCACAGGATGAAGCCGTTGAGGATGATGATAACATAGACCTCTTCAGTGAAGAGACTGATGAGGAAAAGAAGGCTGCAGGGGAGAGAGAGGCAGCCAAAAAGCATCATCCAAGAAGAAAGATAGTGAGTTATCTTTTCCATTGTATAGAAATTATTGCTATGAATTGCACTAGTGCTTTCTATTTATGTTCATAGCTTTTCTTAAAATTAACAGGCCTTATCAGTCTTTAAGTTGATTTGGAGAAATCTGAAGCTTGTATTCGCTCTTTCAGTTTCATACTTGCTGTTATGATGTCTGTATATATATATATATATATATATATATGTTTGGCTTCAAATCTATAGAAGACGTGATTTTTCCATGTTCATCTGTGAATCATCTGATTTGACCTATTCAAGTATAAACTTTTTGGATTAAGTATATCCAATTATGATTAATAAGGATAGAGTTCAAGTAACTTATTACCTTTTTTTTTTCAGTCACTGTTGTGGACAGCTGTTAAGATTAATAATAAACTTTCTATAAAAGATTACTAATAAGAAAATATGCTGCATGCTGGGACTTTAATGTTTATATTATATGCCTGTAATATGGATGGAATTAATCCCTATAACTTGGATTTTGCACTACCTTTCAATAGCATACATCACTTGAAGCTCAAAATTACAAATGATGTTTAAACTTAAGCATTGCTTTTTGACTGCATCGTTGTCATTTTGTGTTATGTGCATGTAGTGTAGAAACTTAAGAACCCATGCATAATTCTTGGCTCTTGGGGCAATAACCTTTTGAACTTTTCATGATTTAATCAGTATTCGCCCACTCGTCTTACATGTGTATTTCATGTTTCATATTCCCCACACGTTTTGCTATGCATAATTGTATTTAACATTTCATGAATGAGGATGTTGATTGGCCATCTAATTTGATGAAAACTTCTTGCTGTTATACCTTTACAGGTGGGAAGTCATCTGTTCTTATGGATGTGAAGCCTTGGGATGACGAGACGGATATGAAGAAACTCGAAGAGGCCGTTCGTGGTGTTGAGATGCCCGGTCTTTTGTGGGGAGCTTGTAAGTATAGATAGTTAGATACTATATTTGTTCCGAAAACTTTATGTCAAAGATTTGCTCTTACATCTTCTTTCATATAATTATTTTGATCAATGATCTAAATATATTGTTTCAGCAAAATTGGTGCCTGTTGGATATGGAATCAAGAAGCTGCAAATCCTGCTTACAATTGTCGACGACCTTGTCTCGGTGGACAACCTCATAGAGGAGCATCTTCTGGCCGAACCCATTAACGAATACGTTCAAAGTTGTGACACTGTTGCCTTCAATAAAATTTAGGGAAAATCCTTTAACAGTGTAATAGCCATTTCTATCAGTTTCTCCGAGAATAACATGAGGTAAAGATGACAAACACCATTTATTGTTTGCTTTCTTACCATATTATCATAACGACCATGAAGGGGCTAATAGAATTAACCATAGGACTGTCACGTCGTGTGTGTACCTACAATATGATTACCGCCTTATATGCTAGGGTTTGCATTTATTTGGTCACATGAGTCCAATTTTTTAGGCTTTTTCGAAACGTAAAAAAATTAGGCTTGAGTCCTCTCCTGCATCTATGAGCAAAGAGATAAAAATAAAATAAAATAAGTGCCACCTACATTGCCAAGAAATCCATACCCTAAAATCAATGCACTCCATGAAATGACACCTCAAATGATCTCTGCGCATAGCTTAATCCTAACGCATAGCTTCAACTACCCCAACTGACTAAAAATCAAAATACAAGATCACCATCAAAAGCCAATCAAGCTCTAAAATATGACTTAATCATTTCTCCTAACAAATCCAACCTCAAAATTGGTTTCCCACCTGAGCGTAATGAGACGACATTCTTTTTCATCATCCTTAAGTAGCAAAAAATTTGTGTATCTTAATAAAAATGGCATTATTTTTGCTTATTAAACTTGCATTATCGTTGCTTTGAGACATTGCGTCCTAGTTACATTAGACAAAACTTGACTTTCTGTTCTTGTACAGTTTCATTGGATATGAACCATTATATTTGACGAATGCTTATATTAGAAGTGCAAGTGATCTAATATTATATTCCTTTTGTTTCATTGGTTATTCCTTCACGAATGCATTATCAAAGGTTATGTCAACTAAATACATTGAATTATTCATATAGGCCTACGTTTTCTGTATTGATTTCTGAAGTAGATTTACTTTCCTAACGAAATGTCTTTAACCTTGAGTTGAGAATTTGAAAATCTTTGTGTAACTCACGTTACATCTCCATACACAGCAGATATGAAAATAATGATACAATTGTTCATATGACAGTTGTATATAATGTTTGTTTTTATATAATGCAGATGGTCATTCGTTTCGCATAGAATCAAATTCTTCTGCATAATTGATCTAGAAAAGACCCTTCAAGATAATGAAGAGATGGAATATTTGACAAAGTATAACAAATTGGTGCAAAGAAATGGAAGAAGCAATCTTTCAGCGGTATCACATGATTACAGTCTACCACCCTTTGCGAATTATACATGTAAATACTTCACCTAATAATAGAAACTGTTAATGTAACATCCTCAGTATCGATCACTTCGAAAATGCAAATATCCCCCTCTTGCAAATTATTCTCTCTCACAAACTTAGCCCATCCCTCACCTAGTATGCAAACCTTCCGATGCTTATTGAACTTTGCTTTCCATGTTTTGTTTGAGATTTTGAGCTTGACGAATTGCTGATGCTTAGCATAATTTCTTTGATAACTCGGCATAACTTGCTCAATACAGATAATAATTACAGCATATTTGTTGCTGGATATTCAAAGATAAAAAACATGATAAAGACAAGATAGGAGGGTGATCGGTTCGGGGGAAAAAAAAAATGTACAAGTAAATAGAATCAGTACAAAATTAAAACCTTCTACGTTTTGACTCAATTTAAAGAAGAATCCTTGGCATATTTTTAACATTTGGAAACATCATTACATAAATCTTAAACAAGAACCGTTTCACTTTATGCAAGAAAGGTTACAAAGGCGAACCATCTTTCCAGTATGTAGGCAAGCTGGTTTCATGACAGCTCTATATGGAGGCAATTCGGAGGTGAAGTTTGTCCTACGATGAACAGCACCAAGATTTGCTTGGTTTCGGCCACCATTTCTGCGGGAAAGCTCCTTGGTAGCTCAACCAACCGCGTTTTCTCCTTCCCTTTCCTGCTTCATGGAGCCTGCACCAAAAATGAAATAGTTAATTAACCATCTTATAAGATTAGCCAAGGATGCTCATAATTATCAAGCCGAGCAGCCACCCCGGTGTCACCACTTCGAGTTTTGGAGCCAACATCTCTTACTCCACAGCTTGTGAACATGGTTTCACCGACCCCTCCCTCTTCATGATGATCCAATTTAACTTCCCTTTCGCAGCAACTTTTTCCATATATTTTGACAGAGAATTCCGAAGAGCCATGGCATCTAAAGACTATTTGAGGGATAAGTAAAACCACGGTTCATCAGTAAGATCCTTCCTCATACCGTACCATACCATAAGTAATCACAAACAAGTTATCAATCATTAATATGCTATATGAATACAACAATATACATAGTCATCCAAAAATTGTGTATAGCTCAGATTTACGCCCTCCAATTGTTATGGATTAGGGAATAAATACCAACACGTCAGCTCTAGGTACTACTACTTTGTGCTAAATCACCTTGGGCCCAATATCTCATTAATTAATATATTAAAATACCACGAGTCTAACTCAAGCAGGGTTACTTTAATATTAAAATAATGATCTAATAATACATATATACTTAAGTGTGTGGATAGCCCTAATAACTAAAGGACGACATTCCCTAAAATGCGAGAGTTTCCAGAGGTTAAGCCAAGGTTACGTTGGATGAAGCATCGTCTTCGTACAACCTCTTTGTGCACCTATGTAATGCGAAACACCTTCTTTATGCAATCATGCAATGCATGTTTGATTTAAATTTTAAACTAAATAGTTGTTATATTCATTACGAGGTAACTAAACAAATAAGGCAAATACTTAGCAATTATAATACAAGTAATGGACATGATATCCAATTTCTATTTTCATATAATTTAGAATGTTTTTGTATAACATAGCAAGCAATATCAAACACATGCATTTCCCATATCTCCCAAGCAAGTAGGATAATCATCATGAGTCACTAGCTTTTTACACAATGCTTAGTTGCAAATTCCTAAGTAAGTAAAGGACCCTCAATCTCAATGTCACCTAAGATAAGGTCAAATGGCGAAAGTCAAGTATTTAGAATCATAACTTATCAAACTAATCTTATCTTCACTTGTATTGAACCTAAATTTTGATTTATTGCAGTCTATTCATTTTGATTTTTCCTTTGGTGAGTAAATAGTATCTTTAAAGTTCAAGAAATCTAATTTTACTAGGAAGTTTTATAGTTTAACATAGATACATTTAATTTGCATGATGAGCTAGATCATATGGAATTTTCTCATTTTATCGAGTTCTTTTTCTTTTTGTTTTTGTTTTCCAACTTTAAAAATAGTTACTTAATGAAATTAGTTTATAAGGTAAACATAGGTAACCAATTTAGAGGTTGAGTCATGTTGATTCGTTTGGTTTAAATAATGGTAGGTTGGGCCATATTAATATTTCTAAGGTTTTTTTAAATTTTAATTTTGTATTTTCGTATAAGCCCAAGATTAATTAGATAAGGCTTCCAATTCAATTAATTGTAAGCTCAATGGGCCTAATCAATAACTATTCTTATTGATTTTACTCATTTACCTCATCACATCGGAAATGAGTGTAATATATCTTATAAATAAAATTTATATTCATATCCCTAGATCCTAGCTTATTTCTAACTTCCTAATTATCTATCATAGGTAGAGGTGTGTAAATAAGTCTTGGTTCATAAGTCGGTCTGTTTAATTTGCTTTTTAAATGAGTTTAAGCTAAAGCTTTGAGTCATTTAAATAGTAAGTCAAATGAACCAAGCCCATTTTACCCAATGGCCAAATTGGAGTCATTTTGGTTAGCCCATTTACCACATATTACACATTTGACCAATAAGCCAGTTAATTTAACCTGCTTTTTAAACAAATTATGGCTGAGTTTTTTTGGTCTATAAACAGGCCAAATAACTTAATCAATTTAACCTGCAGGTTAAAGTAGGCTAAACTAAGTTAGCCTTTTGTACAACTCTAATCATAGGGCCTAAACACCTAATTAATAAGGCTACAGTCTCTTCTAATTAGATCTCAACTAACATGCATGGATAAATATTATACTCATTTAGTATTTATATATTTTTATTAACAAATATCCTTGTTAATTAATTGCTATGACTTTATAATTTATCTAATATAGTGCATATCCTTTTGTTGAAAGGAACCAAGATATTTATGGATGTATTGGTGCCTTACATAAAGAGACATATGCATTCATCAACTTAAAATTCGAGTCTTTACTACTAGGTATAATTCAATCAAACTATATTATGGCTACATTTGTAGGATTTATGTGTTAAACCTTTTACTATCTTCTCAGCAGTTGACTTGCACATGTATACACTGATATATTTCTACTTAAATTTTTCTTATGCCACTATAATTATCCTACTACATACATGGTTAAAATGGAATAAATTTCTACCCTATCTCAACTTAGAGACCACAATGGAAATGTATGTATGTATCCACATGTGTATATATATATAGATACCTATAGCTATAATTCATTTTCCATGTGTTATTGACCTTCCCTCTATTTATTATTATTTTTTTAAATTTTAATAGCAGATATTATAATACAAGGGTTACTCATATATTTCTTAGTCTCAGCTACTTTGACACATATATGTTTTCCCTTTTGTTTACATGTCCAACTTTTTTAGAGTCATCTTGCTATCAGTCTCATTATACATACAAGTACTTAGCGTGTCGTTTAGAATAAAACAAAAGCAGCGTACACAAGTAGGGAGCGTGAGAGATAGTCTTTGAGAAAAATTCACAGAACGTGATGTAAGAAAGATGGTCTCGCTACCACCAATAAGGGAAACAAAGAAGGAAAGGACAAGAGACTGAGAATTAGCAAGATAGGGAAGCGGAAACGAGGGAGAGAGAGAGAGAATGAAGAGTGAAGAGAATGAGGCAAGAGTTTGGAAAATGAGAAAATGAAAGCGTGAAGATAAAATGAATGAGGATGCTAAATACGAGGTCATGTTATGTTAGATTTACTAATGGAGACTTTGCGTGGAGAAAGGATATCAATAATGGTAATTGATTTAGAAACTATCTATGTAATTATTATACATATTAATATTTACACATCACATATACATAATATATAACGTATATTACCTAATCAATCTTTTTTTCTTTTGTAAGAGAGGTAGAAATTGTGGAGGGTCATCGGTTAGGTTGGTCGATGGGCTTCTATGGTCCACGTTGGTCTTCTATTCTTTGTTAAACAAAGTGAAGTCTTATTCCATTTCATTGGTTCAATGATCGATAACCAAAAGAAAGATAATGAATTCCATTCGGTTATTGTTGTAACATCACGACAGATGGAGATTTGTCATTACTTTCTCTTCTCTGTTGAAGGTTTCAAAATAGAATTACTTGAGCACGCGTACTAGAAGCAAAAAAGTTTATATTACTATCTAGTATAGTTATGAATGTAAACACATTGTCATTTATTTGGTGGACATTGTGAGGAGAGACTAATCTAGTCAACCCACGCAACAACATTTGCGAGATCATCTTCATTGTCGGTCTCTTCTGAGGATTGTCCTCTAAGCAAGCCACAACGAGCTTAATGATGGCCACTAGTTCTTCCTCAATGTCAAGTACCGGAGCTTGGAGACGTTGATCGAATAAATCCTTTAAATTCAGGGATCTATTAGCCATGGAAGAAGAAAGAGTTGCAATGATATCTACAGGATGATCTCCTTTTATCACTTCTAAAGCCAAAACTCCAAAGCTATACACATCACATTTCTTAGTAACCTTCATGGTGTAAGCAAGCTCTGCATAACAAAGGAGCAAGAATTAGTTGATTAACTAGTCATGTTAACGATGAAACGGAAAAATTGCTCAAAAACTTACCTGGCGCAATATATCCATATGTGCCTGCAACTGTTATCCAACTCGAGGTGTCTCTCTTCAAGAGCTTAGCTGTGCCAAAGTCTGACACACAGGCCTCATACTCAGAATCCAGCAAAATGTTACTACTCGAAATGTCTCGATGAACTATTGTAAGAACACAATCATGGTGCATGTAAGAAAGGGCATGAGAAACTCCTTTGATAATGTTTATCCTCTTATTCCAATCCAAGTTTTTAGCCTTCTCCTCATCTTTTAGGATTGCAAATAAGCTACCATTTTCCAGGTACTCGTACACCAAGAAAGAATGAAGTCCATGAGAACAAAAGCCATAAAGTTTCACAATATTTCGATGTCGAACTTCAGTCAGTGCCCTGATCTCAGTGAGGAACTATTTGGGATATGTTTGTTCAACATCCAAAATAGGGTAGAGCTTCTTCACAGCGACAACAGCACCTGAGGCTAATTTTGCTCTAAAAACACTTCCATAACCACCCTTGCCAATGCAAAATAATGCATTGAAATCTTCTGTGGCGTTTATGATATCTCCATACAATGCTTTTCCATCCCAGAAGGATATAGAAAATATTTCATCGGGCGCATCTACTAATTCTACCACTTGATCGCCTTTCCTTCTTTCCGTAATGATGAATATGAAAACGATGGAGAACAGTAGAAGAACTAATCCCACTATTGGGAAAACAATGAGAAACGCTTTATGCTCATCCTTTGAAGACCTCTTTGGATGTCTAGAGGAAGATGATGGACACGCTTGAAGTCCTTTGGCATTGCCACATAATCTATCATTCCCCTGTAATGCATCAACAGAAGCATTAACAAATGCACTAATGCTAGGAATAGGACCCGAAAATTCATTGAACGATATGTCAACTTCCTCTAGACCGAACATTTTGTTAAAAATGTTGTTGATGGTGCTTGAGAGATGATTGTGCGAGATGTTCAACTTCATTAAGCTCATCAAACTGCCGAACTCAAGTGGTATACCACCGCTAAGCGAGTTGTTACTCAAGTCTAACACCGATAGGTGCATCAATTTCCCCATCTCCACTGGAAGCTCTCCGTTGAATAGGTTGTTGCTTAAATCCAACTGGAACAAGTTTGACAAGTGACCGATGCTTGGAGGGATTGACATGCTCAATCTATTCATTGAGAGATCTATTGTTTCTACTTCAACCAGTGATGATATTTCAGGAGGTATAGCATCAGAAAGATGATTTCTACTCAAGTTTAATCTCAACAGTGAAGTTAAACCTACTAATTTTTTTGGAATCTCGCCAACTAAAAAATTAGATGAAAGATCAAGTGCCTGTAGTTTAACAGCGTTCCCGATTTCTGGTGGTATGAAACTAGTAATGTTGTTCCCTCCTATCCTTAGATCACTCAATTGTGCACAATTTCCCCAGTTGGGTGAGATTTCACCATGAAACTTGTTGAAACTTAAATCTATGAATTGCAAGTTTGGATATATACCAAAGGCTTCAGCTATATTTCCTTCTAGCTGGTTATGTTCCATGCGTACCCTAACTAAGCTGGTGCAGTTCCTAAGGCCTTTAGGAATTGTACCCACAAGGTGGTTGTAACTGACTGTTAAATTTTGTAGCCTTCCCCCTTTGCACAAACTTTTTGGTAGGGAACCGTTAAGCATGTTAGTATCCACTTGAAGCACATTTAAGTTCATTAAACCTCCAATCGACTCTGGAATGGCACCCGAAAGGCTATTTGCACACACATACAAAACCTCCAGATCAGCCAACTTGCCTAAAGAAGAAGGCAAGGGACCATTGAGTTTATTTTCACTTATCTCAAGATCGAGCATTGAAGTGAGGTTTCCGAATTCCTCGGGAATTAGGCCAGTGAGTTGGTTGCCATAAAGATAAAGAAGAGTGAGGTTCCTCAAATTGCCTAGAGATGAGGGGATTGAACCTGTGAGGTTATTCATGTAAAGGGTCATTCGGTTGAGATTGGTCAACTGCCCTAGCTCAGGAGGAATATGACCTACAAGGCTGTTGTTGTATATATGCAACTCTCTCAAATTTTTCAAGTTTCCTAATGAGGAAGGGATGTTCCCTGATAGATGGTTAGTATCCATATAAAGCTCTTTCAAGTGAGACAGATTTCCAATTTTTGAAGGAATGGAACCAGAAAGAAAGTTCTGATACATGTATAGATTCTCCAGGTTACTCAGATTGCCTAATGATTTTGGAATTGGACCATCGAGAGAATTATCATACAAGGTAAGCTCTCTTAACTTATACAACCGTCCTATGTCTTGAGGAATCTGGCCATCTAAATTATTATTGTTAACAATATGCAAGACTTCAAGGTTTTCAAGTTGGCATATCTCCGGTGGTATGTTCTTAGAGAAGTTATTGGTGGACAGGTTGAGATAAGTGAGCTTTGTAAGGTTGCTAATTTCGATAGGAATGATTCCAAAAAGATCATTGATAGCAATATCTATGTAAGTAAGATTAAAGAGAGAAGAAAATGGGAAATCATCTAGTGTACCTTTTAAATGCGACTCGGTCAGATTAATGCCAGTTATGGCCTTGGTTCTACTTTCACATTGGATACCTTTCCAAGTGCAGTGGCTAAAACTGCTTGCATTCTGGGGCAGTACCCATGAAGATATGGAAGTTTGGTTTTGTAGACTAGCCTTCCATTTAAGCAGGCCATCCACTTCCTGTGCTGTGGATGCAAGTGCAGGAGCTAGATTTAGTGTGGAAAGACATAAGACAAGTAGAGAATGCAAAAGCCATGCTTTGTATAGGTGTAATAAATCCATTTCATCAGTGTATTTTGTGTGTGTATGTGTGTGTATTTTTGAGGAATATAGGTTAGATCATTGGCCTATACTGGTTTTATAGGAAAAGTCCTCAGAGAGTGCCATGAAAGTTGACTAGCATCACTGACTTGGGTGGAAGACTGACTCATGCATCCCATAATTAAGGAAAATATTTTAATTGCAATTTCCAACATAGCACATTACTTTCATATTATGGGGTTTTGATAAAAAAAAAAAAAACTTACAATGATCTGAAGGTACCATGAATAAATGAATAGTTTAGATGCCATGCTTAGAATGTGTGGGTTGGTTTAAAACTTTTAACATATAAATTCACATCTTTGTAACTTTTTAATATATATAAATAACTTTTAAATTTAAGTTTAAACCTAAAAATATCACATCAATGGAGAGAACATCAATGTAGTTAAGGGATATAAATACTAAGTCAATTCACGAACTACTTAATTTTAGTTTAAATTTGGTTTAGTGATATTTGAGTCGAGTTTGAGCTTTACCCACTTAAGTAGTAAAGTAAGCTAAGATTGAGCTTTGTGTAATATTTAATTAATTTTTAGTTTTTTTATACATATATTTTTTAATTTTGTGTAGCCGTAATGAATCCATGGATTCTATGTTCTTTTATCTCCTTAGAGAATGCCAGGAAACTAGAAAGTAGACAAGCATTGTCGACTTTGGTGGAAGAGTGGGTCAAGCATCCAATAGTTGAGATTGAGGATTTTTTTTTTAATTGCAATTTTCCACACTCAGCGTTAGTTTCATATTAATGTGGTTTGTAAAAATGTCTGACAGTGGTGTGAAGATTCGAATGTAAGTATTCATAATAATATATAATTTTTTAAAATCTTATTATTTATTTTTTCATGTATTAAAATTCTATTAGTATCAATTCATACATATTAATACTATTTGCGGTGGTGCAAATCAGTTTTAAACACTTTTTCATAACTTCTGAAACTATATGAATAACTTTGGAAGTTTAGCTCTAACCCAGAAAAATCGATCCACCAGAATATATCAATGTTGTTTTTGGTAACAAAGAATATTACTGTCGTTGTCAAGAAACTGATGTTTCTCCTGTGTCTTTATGAAACCGGACCACAACGATGGTGACATAGCCGAGTGAAAACATGCTTTCGTTTTATGATCGAAGCCCACAAAAATATATACGGCCAAACACATAATGCAATCCGATTCGTGAAGCACGGCACTTGCTTTGTCAGTCAAGCCTGTCAATTCAAGCATTTAAACCCACTTAGACTTTCAACTACATGCCATAATACCTGCTTTCTGGACAGCGTGTTCCTCTTATCACAAAGATGATCCATATTCTTAAAGGACTCTGATTAGAATTTATAGATTCCGCATAAATAACTTAAAAGAATAAAGATTTCTTTTTCTAATAATTGCTGACAAAGTTTTTTAATATTTATTATATTATTTATATGGTCCTCTATACATAAATTTAAATTAATATAATATTTAAAAAATAAACAAATAAATAAGATTTATTTTTTTTAAATCTTCGGCCAAGATCTCCAAAAATGAGATCTTTGACTCCTCTCCTTATCCATAAAGAACCCCCCAAAGCTAATTATATATTTTTTTTTGGGTAAAGCAAAATAATAATAATAATAATCCAATCAGTAATAATTCTTAATCTTGGGTCTTATGCAAAAAATATTATATGGAGATGCTCCAATAAGAAAGAGGTAGTTACTTTTTTCTTTCTTTTTTTTCTATCATGGTTTGATTTAGAAAATTTTCAAATTAAATCAATTTATGAGTGGTTCGAAAGGATAAATTAAACTGGTCAATAAAATCACAACTAAAGAGATTCTTTTATTGTATATAATACTTGAAAGAATTTTTAATTTACATTTATTAAAATCTATATGTATCAGATTTTTATTACCATAATTTACAAACTATATATATAGTTTAACTTAAAATTCATATTATATGATAATTTTATAAATGAAATTTACTATTAATAAGCATTTGAAATCTCATAATCACATAAATATTGATTTCATTAATCTTTAATGCGATATTAATACTTATTATTATTAAATAAATTTATTATTTTTATGTAAAATTACATGTTATATAAATATACTTTTCTATATTAAAAAATATGATTCAATTTATAAGCCAAACCAAAAATTTATAGTTTAAAAAAAAAAATTTTAATTTAAACCGTATGGTTTGTGTCGTTTCTCAATTGTTGCTAGTAGTTGATTAAGATGCCTACAAAATAATACATAGTGAGGGGATACTGAAGGATTGTCCAGCGTGGCTACTGCAATGCTTAAGTTAATGATAGGCTCTTGATAGTGTAGAATATACAAGGATAATATGCAAGCTTAAAATGTAGAGTGTGTAAAGAAAATTACCGTTAAGTAGTAGTCTAGTATTTATAGCGAAATGGAGCCAACAGTTAGAGATCAATTGGCAGAAGAGATCTTCTCCTATAAATGTGGAATGTGGTTGTTTCATTCTTATCTTGTGGATTATAGCTGTTGCAGTACTTTGTGGGCCTAGGCAGTTTAGTTCTAGACTCAAAGCTTACAAAGATGAACCTAAGGTGGCAAAGCTTAACAGGTCTGGTTGAGCTAGAGGGGTCCATACTCAAAGTGTCCTATCAACACTTACCCTCTTATAATCTCATTGCCGAAGAAGAGGAAAGGAGAAGGAACACAAGGGCCGCTCAAGTGTAATCAATCTAGCTTCAAAAAGTTTGATCCAATGCTACAATATCAATGTGATAAGATTGTAAATCCGAAGTAATGGGCAATCCGAAGTAGCGAGGTCCAAGGCGGGAAGGCTCGAAGTGGGAAGTTATTCAAAGCAATGGGTCGCCAGTCCAAAAATGTCCAAGGTTAAGTGAGCAAAGGTGGTCAGCAGTTGTTATCAGGCGAAGTGCTAAACACCCAAGTGATACTTAAGTTGAGGTGTCAACGCAGAATGCCCTTACAACTCAGTGGGCAACAACATCATATCTTGGCTATGCCGACTAGATAGGAGTAGAATAGGCCTTAAAGAAACTTCCTATAGAAGGAATTTTTTTAAAATTCGACTTTTGTCTGCTTGTATTCCATACATTAAATGTAGCATGACAGATGTCGTGCTGCTGCAGGCTAGTATGCAGCTACATGCTTTTTTCCTTTTAAAGGCAATCGTCTGATCAAGATGCTTTCTACGTGCCTGTTATGTAGCATTCCAAGGGATTCGTGCTTATACGGATTCCTATAACCGCCCATACAACTCTCTAGGCAGTTTTCCTATAAATGAGAGTATCACAAAGAGAGCGTGCTTTTCTATAGTTTTCTTGCTTAGTCATTACGTTTTCTATGTTCGCATTTGAACTCTCAAACCTTTTTTAGAAGTTTCAAGTCTTCCTTCTTCAAGAATCACGATCATGTCGACCAACAGAGGTGAGGCTAGCTCCTCTTCACCGTTACTTGCTTCTAGTTCAGACTCCACAAAAAGTGGTCCCCCTCAAGCGCAGGAGGGCAAGGTCTTGTCACTAGCATAATTTGACCAACCTACGAAGATGGCCATGGAAGCATTAGACAAGGCTAGAATCATCAATGCCATCCCTAAGGATGTATGTACAGATATTCCCTTGCACCCTACGAAGGATTTGTTTGACGCTCCTGATACGTGTCCCACCCCGAAGTGGTAAAGTCGTAACAGCCTCGCCGTATAAATCATTTTAAGATAGAAGTTAGCTTTACAGCCGCTATCCTAGACCTGATCTACACAAGGCGTCCACGACTAATTTGCTTTGAAGTAAGCAGTTTGTAATTTAAATAGATCGTTTACCTAAAAAAGTAAGAAAATATATATATACACTATAATTTAGTTATTACAATTAACGTTTACAACATTACACCATAATATATTTCTTAGTTATTATGTTATTTAGAAATGAAAAATTCTAAAATAAAAGATTAAACCTTAAAAATATATGTTTATTCTTCAAATGTTTTTCCTTACTCCTTAAGATCCAGTAGTTGCTAACTTCAAGGTAGTTGTAAGCCGCTTCTTAGTCAGTACCTGTACTACGTCTGTAAGGATGTGAGCAACCACAGCTCAGTAAGTTAGGATGGAGGACTTAAAACTACACCACAAACATAAACAAGGTTATCAACCAAATTATTTGGTGCAATGCATGTTTAAGCAAATGCCATTACACGACGTTGTCCAACCCGTCATGAGATTAGAGAAATTGCGTCGATCTAATCCAGGTTGAGGAGTTGTCGTTAATGCAATAATTCATGACCAAACCTAGGCTTGTGCAATGAAAACACCGCTCCTCCAGTGACTACCTTCAAACCATTGACTTCACTATTGTCACGACCTCCTCACCTGTTACTTAGTTCGACTAAGGATGAAAAAGAGACCCATTATACCATCCGGCGCTATCCCTTTTGAAGGGGTCGGTATTTAGCCGGAGAATCCTAAGTTTCCTCTAATAAGTTGCTATGCAGATTTGATTTATGTTTATAAGTCATATCTTTGTTAAGTTCAGTTTAGGATGATCAATCACTTCATACAATACAAGCTAGAACAACAAACAGAATCATAGTATCACTCATAATCAAGCACATGCATACAACCAACTATCTAACAAGCACAACCAAGTATAATCTCAAGTTTCCAAAATACAGCATCGTATTAATCCTAACTTACCTCAACTCCTCACTCACTCACTCACTCAAGGTCTGACTCGCTCAGGCCATTGCCGATTATCCCTATAACACAAACATGGTTTCAGCTTTTCATATAACTATTATAGGTTGGTTTTATCCTATAACGCTTATTGTTATCTTTTGTTTAGGGTTTAATATACCTAATTATCTAAGTCTTAAGTCTTTTACAATTTTTCTTGAATTGTGTTAAGTTCTATTTCAATTTTCATATCGATTTCTAAATTAGGTTTTTAACTTAATTTTTTTCTAAAAATCTATATGTACACCTTAAAAAATCATTCCAACCAATAATGTGAAATTAATCGCATTATCTTCAGATATCTTAAATATCATTTTTAGTCCCTAACTAGTATTCTAGTCAGTGCGGTATACCAGAATCCTAATTTAATCATCGAATTCACCTCCGTTATGAGAAAATCTTACATTTTTCATATAATTACCCTAATTTAAGTTTCCTATCAGATTTATTGTATATTTCTATTATTATCATAATATCAATTTTTATTCTAATATCTTCTATTTATTATACTTCTAATAATTGTGTATTATGCACTATTACTTATTATGTACATAATACACATCTAATATTTTTATCACTCTAATTACCATCTCCCAACATCAATTATCATTTCAAAATATCTAAATTCATCCTAAATCAAATTTTACACCTAATTACCCAAATTTACAAAATTAATTTAAAATTTATTATTTGTTCCCATTACTTATTTACTACATAATTAACCTAATAATTGCATCTAACACCCTAAATGCTACAAGTATCATATTTCATCAGATTTCAATAGCTTAAAACATATAATTATTCACTAAATCAGTAATTTACTATTTACTTACTTAATTAACCCTAAATTACCTATTTTATGCCTCATTTTAAGGCCTAAAAATTATCTAAAAATTTCAAAAATTAATTTTGAAAATGAGCTTCATAGCATTGTTTTATATCACTAAGTAATCTACACAAAAATTTTGAGCTCAAAACTGCACTCTTAAGGCTATTTATTTCTAAATCAAAACATGCTCGATTTTGTATGATTTCTTAAGAACTATATATCATGAGACATATTTTCATCAAAATAATATTTTTCCTAAAAACTACATACCAAAATATTCTAGAATAACAAAATTCATAATTTTCTAAGAATATTTACTATTTTTGTAATATTACACAAAATCGGGCTGAAAATCGAACTCACCAGTCTGGGTGGCTCTAGCCACCGCCGGCTGTCGTGGCCTTGTCAACCGGTCTAGGCGCTGCCACCACTATGTAGTGGTGGTGGCCGTCCACTCCTAGGTACTCGTCTAGTGTTGGTTCCCCTCTAAAGCCCTAATTGCACAGTTTTCTTATTTTTTTTTTCCTAACCCTAATTTTTCTCTTCTAATTTCGATGCTCTAAATTTTTTTTTACTTCTAACTGTCCAAATGAGCTCTATAATTTTTTTCCCTATTTATAGAGCTATAGAGCTTTGTAGTAATTATCATGTATTTAATTGGACAAGATATTGCCCAAATCCCTTAATTTTTGCCTTGTGTGTTACTTGATTTTAATTAGTTAATTTTTATTCTTCAATTCCTGACTTGCTGCAACTAAATCCACATCATTCCCTATTCCTCTAAATTTTTTTTTATTTTTTCTTGATTAATTAATAATTTTCTTTAATTATTTAATAAGTTTTTAGCAAATTTAAGTAATTTCGCGTATTTTTATCTACACGTAAATACATGTGGAGTACATATGAACATTCCTAATTATTATTTAGGTCATTCTATAATTTTTAGTATACATATAATCTATCTCTAATAATTTATTAGTTATTAGATTACACTTTTCGCCTTTTCGATAATTAATAATTATTGTACTTAAAATTTGAAAATTTTATAGTCTCCTATTTTATTACTTATTTTCTTAAATTTAAGTTTACGGAGTCATTTTTACTAATATTTCTAACTTTACTTTATAATTTAGGATTGATCGGATCTTTCAATGGATCGAAACCTCGAATGGCTGGTTGTGGGGTTTACAGTACAAGTAAGGGTCCTGATGGCTATATGAGTAAAAGTAGGTAATCTGCCCCTAGCTAGGTCATTAGTAACTTTCTTGTAGGAGAGACTCCTGGGTGACATATTAAGTTGTTGAACAAGAAGGAACGGGGTGGCCTTACTATCAAAGAGACACTTCATAGTTTTTGAGAAGTGTTTGGAATTTAGGCGGTGTGTCCCTCTAAGTCATTTTAAGGAGTTTTTCAATAACCACCACTGTAGTCCATCGTAAGTCCCTCCCAATGGGTAGAGAGTATTGAAGGCATTCCAAGTGCTTTGCGAATACCTAGTGATAAGGGCTACTCTCAAGCTCTTCTACTACTTTTATATGTAGAAGAGCGTTGGGGGGTGGCCTTACCTCCAGCCGCACTTAGGAAATAAGTTGTTCTATGGCCTTATTGATTTAGTCAAAGGCTGGTAGGACGAATACGTAGTGGTTGATTTGCCTAAAGAGGTCAACTTCTCAACCTGATGGATCGAAATAGTTCGTACCAAAGGTAAGAAGAGGCTCGATCTGAGTAACACCAAGGCCATCCAGGAGATCTTGGCCTTTATGGAGTTGACAAGTGGTCAGGAAATCAATGTTGCAGTGACCATGGAGAGGTATTTCTAGCACCTAATCTCCAAGCTCTTCCCTAACATGAAGAAGGTTGTGGTGAAGAAGTGGGTTAAAGGTGTTGGTTCGTTCCTACATACCTATTTATTATGCTAGTGTCAAGGTGCTTCATTCAATGCCTGTAAGATGGGAGGACCTTCGTAGTCGTACTAGTCACGGCGGTGTTTTACGAATGGTAGTGATAGTTTCTTTTGATTTGTCCTTGTTTTCTTTATCTAACCTTAGATCGGCCTTTTTATAGGCAAAAATTTGGCTCTAAAGATACCTCATCCATTTGTGGATGACCTAGTAAGCTAGCACTAAGCATAGACTAAGGTAACCCAACCAACAGGGAAGGTAGTAAGAGCAAAGCCGGGGTCGAGTGAGACTAGTAAGCTACGGTCGAAGTCTATGCCTCAGGAGATTCCCTTCATCTTCTGGGAAGATCTAACGAACGTAGAGCCTTTAGGCATGGCTCTGCCCGCTCCTCTCCTCCATTCATCTGAATCCATCATCATGGGCGATGAAGGCTCTGAAGTGGAGAAGCTCGACGTGCAGGTGTTTTCTCATCTAAGGGTGGTGGAGGGAAAGGCAGAAGAGGAAGCCGCCCCTCCTGCAACAACAGGTTAAAAGTGTAAGGCTCCTAAAGTGTCCGAGGAGCCAAGTCTAACGGAGAAGAAGTAAAAACCCTTGTTGAGGGATCCTTTAGCCAAAAGGAAGTAAAATGAGTAGCCTCTGGCTTATCCCTACTAGAGTGTCAATAACATGGAGGACAGGTTTTTAGACATCCTCAACAATTTTTAAAAGATAGGGCTAAGGTTAAGGCTAAACTCATTCCAAGAAGCACCATACATTTTTTGAGATGAGGCACTAAAGAGGGGGGCCCTGAGTTTGAGATGAAGAGCGCTTAGGGGAAGATCTTAAGGTTAAAGTATGAGGTCTATGTCGATGATATGATGCTGTGGCATCGAACCCTCAACTATCAGGCTTCAATAGAATCTTACACTCCTAGTGATTGGGCTGTCTTATAGAGGATCTCCCAAGAGGGTAGGGGTGACCCCATACAAACTACGGGCCACTTGAGTACGCTAATGCTGTAGGTAAGTCTTCCTTGCTGTTGTGGTGTTGTACTTTTGTGTCTTGTACTAACTGTGGGATTTGTTTTCATCTTGTAGTACCACGACCAAGTGCTCCTTGAATTAAGCAAGTCTCATGTCGCTCAAAAAGAGGTAACAAACTTGCGGGAGGCATTGCGTTTGTAGAAGCGGTGCCTGCTAGAAGCAAAGACTTTTAGCAGGAGGTATATGACTAAGTTCGCTAAGGCCAACGTGCGCTTGCGCCGCTTTATTTTGCAGGTACCAGGGCTTCACGCGAAGCTCAAGCATGCTAAGCAAGAGAGGGGCAAAGTTGAGATAGTAGCCTAAAAGGTCATGAAACTAAAGGCTCGACTGGAGAATGAGTAGAAGACGAAGGCTTGTCTCTTACAGAGGCTGGATGAAGAGGGCACAGCTAGGGCCCGAGTTGAAAAAGAGAATACCGAGTTAAAGACTTCAGTGGCAAGGCTAGAAACTGAGCTAGCGATGAAGGTGTCCGATTGTGAAGGCATTAAGGCCACTTCATTAGAGTTGATCGGTTTAAAGGTCGCTTTGGAGCAACAGGTCAAAGAGTTATGGGGCAGAGTTTCGAAGATGAAAGAGATCATCTCCAAGATAGAGACTTGGGAGGTCTTCAACGACATTGCCACTAAGAAAGCAGTCATTGACTACAGGACCACCAAGGAGTAGCTAGAAGAGCTAGAGGATATAGAGGACCTATCTACTAACTTCACCCACTTCACTAGGAGGCAAGTTCTCTCTCGTTATTCAAAATTGGACTTAAGCTTCCTCGACTTTCTAGACTCCCCAACATTTAATGATAAGAGGGAAGCTCTAGCGAAGGAGAAAGAGTCCATCCAGATGGCTGATAATGATGTAGGCATACCTCTACTGCTAAGGTAGGGTAGGACGCTTCTACATTCGCCTTTGCTTTAGCGGCCTAATAGGAGGCCGCCTCAAAAGCTATCTTTAGGGAAGATCCGTTCACTGAAGGGTCCTTCCACCACCCCTAGCTTACATCCCTTAGGCTTCACTCCAACTTAAGGCTTGCAATCTGAAGTGCCTATAGATCAGCGCTCAAAATAGATAGATGCTTTGGATTTTTCGAAGTCACTAGAGTTAGTTGATCCTAAGAGATAGTAGGGTTCATTTTTTTCTTTTTTTTTTGAAATTATTGTAATCAAGGCCGGGATGCTGGCCTTTACTCTATAATTAAACAACCGTGGAATGAATGGATGAATGTTTTCCAAACGTCCTTTACTGTTCTTTGTTTGTCTTTGAATGTATTTATTAAAAGAATTTTTGTCTAAGTGAAGTTGACCCTTATCGAGGTTCTGTTAGGGTGGTTCCTCTGCATAAGGGGTATTTCCTTTTGTCGAGTTTACCCTATAAGCCCTAAAGTTAAGTTAAGTGACCGTAGGATTGAACTTAGAACACAAGGTTTAGAACGATCGGTTAAAGGATCAAATCAAACCCAAATTATAAACAATTGATAGAAAAATTAGTAGAAACGACTCCGTAAACTTGAATTTAAGAAAATAAGTAATAAAATAGGAGACTATAAAATTTTCAAATTTTGAGTATAATAATTGTTAATTATCGAAAAGACAAAAAGTATAATCTAATAACTAATAAATCACTAGAGATAGATAATATGTATATTAAAAATTATAGAATGACCTAAATAATAATTAGGAATGTTCACATGTACCCCACATGAATTTACGTGTAGATAAAAATACGCGAAATTACTTAAATTGGTCAAAAACTTAGTAAATAATTAAAGAAAATTATTAATTAATTGAGGAAAAATAAAAAAAAAATCAAAGGGATAGGGAATGATGAAAATCTGGTCGTAGCAAGTCAGGATCTAAAGAAAAAAAATTAGCCAATTAGAATCAAGCAACATAAAAGCCAAAAATTAAGAGATTTGGACAATATCTTATCTAATTTAACGCATATTAATTACCACCAAGCTCTATAAATAGGGAAAAAATTCACAGAACTCCTTTGAAAAGTTAGGAATTAGAGAAAAATAGAGAGCTTTAAAAATTCAAGAGAAAAACCAGAAAAAAAAAAAGAAGAAGAAAAGAAAACTATGCAAATAGGGCTAGTGAGCCAAACCTATACACCACCACCACTTGGGATCGAGCCACCACCACTGTAAGCCTTAAAGCTAAGTCAAGTAACTGTAGGATTGAACTTAGAACACAAGGTTTAGGGCGATTGGTTAAAGGATCCGATCAAACCCGAATGATAAACTATGGAGAGAAATATTAGTAAAAATGACTCTGCAAACTTGAATTTAAGAAAATAAGTAATAAAATAGGAGACTATAAAATTTTTAAATTTTAAGTCTAATAATTGCTAATTACTAAAAAGGCGAAAAGTGTAATCTAATAACTAATAAATTACTAAAGATAGATTATATGTATACTAAAAATCATAGAACGACCTAAATAATAATTAGGAATATTCACATGTACCCTACATGTATTTACGTGTAGATAAAAATACGCGAAATTATCTAAATTAGCCAAAAACTTAGTAAATAATTAAAGAAAATTAGTAATTAATTATGCAAAAATCAGAAAGGTATGGAATGATCCAAATCTGGTCATAGCAGGTCAGGATCTGCAAAAGAAAAAATTAGCCAATTAGAATTAGGCAACACAAAAGCCAAAAATTAAAGAAATAGGGCAATGTCATGTCTAATTAATGCATATTAATTACCAAAAACGTTTATAAATAGGGAAAAAATTCACAGAACTCATTTGAGCAGTGAGAAATTAGAGAAAAATATAGAGACTCGAAAATTCAAGAGAAAATCTAGAAAACAAAAAAAAAAAGAAAATAAAAGAAAAGGAAACTGTGCAGATAGGGCTAGTGAGTCAAACCCACACCTCATCACCTGGGACCGAGCCGCCACCACTACCCCACTCTAGACCCACTGTCTAGGCCGACCGATACACTTGGACCGGGTTTGGACGGCCAAAAAATATCAAACCGGGTGAGTCCCATAATTGCCCCAATTTTGTATAATTTCTTAAAATTAGTTATTTTGCCTAGAAAATTATGAAACTTTTTATTCTGGGGTTTTATTGTATGTAGATTTGGGAGAAAATAGTGATTTAGATTAATCACGTCTGAAAATATAGGGTTCTTAATAAATTAAACAAAACCGAGCATGATTAGAACTAAAAATAAATAGGTTTAAGAGTGTAGTTTGGAGCTCAATTTTTTTTTTTCTGTAGAATGGTTATGTGATATAAAACAATGCTATGAAGCCATTTTTTAAAAATTAATTTTCAAAATTTTTAAGTTAATTTTTAGCCCTAAAATGATGGAAAAAATTGGGTAATTTTGGATTAATTAGGTGATTAAAACACTAATTACTGATTTAGATAGTAATTAGATATTTCGGGATGTTAATCTCTGATGTGGAAAATAATCCTAACCTTTGGAGTATTAAGTATAGTTAATTTAGGAAATTAGGTAGTTAATGTAAGAAATTAGTAATATGTGAAATTGAAATTGAAAATTTATAAATCTAAAAATTAAGGTTATTTAGATAATATTATAATAAAAATCAGAATAATACTAAATCTGAAATAAAATTTAATTTTAAGTAAATGTATAAAAATGTAAGATTTTCTCACATCGAGAATAAATCCGATACCCCAATTAGAAATAGCGTGTACCGAATAGTTTAAAATACTGAATTAAGACCTAATAGGATATTTGAATACTCAAGCTTAATGTGATTAATTTCATATTAGGATTCGAGCATATTTAGGACTTAAGAATCAAAACTAGAATCTAATTTAGGATTCGAACCTTGAAATGGAGTAGAAAGAATTATTAGTATATAATAGGTATACATGGAAAAAATGAGTTAAATTATAACTTAGAATATGAATCCTTAAAGTATAAGTACTAAGGAGACCTATTTGTATTATAGGACATCCAGAGACGAATCGACTTGCGACTAAGTGATCGGACGAATTGAGAAATTCTAAGTAAGTTGGGTTATTACTATTATAATAGAGCACTTTTTGTATGGTACTTGGAGACTTAGGATTGTATATGGTTGTGATTGTAAGTAGTTTACGCATGTGTTTGGTGTATCTGAATTCGTGCGGAAATTGTGGTATGATGGATTTTGTGTTATGATTGAATTGGTGTGAATTGTTTGAAAACCCTAAATGAAATTTAATCTTATTCGACTTTAATGACCAAAAATGCCATGCATTGCAACCCATTAGGGGATCATTAAGATTCTCCAACCAAATACCGACCCCTTCGAAAGGGATAGCGCAGGATTGCATAATGGTCCCTTCTTCATCCTTAGTCGAACTAAGTGACGGGAGAGGAGGTCGCGGCGAGGGTAGGAGCAAGTCGCACTTGGCCCGACGCTTCTTCTTCCTTGAGCTTTCCCCATCTAATCTACTCGATAACCTACTATCGAGGTGATCCTTTACAGACAATTTATCCTTATCCTGCTTTCCGCCTGACCTCTCTTAGTCAACATTGCACCTAATGTGGATGTTGTCTTCATGGTCAATGTAATTTTGGGCTTTGTTCTAGAATTCGGCTAAAGTCTTCAACTTGCTCTTTACAAGTGATTAGAAGAAATCTTCTAAGGGTCAAATGCTAAGCTAGGCGGTGCAGAAAGCGACTCCCTCATCTAACTGAGGGATCTCGACCACAGCATTATTGAATCAAGCCACATAATCGTGTAGAGACTCACCTTCACCTTGCCTTACTGGGTATAAGGACGATGTGTCTTCGATAGGGGCTTATTAGTCCTGAAATGGAGGCTGAACTTCTTAGCCAGCTCATCGAAAGAGCTGATAGAACAGTCAGGAATGTGGTTAAACCATGTTTGTGCTGCCTTCCTTAATGTGCCTAGGAAGGCTTTACCCATTATAGTATCCCCATGACCGTAAAGGTTCATAAGGGTATGAAAGTGGAGATTATGGTTGTTAGGGTCACTCGTACCATCATACTGATCCATGGATGGAAGTTTGCCATTAGAGGGTAGCACTTCGTCTTGGATACCCTTGGTGAAGGGGGTCTTATTGCTGGCGACCAGCCCGGCGTTGCCAGCAAGCTTGCTCCCATGCTGCTTGGAGAGCTGCTTTACCATTGTACATGTCATGATCTTAAAGAGGGCTTAATAAAATTGTCTAAAATTTCCATATTACGTGTACACTCGTAATACAAAAATTATCTTGCAAACTAGAGATTGTAAGACTCTAAACAATTAGTTACTAAGGTTTTAGATTTTTAATTTAATTAACTTATTATAACATATAAGTGACTATAGATATCCGATATTCCACAGTCCATTAAAACCGTAGAGAGTCGGTACCTCCTACCAAATGCTAAGACAAGATAAAATAATTTACTAATTTATAAGAAATACTATATAATCTTATTATATAAATATGCTCTACATAAATTTTTTCTGTACCGTNACAAAGTTGTAAAATATCAATTTAAGCTTATCCTAGTATAATTACAATTTAATGATTATTTGAATCATATATATTTGAATTTTCTTATTTTAGGTCTATTTTACTATAATTACTCATTTTAACTTTTTTTTTAGGTTTAGGTTTATTAATTCATTTTTTTCTACTTTACCAATTTTCTAATTAATTAATTATTTATTAATATTATTAATTACGAAAATTACTTAATTTATTCTTAAGTAGTGATGTGGCAGCATATGGAAGTGCCACTTATCCTTTATATATATTTTTTTTCTTATTTTCCTGTTTTACAATATAATTATATATATATAAATGATTATGATTATATTTTATTAAATTTTCTAATTTACTTAATTATTAATCTTTCTCCAATTTATGGTGTTCTTATGTATACATGTATATATATTTATTTTAATATTATAGCATATTGTATATACTATTTACATATACTCATATTTTTACGTATACATCACTATTCATATACGTACATTTATATGTATACTATACTTTATATAATAAATTATTCTAACTTTATCTATATATTATGTACAAGTTTAATATACACTTATTTATACTATATATACTTATGTACATATATGGTTATACTTTACATATATACGTATGCACAAAAATACAAAATACAATTAATAATATACATATATACCCACATATCCAACACGGTTTACTATATGTATATATATGAATATACTAAAATTCTTATACTTTGAAAATACTAAGTATATATATACATAAATTTACTATTTACATATACATATATATACCTCAAATAGTAAAAATAATAATAATTACATATATATACATAATCACGTATATATACATAAATAATTAAATAAAATACTAAATATATATATAAATATATATAAAGGAAATATTTAGTACATATACATATACTATACGTGTATATCTACATATATTATATAACAAAATACTAAGTATCAATACATGTATAATACATACGCATACATATGTACAAAATACATGTGTAGGAAAAATACATATTATATGTACTACTATTTATACATATATACATATCGTATATTATACATAATAATACATATATACACACCTATATACATATGTTTATACACAAATAGAGAAAATACCTAATACATATGTATATATCTATTCATGCATACATATATGTACATATAAATAAATAAATAAATAAAATACTTAGTATATATGTAGTATAGAATATATATATGTACAAAATAAATAATTATTTTGTCTTCTTCTTCTCCTAATTACTTAATTCTTGTTTTCCCCTCTTTCTTTTTGGTTTCGGTTTCTATGTTGTGTGTGTACATTAGCTTTTGTTTTTCTTTTTCTTTTCTACTTACAGGTGTTCCAAACGTTGCTTTTCCTTCTAGGACAATTAAAGGCAATTGAAAAGCAAATTGGAGAGAAGAAAGATTAGCAATGAAAATGGGCATTTAATGAGACAAGACAATCTCATCATTTCACTTGGTTTTGGTGTTGTAAAAGTAATACCTGAAATTTTTTTTTTTTTTAAAACGTGAGCTACTATGTATGTATATGGAACAAGAAGAAAAATTGAAGAAGGAAAAAGAAAGAAAAGAAAATAAAGAAAAAAGAAATTAAAAATAATTATATGTAAATTTTTCAAACATCAAAGTAATAAAAATAACATTTGTAAATTCATTTTTGGAATTTTATGAAAATTTATCAATTTAATTGGTATTTGTTATGATTATAATTTTTACAAGTTATTTTAATATTTTTATTAAAAGTTTTACGCGATTTACTCGATAATTATAATCAACTATGATTATATCACTATTAAATAATATTTATTCATTTTATAAGCTTAAAGTTATAGTTTTAGGGTTTCGATCAAGTTCGGATTTGATTTCGAATATTTATGCATACATCGGATTTAAGGTTTTTGTATATGATTTTAGTTTCAAATAAAATTTTAGGGTTTTTATCTTTTATATTATGTTCAAATTTAAAATTTTAATTAGTTTTAAGTTTATCGATTCCGTTGAGTTAGGTTAATTATTTATAATATTTAAATTAATTCGTTACCTAAAATGCTAAATTTGTAGAGTTTATAGCATGGAACTCGTTCAAGTTAGCATCGTTTACTAGGTAAGCTTGCCGTGCAGTAGAATGAGCATGGACTCCTTGCAAATTTGCTTCTCGCTCGTTGCTAAGCGTTGCTTGGTCACGGGTAGCCACAGACCTTACTGGCTGTTGATACAATAATGGATTAGGTTGTTGATCCATGTCGTTTTTGCTGTTGATGTTGGCCGTTTCACTTGGTGTAGGTATTTGAAGCTTTAGGATGGTGAGTTTGCGTGCTATGTCGCTTCGCTTCGTTTAAGCGAGCATGGAGCATTTTGTTTTGTGCTGCATACTCCTCAACCATGTGTTCCATACGCGTTAGGCACTCCTCTAGCATTGCCCTTGGGAGGGGCTGATCGCCCTTTGGTTGGTTGTTCACCAACTATTGATTTTCTTACTTATTGCGCTAAGACATGATGTTGAAAGACTTGATGTGGGTTATGTGTTTAATGTGTTTAAGGTTATGGGTGTAAAGATGTTCTTTCTTACAGACAGTGCCAAATGTTGTTTCTCAGTTCTTGCCAATAGGGGACGCTGAAGGGTTGTCCAGCATGATTACTCCGATCCTTAAGTTAGTAACGAGCTCTTGATAGTGCAGAATACTCGAGAGTAATACGTAGGCTTAAAATGTAGAGTGCGTAGAGAAGGTTACCGTTAGGTAGTAGCCTAGTATTTATAACGGAGTAGAGCTGGTGGTTAAAGATTAATTGGCAGGAGAGATCTTTCTTTCACAAGTGTGGAAGAGTAGAGCTATCATGCCTAATATATCCTTAATATTTAAGACGTGACTATTTCATTCTTATCTTGTGGATTATGGCCGTTGCAATGCTTTGTAGGCTTGGACAGTTCAGTCCTAAGCCTGAGGCTTACCAAGGTAAGTCTAGGGTGGCAAAGCTAGACGGATCTGATCAAGCCTGAGAAGTAAGTCTAAGGTGGCAAGGATTGACACATCTAGTTGGGCTTGAGGGATCTATACCCAAAGTGTCCTGTCAACAGTTTGGTTCAAAATTAAAAGCTTAAAACTTCATTCGATAAGTTGAGAAGATATGTGATAAGTTTAGACAACATAAATTTCAAACTAATATAGGGATTAATTGCAATTTTTTTCTACAATGGCATTGGTGTCATATTGATGGGGTTTTGAAAAAACTGCTTACAATGGTTTGAGGTTACTATAAATTAATGAATACTTTAGATGCCGTTCTTAGACTGTGTAGATTGTTTTAAAACTTTCAATGTGAATTCTTTGTAACTTTTCAATATGTCCATGTAACTTTTAAATTTTACTTTCGACATGAAAACCTCATATCAATCGGGAGAATATCGATGTTGTTGATAGGGATATAAATAAACAAATCCTATTAACAAACCATTCAATTTTGGGTTGAGTTCGGTTTGGTGATATTGGAGTCCCGCTTGAACTTTAGCAACTCAAGTTCTAAATTGAGTTAATATCAAGTTTTATAATAATAAACTTTTTAGGCTCATAAGGTTAATCGAGTTTTGTATAATATTTATTTTACTTTTTATATTTTCAAATAGATTTAAAAAAAAAAAAGTTTGTGTAGCTGTAACGAATCCATAGCTTCTGTATTCTTTTTTAGAAATCCTCAGAGAACGCCAGGAAAACGGAAAGTAGACATGCATTGTCGACTTTGGTGGAAGAGTGGATCAAGCATCCAATAGTTGAGATTGAGGAAAATCCTTTTTAATTGCAATTTTCCACACTCGCATCAGTTTCATATTGATTTGGTTTGAAAAAAAACGTCTTACCGTGTTCTGATTATACGATGAATCAATGAAGCTTTAGATGCTGTGTCGGCACTCAGCAGGAAGAGTAAGAATATTTATAGAAGCTTTTAAAAAATTATCATTTATATTTTTATATTATAAAATTCTATTAACATCTATATATTGTTAATCAATGCCTTAGACATTAGTAACATTGAAGTTGTTCTTATGGTGATATAGATCGATTTTAAATTTTTGAAGTATCACTTCATTCTTTAATAACTTCTAAAAATACGTGGATAATTTTCAAAGTTTAGCTCGGACTCAGAAAAATCTATCCGCCAAGAGAATATCAATGCTGTTTCCGGCAAACAAAGAATATCGCCGTCGTTGTCAAGAAAGTGATGTTTCTCCTATGTCTTTATGAAACAGGACCAGTGGACCACATCGATAGTGACATTGCCGCGTGAAAACATGCTTTCGTTTCATGGTCGAAGCCTACAAGCGGAACTCGCCCCCTTTTCCACAAAAAGCATACGGCCAAACACATAACTCATGAAGCACGGTACTTGCTTGGCCAGTCAAGCTTGTCAATTCAAGCATTTAACCCCAATTAAAAGTTCACTTCTTGCAATAATATCTCCTTTGCGGACGGCGTGTTCCTCGTATCTCCAACATGATTCACTTTGGTAAGGATTCTGTTTAGAATTTACAGATGTCACGTGAATAACATAAAAGCTAAACATTTTTTTTTTCCCCTCTAAGAGCCACTCAACTTTATTCTTAAGTTTGTTTATAAAGTTCCTTAACATTTTTTATATTATTTACATGATCCATAATAAGTAAATTTAAACTAATACAATATTTAAAAAAATAAATAAAAGATTACTTTTTTGAGTCTTTAGTTAAGAAATCCAAAAAGAAGTCTTTTAACTCTCCTCTCTACACCCTCAAAGAACTCCAAAAAAAGAAGAAGAAATTCTTAGGTCTTTGCTTTCATAACAGAAACTTCATATGAGGATACTCTAATAAGAAAGACAAAGTTATTAGGAGTAGACCAAAAACCAACCAAATTGAATCCATTTACAAGCCCAATCGAACCAAATTAAAAATATAGTTTTTTTTTTTTTCAGTTTGGTTTAGAAATTTTCAAATTAAACTAGAATGTTGGTTTATGGATAGTTTTAAAGGACAAACTAAATTAATCCATAAAACCAAATTAAACTATTTTATATAAAAATATGGTAATATTTTACTTGCAATTAAAGAAGTTCTTTTATTATAATATAACACTTAAAGAAAATTTTAGTTTTCATTTGTTGATTTGTACATGTATTGAATTTTTATTATCATAATTTATAAATTATATATATAGTTTGACTCAAAATTTATATTATGTGCTAATTTTATAAATAAAATTTGCTATTAATAAGCATTTGAAATCTCATAATCACAGTACTAAGAAATCATTAATATTTAATATGATATCAATACTTATTATTAAATAAAGTCAATATTTTCATGTGAGATTACATGTTGTGCAAGTATATTTTTCTCTATTAAAAAATACGATTCAATTTGTAAAGGAAACCAAACCAAAACAAACTGAAATTTTATAGTTTAAAAAAATTCATAATCTGATCAGTATGATTTGATAAAAATTTATAAAAAACCAAACCAAATTTTATGATTTGAATTGGTTTGAAGAAAAAACAAAACCAATCCAAACCATGCCAACTTTTACTAATAACATAAAAAGTTAAAACTTCAGTGGATAAGTTAATATGACATGTGATAAGTTTCGACAACTTAAATCTCAAACCAATATCATACACAAAAGGAATTATGACACATTTGGTTGCTAAATTTTGGCCGAATCTTCAGTTAATTACCTGAATTTTCAAATTACCAAGTTGAGTACCAATCATAATATTCTTTCCGATACTATGATGTGTTTGAAGTGATCTCTTATGCCAACCGAAGAAAAAAGTTATAAATCACTAATCTAAATTTCTGACTAAGTGACTCCATATGTTAGAAATCCCAATTATACTTAGGACATATTTACTACATACACATTAGGCTAGGATCGTACACTGAATGTCCCTTTAGAGCAATCCTTAATTTTAAAAAAAATTATATAATAAATAATGTTGTTAGATTTGGATTGGATAGATGATCAGAGTATGAAAGGGAATAAAAGATTAAGAAAAAAAAAACTAAATTTGATTGAGGTTAAATCAAAATTGAACGGAAATCAAATTGAATTAAATCATATTCATCAATCCAAATTCGACAAAAAACTGCAAATAATTCTTTCAAAAAAAGTGGTACGAAAACCGCACGAGAGGCTACCAACTCTATTTTCCCTTAGCATCATCAGAAAATAATTAAAAACTAGTTGTATGCATACAATATGCTTTTGAAGTGATTAAGGTTTATCAGTACCCATGTTTGTCCCGTGATGACTCAGAGAAAAATATAACAATAGAATCTCTACTTCCCGATTCTTCGAGAAAATATTTAACCAGTATTCTTCAATTAAACTAAATTTGGTCTTATGAACTATAAAATGTATGCTCTTTATATTTCAAATTTTTGGGTTTCTCTTTTATGTGTCCTTTTCAATTTCTTAGAAAGCTCCTAGTGCCTAATAAAGATGAAGTAGTGTGTCTTTAAAGGTTACATTTTATGAAGATCTCATATAAAATGCAATCTTTCATTTGTAACTTGTTGATTGTCAATCCTTGGCCCAAGGCTTTGAAGAACCAAGCCAACCAAGGAGTCCAACTAGGGTAGTGATAGGATCTCTCTAGTCTTAATAAGGAATAACTGGAGGTATGTTTAAGTTCAATCTATCTTGCTTGATATTGACCTCGAACACTTCAAGAACCCTCTTCTAAAGTCTTCAATCTCCACTTCTCGTCCTTGAAGGAAGAAGTCTGACCTCATTCCTGAAGACCTCCCCAAGAGAGCTCGTTGGTTGATAAGTTAGATATACACTCCTCTTTTTCTCTCTCATCATTAAATGCTAAATGACTGTCTAACGCATGGCCTATAGCCTAATTGCTAAATTGGGGCAACCATCCTCTACCAATGGAATAGGTCCATCTCCCAAGCCTCTACTAACCAATAGAAGGTGGATTATTTTTTCTTGTACTGACAAAACCGTCTCCTCAGATGTCATAGCGAAAAGTCCCTTCTTACCGCATATTCGAACAAGTCAAATCCTATAACCTATAAATAGAGATAAATTCACTAAGAGAGTCTGTTTTTTAGTACTCTTGGGAACTCACTTAACTCTCTCTAAAATTCTCCTCCTCCCTTCACTAACTTGAGCTCACCTATTAGTAGGTGATCGACTTTAATACCAATTTATAATGCTCAAAGCCAATACTTAAACCATTGAATAAGCCATTGGCAAAAAGAAAAAAAAAGTGAATAAAACGAACCAACAAATAGAAATAAGCCCATTAACTACATGGTCTAGATGTTGCAATCTTGTATTCACAATAAGGTATTTGCTATCATTGCTTTACAAACTGGTATCACGATCTCTTACAATATATGTAGGACACTTGACAATGAGATATCACAAGTATTATCAACTAGATACTGATACATGTTCCCTGCCTAGTATTAGTAAATGATAATATGTTCATAAAAAAAATTAAAATCCAAATTATGCTTTGATAATTTTCTGCCTAAAATTTTCTGTAAGACCTGAGATGTTACGTAATTAGAAGCACTTAGTTGAAGCGTTATAATATACAAGTCCATAAGCCTTAAAGTAAGCATTATCACTAAATAATGAGATAGGTTAAAGGTTCCTCTTCTACTGATTATGTGACTTAATATGTGTTTTTGCCAATCTAGTAAGCCATTACTTGAAAAGATCAAATGCCAAAATCGTCATACCTAGGTTAACCTATACGATCAAATCTAATTCGGCTTAACCCTACCATATAATCAATCTAATCCAATCTAATGCACTTTAACACATAGTTTAATTCCATTTATTCCTTAAACCCTTTTACATGTTTAGGTCAACTATAATAATCTTAATAGGGGCTTAGCAAAATTTCCCTAAAGTTACCATATCATATATGCACCTGCAAGACTCTAACTTAGTGTTTCATTACTTTTAATCATAATACATATATTTAATTAATTAGAAAAATAATTAAAAAACTAATATTATATTGTTCACCAGAATAGTAGAGAATCAAAATTCTCTATCAAATAATAAGATTAGGTAGTTTAAACTTTTTAAAGGATATTGATTCAAAATAAGTCTAAAGAGGTAGAGATTTTGAAAATAGAAGAACACGTATTTTAATATTATCATTCACATAATCTAAGTTCATTCCAAATAATATTATATCTTATACCTATCCTTCATAGTTTGAGTCTTCTATACTTGTCACATGGCTCTTAACCCATTATAAGCTTTGATATAACTGTAAAAAAGACTATTGGGGGGGTAAGCAAAACCACAACTCAATAAGATCATCTCTCGTGCTATACAATAAGCAATTAGCAAAACAAGTTATTAATTATTAATATGTATTGCATTAAACAAACATTTGAATGCAACAGTATATACATCATTCGAAAACTATGTACAGTGAAGATTTGCATCCTTTAGTCGCTAAGGATTGGGGAATAAGTTCCAACACATTAGCTCCAGGTGTTACCACTCTAAGAAAAATCTCCCTTGGCATAATGTCATATTAATCAATCATAATATATCAAAATATCGTAAGTTTAACTCAAGCAGCTTTTAATTTTAAATGTTAAAATAATAATAAAATGATAATACATATAGGTTCTAGAATGTAGGTAACCCTAAACAATTGTATTAGCGAATGAAGCCCTAGTCAAAGGACGATATTCCCTGTTACATAATAGTTTTCAGATGTCAAGGCAAGGTTACGAATGAAGAATCACCTTCGTATAGCCTTTTTGTACCATCGCATGATGTTAATGGCCTTATTTTATGTAGTCATGCAATACATGTTTGATTTAACTTTTAAGCCAAATAGTCATTATGTTCATTATGACAGAATCAAACAAATAATACAAACACTTAGCAGTAATAATGTAATTGATGACATAACAAACAATATATATCGTTTCATATAATTTAGAGTATTTTTACATAATATAACAAGTAATACCAAGCACAAGCATTCTCCATATCCCCATGTAATTCAAATTCATATAATATATTAATTAAGGTGCAATCTATCATAAGCATAAGTAAGTGAGGTAATCATCGAGATGTACTCACCTGTCTACAATAGCTATTCAAACTAATTTCCCTAAAGGCAATTAATGGAGAAGATCTAAATTACAAGTAACCAAGTGTATATTGTTGAAACTAGAACAAACTAAACTCTAATTGACCAAGTTTATTCACTTAGCTCGATTTGAAACAAAACTTCAATTTAATATTATCTACTCATCCTAACACGTTTTAACAAACGAATCATCGCTTTAAATGTTTAGAAGCTCTAGCTTTGCATAGACTTGTTATATTTTTGCAAAGGTAAGTTTTGTTTATAGTTCAAATGGAATTTTCGATTCCCATGAGTAGTTTTCTAGCTTTATGACTTTGTTAATTGATTTAACTAATTCATAAATTAGATAGCGTTTATTAAGGTTTATATTATTTAATTTGATTTGGGATAAGCGTTAGAGTTTTGATCCTATTATCTATCTTAGAGTTTTGTTGTATGCGTTCATTTTATTCAATTATAAGTTCAAAGCTATAATTAGACCAAGCCTAAGTATAAGATCCACTAGATTTGCCTGATATAGTTGGTTATATGGTTTAGTATTGGTCTATAATATTTGAACCTAAGCTTGTATATATAATATAAAACCTATATGTAACTAAATTCCTTCTACTAACTCATTAATATTATCCATATCAAACCTAATGAATTCAAATGGAAACTCTGATTGCTTTCTTACTTTCTTTTTTTTTTTTTCTTAGCATCTCCTTATATTAAGGCACATATGTGCATATTTTTATATTTTGAATCGTCAAAGTAAAGCCCAAAAGTATTTATTGATAGGGGTAATATATGTAGTATATCACCTAATACCCATACATTTAACTTAATTACCTTCATTATTCCCCATTTTATTAAGGATGAGTATAGAATATTTTGGAATATGTTTAATTCACCTATCCTTTTTGAAATCTTCCTACGTCAGTTTGTGAGGTTGTAATCAATATACGGCAATATTTTAAGTTTTATAAGCAAGTAATACACATATCAATAATGAATTAATATATATGATAATAGCCTCAATGTTATTGGTGTCAGAATTTATTGTTATTATTCTTATTATTGGATAAGTAGTCATTTCTTGGAGACTAGCTCCTTTCTAAAATATGGTAATTTAGGAAAGTGGAATTTCATATTACATCAAGCAGCTCTTGTGACTTTATGAATTCTAAAATATGGTAATTTAGGAAAGTGGAATTTCATATTACATCAAGCAGCTCTTGTGACTATATGAATTTGTTAATTGAGTAGAACAACCTATAAATTGATCATAGCATAAAAAATTAGGAGTTGAGTCGTTTAATTTGTAAGGGTATGGAGACATAGGCTTTGGCCTATATTGCTACCATATTCTACTCTGTTATCTGCAATTGATAATAAGTGAGCTTTACAACTACGAGGCTAGTCCTTGAATTTTACGGATTAGTTTAATTATGGGCTTAGTTTAATTGTCCATTTTGATTAAGCATTATGCTTCTAGGTAACTATGGACAATGGTAACATTGGTGTTGTAACTTATGCTATTTAACGTGCATCTATCCTATAATTTCATATTTCCTTTCCCTATGTTTATACTTCCCAAAACAAGAGGCAATTTAGAAAACAAGTCACACTTAGTATTAGCACCATATGGCTTTATTATACCAAGTTTCATTATAATTTATTTCTATCTCATGTGCTTATGTGAAAAACTTTCTACCAAATACAATAAGGCATTTTGACAGTAGAAGCAAATGAAAGCTAATGAGCTTACATCTTGCTATTTTTGTATTAATGCATGACTTAGTTTTTATTTATGTATTTATTATTTATTTATATATTACTACTATTATTACTACCACTACTTATTATTATTATTATATCCAATAGAGTAATCTATTAAATTTATTAATATTCTATTATCTTACTAATAGATGGTAATTTAAGACCTGAATACAATATGTATGATTTAAACGAGTTAGTATATAAAAAAAAATTTAATATGGGACACAAACGAATTAAACTTGTTTAAATATGATTAAATTTGTATTTAGGTTCGGATTAAGATTCTAAACCAAGACACAAGATACGAAATACTTTATATATTTTACTATTGTTGCACAAATAATTTTTTTCTAAGTTAGAAATTTTAATTAAGGATATGTAATATCTTTAGCTATATATTGTTCTTGCTGCATTATAGTTTAAATAGGCAAAAATTTTTGAACTCATATGTAAATTTTTTAATTGTCTCTCTTAAAAATTTAACAGATAATGTGATAAATTTTGAAATTAACACTGATATATTGATATCTATTTAAGTCATAATTTTACTTTATTACATACTCTTTTTGTTACATCATAATTTAAATTGACAATAAATTATAAACTCATGAATAGATTTTTTGATAGTCTTCCTTAGAAATCTAACAAAAAATGTGATAAATTTGAAAATCAATACTGACATTAATATCTATTTAATCCATAGTTTCATTTAATATAATGATGTTATATAGCTTAAAAATTTTGAATTTTTTATATTTAGTAAAATTTTGTTTTACTAAGAGCTTTTATTTGGATTATAATTTTTTTATTAAGTATGAATATACTATGTTATTGATATTTGTAAAATTTAAATATTATTATATATTCATAATCTATAAATATTTCATAGATAATTATAATTTTTTAATCTATAAATAGTATCAAATTTAAAATAATCTAGATACAATATAATATAGCACGAAGTCAAACTCGAATATGAGACATAGTAGTTTATATATTTAGATTTTTATACATAATTAATAAAACACTTATATTACAAGTTTAAAGTTTTTTAATACGAAATTGTTTAAATATAAAAATGAAACACGAATTGTTACTAGGAAGCTTATTTATTAAATCACTTATAAGGGAACACAACATATGATGTGTATCCCATTAGCTATCGCTAATTTTACGTTTTATGGATGTATCATATTTTCTTCTAAGGCTCAAAAATGGAAGCAGAGTCAAACATAACTACATGGCAGTATGCTTACCTCACGAATTTGTAGTGCCAAGCTATCGCTAATTGCTTCGTTGGGGGATGATGCTAGAGAGTTCGCTACAGAGTCCGCTCCCCGAGCAAGCAAGGAAAAAGGCCAATAGGATCAGTTTCGTAATTGAATTTTAGTACACGAGTTGAAAACGAATGGGTACTTTACCTTGGTGCTTTTTGGGTTGCAACGTTAGCTTATGGTCGACCTCGCCGGAAATTCTGTCGTAGCGCAACAAAATGACCAGCGAAGAGAAGGGATCAAAATGCAATTTTTTTACTTTTTATGCGAATCCACGCGAACGAATTCTTGACGGAGTAAAGACCTTACCTCAGTCTAGTGCTGGTGATTGTGGCCTCTTAATCGCGCTTGTCGCGGTTTCTTGCCACAGTCTGCCCTGTTTTGCTATCGTTGAAACAGGGGCTTTCTTAGCCAACAGCTGTGAAAGGAAAAGCGAAGAAAGAAGAGCATCGAGACAGAAGCAATTGAGGCCCAGGCTCCCATGCATGCACTCAACTGGGTGAATGGAGAGAGGGAAAATGTGTATTGCTGAGAATGATACCCAGTTTCACACACACAAGATGACAGAGTGGAAGAGAGAGAAGCGGAGACGAGGGAGTAGCGAGAGAATGTAGTGACAACGAGAGAGCAGAAGGCTGTCGGTGTCAGGGGATAGAGAGTTGATAACAGAGGGATGTTGAGAGATATGAGGGACAGCGAGATGAGAGATGGCCGAGAGATATCGGCAAGGTACAGAGAGAGTGATGACGTGGGATTTGCTCCGGGAAGATAGAATGTTATGTATATTATCTTTGGCTTTAGTGAATTAGAAGGGGCATTGTCGGATTAGATGTTGTGTCTGCCATTAAGATTATCTTAGATACTGTGGTGACGTCAAGTGATGACATCAGGGGCTTCGGCCGAGTAATTAGGGGATAGTTGGGTTCGGTGAGAAGAGGAATAAGATTCGGATGTATTTAGGCTTGTGCCTTGGATACAGGACTGTGAGAAAAAGAAAGGACGTAAATTATATATATATATATATATATATATATATATATATATACCTTCGTTGGTATTAATTCATTTGATGTATCTCGTTATTATTATTTAATATAGTCAGAATTGGATCGAAACTTTAATGCAAACAAAATTAGGATTGAGGGTGAAGAGATGGAACCGAGGTCGATCTATACTAAATTTTTTAAAGATATTACCTCTACATGTACATAATTATATATTATTGATTATTTTAATGATTTATTGTATTCAATTTTATTTTTGAAATTATATATATATATATATATATATAAAAGATAGATTTAGTTTATAAATGATAAAATGAATTATATCTCCTTTTTTCACATTCAATTGCTAATTGACTTCTCAAATTTTTATTCGAATAAAATGTGTCGATAAATGTGGGTTTTCCTTGACATTAAATAATAAATAATAAAATTATAATAGGAGAAATAAATAGCAGGTATATTGATAATAAGTCGTAAGTGAAATAACAAATTATACCATCACAATAACTCATTTAATATGTATCTTCTTCATCAATGAATTGTTTATCTCAACATTTGGTTAAGGTTAGCATATAGTACCACATGGGAATATTGTAATCTTGTTTGTGAGGAATTGACTCCTTTAGCTATGTTGATATGTGTGATAAGTCTTGCATCAAATTCTTTTGAATTTGATTAAGAGTTTAATGCTTATAAAAGGATTTCTTAAGCTTCTTATGTATCATGCACTAGCAATTTGAGGCTTGTGATGTACGGACCCTTAGATGTGAGCCCAAATGGGTTTGTTCATTATATATTTTAACTATTATTAGTGTGTTTAGAATCATTTCATTGAGATGGTTCTGAGTGGAATTCGATTCTCTCGCTCAGTTTGATGATGTGTCTATGGGTTCCTTTTAGTTTGGATATTTTAAGACAATCAATTGGCATATAGATCGGTTTATGGTTGAACCATTTTAACTAACCCAGTCAATCTAGGTTTAAAAACACTGTTAATAGCAAAATTTCATTTCAACACATGAGTACCTACAAAACAGAAAATGGCTGTAGAGGGTGCCAAGCGTTTGAAAGTACTTTGGCAAGATCACTTTAATACTTAAATCAACCTTTTTATTATATGAAAAGGAAACTGTTTCATTGTTAAGTTAAGGAGAGAAAGAGCAAAAAAATTGGAAGGAGAGGTCCTTACTTAGGTGTCTTGGCTCATATTTATAGCAAATAAAGATAAGTTCACTTAGTTTGGGCTATTAGACTTGAGCTAAAATCTTTAGTCGGTTAATATAAGCTTATAACTTTTTTTTTAAAAAGCCTTATTGATGAGAATTAGCCTCCAACTAATCTAAGCCGAAGCCAACCTATCCAAAGCCGATGCCGATGCTGACCCTCCAAAAGAATATGCTGACCTATTCTAACCCGAGGTTGAACAGCTTTCATCAAAGGTAAACAAATGACAGAAGATCAAGGGGAAGAAAAGGAGCTACTCAACGACAAGTTTGTTGTCTATCGAAAAGACAAGAGATCATACAGTTAAGGACTCTGGATTAAAGAACCACTCGGTACCATCCCGATAGGCTAATGACGACTAACTTTAGAACTTGACAATCGTGGACCAATCTCTCTAGTGTCTCAGCTAAGCATTGCGAGACGTCAAGAGCTCCCCTTCGGACCTTGACATCCAACTGTCTACCCTGTCTAGTTCAGGCCTGCTCCTTCTTGGATATGTCGAGTGGCTGCACGTCGAGTTCTGTAAAACACATAATTTTGTATTCTTGTATATATTTTCCTTCATTTTATTTATGAGCCCGATTCTTTAAGGTTTAAGAACTTATACTTTATTTACAGTTTTACCACCAAGGTTTAGTACTTGCTATAAATAGTAACATTTGTACTAATACAAAAATATATATATAGTGAAGAATATTCCCCCATATAGAGAGTGAAACTTTCCTCTTTCAACAAGGTTGTACTTGAGCTAGTAGAGCTTATGATTGCAGGATTATTGAGTGTTGATTAAACTCTTTAATCTCTCCTGTATTCTTATCAACCTTATTCTTAGGATTGTGGTGAACCACTTTATTTGAACCAATTAGTGAGTTATATTTAACCCCCATTTGAATCTCGAGCGACAATTAGTATTTATGAGTTATATCGAACTCTATTTTGAGCTCAAACATTTGATTGTGTTTGTATTTTGGTAAGTTATGTCCATTTACATTCACCATAAAAAACCTTCCTATTCTTCGTACCCATTTTTCTTTTGGAATCCCGAATACCCATTCCTATTCTTTCAAGATCCATTGCCGTTTTAGATTTGAATCTTTATCATCTTGGTATCAAAGCTTTGGAGAGACACGCGTGCTAGTGTTTTTTAAAGTAGATTTGTGGTTCTAACATTTCTGTTAATTATTGTTTTGTAGTGTAACGTATTGTTCATAGTAGTTGTAAGTAGCTGCAGAAGCAGAATAGTGGTTGTTTCTGAGTTACTGGTAATGTCTTCTTGTTTGTTCAATTCTTTGGTCAATTACTGTACAGACAAGAATGTCAGAGGATAGTGTCAACAACACTGGTGATAGTCTTCACGGAAGCTTGAGGTGTTATGTTGGCAACTTAGAATATCAAATTTAGAATCTCATCGACTTTATCTAAGAACTCACTGGATTAGTTAGAGGTTGTAAACAAGATGGCCAAGAGGAAAGAAGGGAGAGAACTCTTGCAAGTGGAAGTGACTCTAATGAACTTGATCATGATGATCGATAGTAGAGGAGAGCTGCCGAACGAAGGAGAGAAAACCAACCTGAGCTAAGAAGATGAAATGAAAGGAGTATTGACTCCGAAACAAATCAAGAAGCCCAGAAAAGAAAGCCAAGGTCGAGAAGGAACATGATCGAGTAGAGCTCTAATAGAAGTGGCCGAACTGAGGAGAATCGACCAACTTAGAATGCAAGGGATGAACCTCAAGCACCTAGTCGAGGACTTGACAATGTTAAGCTGAAACTACAGACCCTCTATGAAAGTAGCCGACTTGAAGAGTTCCTTGAATGGGTTCTCTAAGTCGAGAAGTTATTCGCGTGCTATGAGTGCGATGACCGAGCAAAGGTTAAGTTGGCTTCATTATCCCTTATTGAATATACGAGTCCTTGGTGGGATAAACTAGTTACTAAGCGAGATACTGAAGGAAAGGAGCTGATCAGAACTTGAAGGCTCATGAAAAGATTGATAAACCAACACTTTATGCTGACTTATTTTAAGCAACAGATGCTCCAACCCTCTAAAAGAACATGCCAACTTGTTTTAACCTGAGGCTGAACAGCTTTCATCGAGAGTGAACAAATGACAGAAGACTGAAGAGAAGAAAAGGAGCCACTCAGTAACAAGTCTGTTGTCTGCCGAAAAGATAAGAGATCATACAACTGATGACTCGAGATCAAAGAACCACTCGGTACTATCTTGATAGGTTGGTGATGACTGACTTTAGAACTTGATAATTGTAGGCTGACCTCTCTAGTGTCCCAGCCAAGTATTGCGAGACATCAAGAGCTTCCCCTCAAACCCAGACATCTAATTGTCGACCTTGCCCAATTTGGATCCTGTTCTTTCCTAGACATGCCGAGTTCTATAAAACGCATAGTTTTGTACTCTTGTATATGTTTTTCTTCATTTTATTTATGGGCCTGATTCTTTAGGGTTTAAAATCTTATACTTTATTTACAATTTTTCCATAGGATTTAAAACTTGTTATAAATAGCAACATTTGTACTAATAAAAAAAACAGATATAGTGAAGAATATTCCCCCATACAAAGAGTGAAACTTTCCTCTTTCGAGCAAGACTGTATTTGAGTTAGTAAAGCTTGCGATTATCGGATTATTGAGTGTTGATTAAACTCTTTAATCTCTCCCGTGTTCTTATCAATCTTATTCTTAGGATTGTGGTGAACCCCTTCATTTGAATCGGTTAGTGAGTTATATTTAACCCTCATTTGAATCCCGAGTGACAATTAGTGTTCGTGAGTTGTATCGAACTCTATTTCGAGCTCAAACCCCTGATCGTGTTTGTGTCTTGGTGAGTTATATCCATTTACATTCACCATAAAAAACCTTCCTATTCTTTGTACCTATTTTTCTTTTGGAATCCCAAATACCCATTCTTGTTTGTTCGAGATTCACTGCAGTTCTAGATTTTGGATCCTTATCACCTATCAACAATTATTATTACTATTACTATTGTTGATTATGGTTGAATCAATTGAGATAAGTAAGCTCATGTAGAGTTTAAGAAAGATAGGCTTGGGTCTTATCTCTTGCTCTTTGATTTTTGCAAAAAAAAAATAAAAAAAACGTCCTTAGTAGATGTAGCTACAGAAGCTCTTTGACGCTCAAGTTAGCAAAAATGATTGAGAAGAAGAAGGAAGGAGCACTAAGGACCCAAGGGGAAGTGCTCGTCTTATATATGTATAGTCTAGGTAATGTATCAAGATTGAGCAGAGATAAATAAGAGTATTACTGGAGATGAAAGTAGGCTTTTCAAGAAAGGGGAAAAAGAGAGGACTTAGAGAGATCCCTCACTAGACGTGCTGAGCGCCTTTTATGCAAGTTACTTAGACACGCGATAGTTTGTGGTTTGTTTATATTGGCAGTCGACAGGCAGTTCACTCTACGATAGAAACTGAGCTGCTCTATGGGTGGTTGGTTGTAATTGACTAGCTGACTAAATCCGTAGCCCAAAGATCTAATAACTGTAGGGGTCGTCGAGTATGCTAGCCATACTACGAATATCAGACACTCATTAATGAGTTGCAGTGGAAAGTAGACGCTAAAGACAAAGGTTGAGTCGGGATGCTAAGGAAAGGTTCGTTGGTGCTTGGTTAAGGGCGAGCTAAGGTCTGAGTTGATTCCAAATGGTTAATGTATGCTAGCTTGGCTAATGCTTGGTCAAGGGCAAGCTAAGGTCAGCACTGATGCCAGATGGTCAACATGTGCTTATTGTTAGGCCAATTTGCTCAAGCAAGATATTATATGGCTCATCGAGTGAGTTTACTAAGAATCAAGTTTATATGGGTTAAGTAATACATGTTTATTGACAACAAATATTATATCTCATAAATGAATTATTTCTTGTTAATGTATTATACAATATTTTATCTCACGAATTTGTAAAATCATGATTTACTTATCAAATATTGCAAAACTAGCATTTTCAACTTTACTACGATTCTTTTATCAAGAATTTGTTATGTTTTAACACCGTATGTAAAAGTATGGTTTACGCATAAAATCTTGTTTATTGACTTATGAAATAAAGTAAGCATTTATTTCTACAAACAATTAAGAAAATATCGCAAATAGTGGTTACACTAAGTAGAAAATAGAATTATATTTTGTGCAGGAAAATTATATGTATATATTTATAGAAAACACCAAATACACCTCAAAATTATATCATATACACATCAATTTTGGGAATACCATAATGAGCAAGGAAAATTATCAAATTATAAATATCATTACTTATTGTATAGATTAGCTTATAAGCATCGCATCTACTATTATATAACAATAGATAAAAATATATACATACACATATACCTTATTGACATATGCAATCTTTTGTAACAAATATAATTATTATAGATATGCATATACATATATATATATATATATATGTGTGTGTGTGTGTGTGAATGCATGTAACACTATATAATTATTTCACAATATTTTGTTAGCATAGGCTATAAATTAAGAAATATATCGACATATATTAGTATGGATTTCTTTGTAAATTCTCCTTGAACATAATACTTATTTCTAGTTGTTTACATGAAAGTTTATTATTATTGAGCATGGAATTCTCGATTTGCATTTACATACTCCAGGTTAAGAAATATACTTCTTCTTCTTCCTGTTCTTTTTTTTTTCCCTCTAGTTTCTTTTTTTTTTCAATATTAATATTCAAGGATATTTAGGATTCCTATTATTAGTTACCCCTAATCATCGTGAACTTGCAATTGGAGAGATATTTTGATCACGGTCAGGCACTCGTAGTCTAGTTTGGTTTATTGATGGATGTCGCAGCTCACATTCCTTAAAAATAATTTTATATTATTAAGTTCGAAATTTTCCTAGGCATTTAAACTAAAGTCTGACGAAAATCTTTCAAATGTTTTTTGTGTATCCTTTTTCTTAATCCAATTTCAACGATATTAAGTAATATTTCATCTAAAAGGGTTTTAATACTCACAAACACTCTTAAATTGTTGGAAAAAAATTTTGGGAGTTTATATTGACAACTTGGACTAGTTTAACAACACTAATCAAATCAAATCATCAATTTTTTAACCTATAGAAGATTATTTCAATCATTGAACTTTTATCACAATTTAATATCACTGACTTCTTTTTTAAGCTAGTGGGTGGACCTAGAGAATTGAGCATAATTTCAAGAATGCATTAGAGAAATTTGTTTTGGTAGACTTGAAATAGGGATCACTAAACAAGTTTACTCCCCATAACTTTGCTCAATTTTCTTGCATTCACATAAAGCCCAAAAGTGCTCTTTTGAGCCCTTTAGACTTCTTATGAGCTCTAAAAGCCTTCTTGGGCTTTTTTATAAACTTTGAACAAATAAGTAGAGATGAATGTAGAATGAAGAGATTGGAGGGCCATCGTTAATATCAATTACATATTATAGGATGAAGATATTGGGTTGGACTTTTGATTGAGTCTCAGCAAATGGATAATAGCTAATGGACAACTTAACTAGATAAGGAGTTGATTAACGGTATAAGGGTTCGAATTTAAGATCTCATGCTCTCATATCATGTTATAACTAATATCACAACTGTTTTATCTAAAAGTTTAAATTTATAAATACGATGTAAATTATTATATTTATTATGTAATACTATTAAGTAATTTGTCTATTTTTTTATGATTGAACTATGACATAATAATGAGCTTGTATTTCTTGTCACTTAAGGGGTGGTGGTAGATATCTATTTCATGCGGAAAGCTTGTAGACAAATTTTATATTTGACTGTATAAAGAGATAGGTTGTATACACTGTATATAGTGTTTACATTGACAATATGGACAATATGCTGAAATGAGAAAGATTAGGAACGTGTTTCTACAGGCTAAGATGAGAAGTTAGATGCTTCAGGATGCATCTTCTAATTTGAAAGCTTTTTGTTTACAGACCTGAGTGCACCAATTATGATCAAATAGTTGAGACGTGGCCCAGGAGTAGGCCAAAATTTTTCACAAAAGTGCTAAGGAAAAATTAAAATGTGAAGGACTGATAATTTTGTGTTCTCTTCATACTGGCACAGTAATAATGAATTGCCAAATTTGGTTGATGTTCATTCTTTCCTGCAAATTCCATCTTTGGACTTGTTTCTTTGACTCCTCTCCACTGGTAGAGTTGAAATGTTGAAGAGTGGGTCTATGCATTTCTATTGATGGTCAGGCATTCTCCTTCTGATAGATCATGTGCTTGTGGGAACTTAGTTGAGCATTTCTCCATAAGATATAGTACCTAATATTCGATTCTAGACAGTTAATCTGAAACTCTTTCTACTGTCCGAGGAGTAATCACTGTCATTGAGGCAAGTGCTGCTCCTCGAGCTGGTTGCTGAAGAGGTAAATGAAAATGGCCTGGACAGGTTTTGGGCATTTATTCCTGGAATGGCCTCTCTGAACGATCTCTGAGGTAAATGATCACTAGAGGAATCTCATATTCGGCGGATAAAGGACTAAATTAAATGGAAATAATACTCAACACCTCCAAAGTGGACTTTGCATAATTTAAATGGTACGAGTACATTAAAAGTTTTCTGAGTTTATGTTATTATTATAGAATGTAAATCCTTTATGTATAGCTATACATCATTGAAAATACTGAAAGAGCATGCAGTTGGTGTAACAATGGAAACGTTGAAGGGTTAAACGACTTACTTGAAAAGAAGGGACTTGCTTCAATTTTGGCATAAATATGGGGATTAAAGCGGCTCAATTAAAAAATATAGGACTTGATTGACTTTCAACATAATCCTTGAGGACTTCCTGCATACTTTTTCCCTAGTTTAAAATACATTTTCAAAATTGGAAAATGATATGGATCCTTACTTAAAGGGGAGAGCTGTATGCTGAATAGATCATCATCATCCTCAGGAGATCCCGGAACCATTTCATCATAGGTCAGCTTGTTGAGCCGACTTTTTTCCATGGGATGCATATGCGTTTCTGTTGCCTTGTCCTTAGTCCTCTCAGTTTCTCAATGACATTATCACGCTTCATTCGGGAGATTCCACAGGAGAGCTTCTCTAAGAAGAACTTCCTATCCTTTTTCATCTTCCTACATCAAAATTGGACTTCTTCATCATCAGATGACGCTAATACATTGGCTGAGTTGAAGCATAAAATTGTCAATGAACAGGACAGGATGGCCAATATGAATCAGATAGTCAATGACCTTTACACTAACCAAAATAAAAATCCACAGGTGAGGCAATGTGTTGTCTAAAATATAAAACGACACTAGATCTGATAGGCTTAAGCTTTGAAATCACGGGTTGTGGTCTAAATTTTACCACATTATCCTGAAGGATGTCCAAGCTTCTATGTACTTTTTATGATTTCAACTTAAGGTATTCTCGTTTAGGCTACTATTATCTCCCTAGTTGAAGATGACCTTCTAACGGCATAAGCAGATTTACCACTTATATGTAAGACTGCATCCTAATTATTTGTTTTCTGTGGTAGATGAAATGATCCATGACATAATAAACAGAAAAGTGTATATTTTCATGCCACAATCTGAATTTTCTCTAACCTGTCAAGTATCACCCATGTTGGTGGCTGCCTCTAAAGCCTTATGCTTTGGTGATTCTCCTGAAACTACCTCTAACTTGAACTCAATCTGGAAGCATCATGGAAAAAACAAGGACCCATCAGTTACTAATGTTTGCAGAGTCTGCTTTACAACCGAACCTCAATTCCAATAATCCATCCTTTTTTTACCTAAAAGGTCTAAGCTTTTTGAATCGATTAAGAATCTATAATAAAATCTTTTAATACTAATAAAACTTCATAATTGTAGGGCAATTAGGAGTTGAAACCAAAACCTACTATCAAATTGATGTGGAAATGGTGATGCTTGCTCAATAGGTGCAAAATGGCCAGTTTATTTGAGCGGAAACTAGTTTTGGTACTATGTTGGAAACCAAGCCCAGCTGAAAAGCTAGTTTGGAGAGTAGAGGGCTCAAACAAGTACACAAACACAATATGAAATTTCTTAGGAGACAATGATGGCGATTGCTTACCTTGTGTCTCGCATATAGCTTGCTAATATCACTAGCTTCAAGGTTGTTTTCATACTCTTCTCTTTTCTTCGCCGCATTTAGATCAACAATTTTTCGCTTAGCTTCAAATGTTGAGCAGCCTCTGTATCCTACAAGGTTTAAGATTAAAGCTTCCACTCTTATGCCTATCCGAGCGAAATGACATTTTATATGCAAACCCAGCTTCCTGTGTTGAAAGGTGACTTACTAAGAATGCTATCTTTGTTGAGGACTCCAAGGACGACGAGCTTATCACCTGGTCTCAATGACAAGCCATGTAGTGCCCACCGCATGGCACTAAAACTTAACTCTTGAGATGCATCCTGGATTACCAATACCATTTGAGCTTCCATGAAGTGATTACTTCTCCTGCTTTTTGCTACACGAACTCCTCTAAGCCATACATGAACTAGGATTGACAAATCCAGATGATAAATATGGTCAATTTCATCTATCTTACCTTATAATTTGGTCAGCACCTATTTTAAAGTATCCGTAGCGCTACTAGTACTTTCCTCTTATCAGGATCACACAATGATCACAAAAGCGGGACCATTGAATTCATCTACGATGTTGGAATTTAAGGAGAATCGCTACTTTCTCCAATTTTGCACTATTTTGGTATGAAGGACTAGCCTGATAATTTTCGACTGGAAACTATCTATCTATTCTATCAAAGAGAAATTCTTTCAATCTTCTAGTGGAAGAATTTTGCTGGTACAGTCATGTGGTTTTTCCCTTTTCGGTTTTTCTACGTGATAGTATGGTGTTGTTTTAATGGTAAAGTTTAGTTTTATTCATTTAAGTTTTGCTTTGCTGCTATCGTTGGGGAAGATTGTTGTGCAGCTGTGAATAAAAACATATTTAGTCAATACCTAAGAGTATTGGACCTGTGTTACTAAAGAATATCCCGATGCAATAAGATAGGAAGTAATGGAGACACTGATGGAAAAAACAAGACATTCCTCGACAAGGAAACTTAGGTCCTATCTTCTAGTAAGTGACGTAGATTTGTTTTATAAAATCTAGTAACTATGCAACTCTTAGATTGGATCTTGCAATGTTTCGGGGAGTCTTTTAATAACATTATCCATTTGGAAACCGGATTTTTCCTCTCTTAAATTACACATAAATTGTAAAAATAATGTTTAAGTCAATCACTGGATTACCTTAAAACTCAATTTGATTAGACAAAACTTTAATTTGTACAAGTCTATGTAATATAAGTGAAGTTTTAATTAAGGGTATATCTATTTTTTTTTTAATAAAAATACTTTGATATTTTGATTATTTAAATATAATATAATATCGAAGTTAGTTGGATCCTAACATCTTTTGACCAAAATCACATCATGCTATTCAGTTTTTGAGATAAATCCCTCAAATTACCATTTAATTCTATGTTTAATTACTCAATATAATGGATCACAATTAGTGTCTTAGTTCATTTGTATGGAGAGTGCTTAGATCGATTGGTTGTCAAAGTTGAATATTGAGATGATTAGAGTAGGGTAATCCCATTTTTCAAATTTTGGGTATCTGAAAAATATTGGAAAAGGAAAATAATAATGTAAAAATAAAAGAAAATTTCCAAACATAGGGATTTTGGGAAAATAATCTTTGCAGGATATTATTTAAATCAAACTAAAGTTACCTTTTCTAAAGACGTTTTTAGCATTTATATATAAAATCACCTCTAAGTATAAATTTATCAGTAACTGGCATCTATGAATAGTCAGCAAAGATGGAAATCCACAGAAATACCGTAAAAAGTAAAACAGACAGCTCGTGTGAAAAGTGTTGATATGCAAGCGAATAAACAATGTGGAAAGGATAAGTCATGGGAAAAGGATAACTCTTGCAAAAGAGTTTGACATGCAAGCAATATACAATTTAACTCAAATCTACTAACCAAAAATGGAAAATCACACTATTTTAATACTTTATAATTTGAAATCATCTTTTGAAGAGGTAATTTTAAATTAAAAGGTTAGAACCACCTTTACAAAAGTGATTTTGGTTCAATTTGAAATCTTATCTTCAAAAGGTGACTTTAAATATTATATTCTTAGCATTATTTTTTAAAAAATCTTATTTTTGGGAAATTTTTTTAAATTTTTAATTTTTATATTATTATTTTCCTTTTCCCTAAAAATATATATATAGAAGAGAAAAGAGTTAGATGAATTTTTTAATACTCTAAACCAAGTACTTTTTATAATTATACAAAAGAATATGAATTTCTTTTCACAAAACTGCTAAATATTGCTTTGCATGCTAATAGAACGGACATAGCATAATTAATTAAACTATATAGAGAATTTTTTTTTTCCTTTTTTCCATGAACTAGCATGTTCGTCATAAGTAAATTAGATATGCAATTATTGGAATCATTATTAGAAATGACATAAAACTAAGAGTTTTAAAACAGATGGTGTTTAATATCTTATGTTATGTACTCACATATAAAAATTTACTCTTTAGTATAATGGAAATTATTCGTGTTACTATGCAAGATTAAAATAGCTCTTAAGATGAGGAGTTGAGGAATGAATATGTAAAATTTGTATAAAAAAAATTAAGATCATTATAATTTAATAGTATTATCATTAATCTTTTATTATGATGGATTAAGGCTTAAATAATTCCTAATTATAATATGGTAAAAAAAAAGTATAAAATAGACCATTATGTATATTCTTAAGTATAAATATTCAAAACCACACATTTAAGCATTTAAATCCTCTACAAATCTAAAATTCGTTATATTATTAACGCAAAGGTCGGTTCAAAACTTCAAATCCTCATTGAATTATTTCAATTGCTGTTGGTAAGGTTGAGCCTCCAAACTAAACTCTAAAACCTATTATATCTTATATTATATGATATGTATTATAAAAACAATCTTTTAAATTCTTAAAACGCATACTCAACAAATATGTAAATATATATTATGATGAAATGAAACTCATCCTAAAATCCTTTTTTCCCTTTTTCATCAAAATATGTTATAACTTGATAAAAGAAATTTGAGACTTGTTCCATTCTAACTAGATATTAGTAATACTACTGTATTAAAACGATGTTCACATCTTTCAAATTATTTAAATATCATATAGTTTTTCACCAAGTTCACAAGAACAACTCACAGCGGATTCTCTAGTAGTCAACAAAACCCATTCTCGTTTATATACACTATATATAGATTGATTAGAACAAACAAGATTCATCATAATAATATGAATGGTTTTGCTAATTTTCATGCTTTTTTTTTTTTAAGAAAAAGTTTAATACTAAATTTAATTTGTCCGCAGAATCCCAAATAAAATTAGGAATATTCCTTTTCCCCTAATACGTTCAAAATAAAAGAAGAAAGAATATTCCCATATAACCTGAATCTAGGGTTTTGTGAATCAATTTTTCTTTTTTCTTTTTTCTTTTCTTTTTAATAAAATAACGAAAATCAATCTTCCCCGGCTTGTTCCTTCAATTTTCCTAAACCTGGTTTTCTTTTTCGTTTCTTTTTTTCCTTCTTTTTCTCTGGTGGAATAATCCTAGGGCTTTTACGCTGTAATCCCCAATTCAATTTCGATCAATTTACGCAATAATGGCAGTTACATTCTCAGATCTCCACACTGAGTCAGGCCTCAAGTCACTGGACGAATTTCTCTCCGGAAGAACTTACATTTCAGGGTACCCTCGTTAAATTTCTCAACTTTATCTATTCAACCGATTAAAGTCGGCATCTTTGATTAGGGTTAGGATTATTCTGTCCAACTTTTTAATTATCTGTGTTTGTCATTGTGGTTTCGGTGACAAAATTACTAAAGATGATGCGAAAGTGTATGGGGCTGTTATTGGGAAGCCAGGAGATTCTTTTCGTAATGCGAGTAAGTGGTATGAGTGTGTGTCGGCGCAGCTCGCTGCAGGGTTAATCTGTTTGAATTGGTGCATTGATACTTGTTCCAGCACTTATATTGTTTATTTTTGCAAATCTGTAGAAATGGATTGTTTCCTGGCTGTTCTGGTAGTTGTGTAAATTTGATGATGCTAATATTTGGATTTGGTACACATGTATCGGTTATGTATTTTTATGGAATGTTTTGTGTAGTGACTGATTTTTTTGTGGAGATTTGCCCATTGGAGGGCACATTACCTTTGCAGTCATTACTTACTAGCAGGGTCTCTCTAGCATGTGTTATGCCCATATAGACAACAAATAGGATGTTTAGTTATTGCATTGGTCTCGGCTTACAAGAGCATTATTGGTGTTAGCCTTTGAGGATGATGATGGTTGGGTTTTCTGATAGGAAGGGAACAATGTGATAATCTTTTCCAGTCGGATGATGCATTATCTCGATAATCATTACGTATTAACAGGTTTTTGGAGAATTGGCTGCAGATTTGTATATATGGTGTGATAAAAAAAGCTGTAGTAGACACTTCATTGAACTATTTATGATTGATTTGCTTGTAGGAAGCCATATGTAGCTTCAGTATGAACTTTGTTTCCATTTAAGTTTGGCTAAAGTGCTTTTGATGCTTTTGGTTTCCTTGTTGTTTGTTTGATTGTTTGTTATTTCAGCTTCCCTGGCAAATCTCTTGGTGTCAGGATAGGAGGCAAAGCCACTCTAGCTGAAGAAATCTGGAAGGTCTGTTTTATATCTAATATATAAGGCTGACAGCCTAATAGCTATTGTTTTGTACTTTTACTTTTGTGCTTGGAGAATTCTTTATTGCAAAAATTGTTTACTTTCTTGGAATTTTTCTTTTGTTTTTTAATTGTATAGAGACTGAGTAATAACATCACCACCAATGAATTGATTTTTGTCCAGTGGGTCTTCCATGCCATTTTATGGTAGTGTTTTAGTTGTACAGAAAGCAATCACCATTCATCAACCTTTTGCATTATTATCCCTCTATCCATAGATGCTGTACCTGGTGTTAATTCATAAAGTTTAAAAGATCCTAGTGTGACCTTGCTGGCAAGAAAAAGGAAGATTGCGTAGATATTCTTGCGTAATAAAAATCATGTATCTTAATAGCACCAAGAGCATATGTTATCCTTATTCCCCCCCAAAAAAAAAACAAAAAGAGGAAGAAAAGGCAGAAGAAAACAAACCTGTATTGTCTTAATTACCAAAAAAATGTGTATTGTCCTTGCATATGAAACGAATTTTTGTTATTGTTGCTTTGAGACATTGCACTAGGTACATACATCATACAAAACTTGACTTCTGTATTTGTACAGTTTCTTTGTATATGAATCATCTGGCATATTTGATTAATACTTTGATGGAAGTGTAAATGATCCAATATTATCTTCCTTTTGTTTCATAGGTGATTCCTTCATAAATGTGTTATGGAAGGTTATGTCAACTAAATCCATTGAATTGCTTCTATAGGCTTGCATTGCCTCCGTTAATTTCTGAAGAAGTAGAGTAGATTTACTTGCCTGGGCCTTGGGTTGGTTGAAAATATTTTCATAGGATTTCATCCTTCCAAGTATTTGCAGTGCTTTATTAGAATCATTATTGTTGTTATCTCCTACTTCACAATAAACCCAATTATTATTCTTGCTTGTCCTCACAGGATGAAGCTGTTGAGGATGATGATGACATAGACGTCTTCGGTGAAGAGACTGAGGAGGAAAAGAAGGCTGCAGAGGAGAGAGAGGCATCCAAAAAGACATCATTCAAGAAGAAAGAGAGCGAGTTATCTTTTCCATTGTATAGAAATTATTGCTATGAATTGCACTAGTGCTTTTCTATTTATGTTCATGGCTTTTCTTAAAATTAACATGCTTTATCAGTCTTAAGTTGATTTGGAGAAATCTGAAGCTTGTATTTGCTCTTTCAGTTTCTTGCTTGCTGTTATGATGTCTGTATAAACTTCCTTTTTTTTTTGTGCAATATTTAATTTGGCCTCAAATCTATAGAACACATGATTTTCCATGTTCATCTGTGAATAATCTGATTTGACCTATTCAAATATAAACTTTTTGGATTAAGTATATCCAATTATGATTAATAAGTATAGAGTTCAAGTAACTTATTACCCTTTTTTTTAAGTCACTGTTGTGGACAGCCGTTAAGATTAATAATAAATATTCTATAAAAGATGACTAATAAGAAAATATGCTGCATGCTTGGACTTTAATGTTTGTATTATATACCTGTAATATGGATGGAATTAATCCCTACAACTTGGATTTTGCACTATCTTTCAATAGCATATATCACTTGAAGCTCAAAATTACAACTGATGTTTAAACTTAAGCATTGTTTTTTGACTGCATCATTGTCATTTTGTGTTATGTGCATGTAGTGTAGAAACTTAGGAGCCAGTGCATAATTCTTTGCTCTTGGGGCAATAACCTTTTGAACTTTTCATGATTTAATCAGTATTTGCCCACTTGTTCTACAGGTGTATTTCATGTTTTATATTCACCAGATGTTTTGCTATGCATAATTGTATGTAACATTTCATGAGTGAGGATGTTGATTCACCATCTAATTTGATGAAAACTTATTGTTGTTACACTCTTACAGGTGGGAAGTCATCTGTACTTATGGATGTGAAGCCTTGGGATGATGAGACAGACATGAAGAAACTCGAAGAGGCTGTTCGTGGTGTTGAGATGCCCGGTCTTTTGTGGGGAGCTTGTAAGTATAGATAAATACTATATTTGTCAGAAAACTTTATATCAAAGATTTGCTATTACATCTACTTCCATATAATTATTTTAATCAATGATCTATTTATATTGTTTCAGCAAAATTGGTGCCTGTTGGATATGGAATCAAGAAGCTGCAAATCATGCTTACAATTGTTGACGATCTTGTCTCGGTGGACAATCTCATAGAGGAGCATCTTCTGGCTGAACCCATTAACGAATACGTTCGAAGTTGTGACATTGTTGCCTTTAATAAAATTTAGGGAAAATCCTTCACAGTGTGATAGCCATTTTTATTAGAGTCTCCGAGGCTAACATGAGGTAAAGATGACAAACTACAAGTGGAAATCGTTGGATCTTTTTGTTCACTCAAACTTCTAATTTCTTTTTATTTTTCAGTTTGGATTTTGAAAATCTACCTCTTTCAACATTGTACTTAAGAAAGAAAGAGGGAAAAATTAAAAAAAAAAAAAAAAGAAGAAGAGAAAGATAATATTTACTTACGTTACATGTTTGTCAATTTTTGACTAACTTGTTTAACATAATGCAGATGGTCATTTGTTTCACATAGAATCAAACTCTTCTGCATAATTGATCCAGAAAAGACCCTTCAAGATAATAAAGAGATGGAATATTTGACAAAGGATGACAAATTGGTGCAAAGAAATGGAAGGAGCAATCTTTCATCTGTATCACATGATTACAGTCTACAACCCTTCGTGAATTATAAATGAAAATGCTTCACCTAATAATGGAAACTGCTAATGTAACATCCTCAGTGTCGATCACTTCGAAAATGCACATATTCCCCTCTTTCAAATTATTCTCTCTCACAAACCTAGCCCATCCCTCGCCTAGTATGCAAACCTTCCGATACATATTGAACTTTGCTGTCCATGTTTTGTTTGAGATTTTGAGCTTGACGAGTTGCTGATGCTCAGCATAATTTCTTAGATAGCTCGGCATAACCTGCACGATACAGATAGTAATTACAGCATATTTGTCGTTGGATATTCAAAGATAAATAACATGATGAAGACAAGATAGGAGGGTGATCGGTTCGGGGAAAAAAAAAAAATGTACAAGTGAATAAAATTGGTATAAAATTAAAACCTTCTACATGTTGACTCAATTTAAAGAAGAATCTTAGGCATATATTTAACATTTAGAAACATTTAGAAACATCATTACATCAATCTTAAGCAAGAACTGTTTCACTTTATGCAAGAAAAGTTACAAAGACGAACCATCTTTCCAGTATGTAGGCAAGCTGGTCTCATGACAGCCCTATATGGAGGCAATTCGGAGGTGAAGTTTGTCTTACGATGAGCAGCACCAAGATTTGCTTGGTTTCGGCTACCAATTCTGCAGAAGAGCTCCTTAGTAGCTTGACCACCCGCGTTTTCTCCTTCCTTTTCCTGCTTCATGGAGCCTGCACCAAAAATGAAACAATGCATCAAGTGCATCTTTCAATTAACCATTTTCTAAGAGTAGTCGGGTCAGGGATGCTCATAATTACCAAGCCAAGCGGCCACCCCGGTGTCACCACTTCGAGTTTTGGAGCCAACATCTCTTACTCCACAGCTGGTGAACATGGTTTCACCAACCCCTCCCTCTTCACGATGATCCAATTCAACTTCCCTTTCACAGCAACTTTTTCCAAATATTTTGACAGAGAATTCCGAAGAGCCATGGCATCTAAAAACTAGAAAGTCTCCAATCTCCAAACAATTATCTTCCATAAACTCTTTCCATCCATTATAAAAATACAGGTCGTTATCATATCTATCTATTTCAACCCTCCAACATCTTCCGCCCGAATCGCATATAGAACACTTGAGAGGAAACGCTCCATCAAGATTTTTCACAAAGGCAGGAGGTATTTGCTGAGGCAATAGAAGCAAAGTAAAAAAGGTAATTAATTATCCCAAAAAAACCTAGCTACCTTTTTGTGATATCAACCAGAAATGACCATACAAAGCATAAAATGAACTTGAATGATATTCCAAAGAGATAAACACAAAGTATGCTTACAAGCCGGTCGATAAAGTCACCAAACAAGACCTTGAAGAAGGAAGGTCCTCTTCCACAAGATGCTTTGTTCATTTTCACAAAGAGATTCTTTGTTGGAGTTATCTGTTTTCTTTCTTCTTCGTTTTATGGGGTGTCAAATCAAAGAGTATAGGGATGAGGAAAAAGAAGGAAACTAAATGGAAATATTGGCAGTACACCTGGAGTTTCAAAGCAAGGTTTTTAGAATTACGGTTATGAAACAACCTTATACAATAAGGCACTACCAAACGGCCAAAACTCGGGTTAATTTTTCATAAATGATCGGATAGGGGTTTCAAAGCAAGGTTTTTAGAATTACAGGTTGAAACGATCCATTTCGGTACATAAGATTAAAATGTAGAGGAGAATGCGATACATGCAATTTACCATAAACATTTAATATGATTTTACTGCATCAGGCTCTTCTGCAAAAAGAAAGTGAGAAACCTGGAGCACTACACTAGACTAGTACCTCGTCTGAGGTCTCTGTAATTCGCATTGCCACTCCTTGTACTGTATAAACAATAATCCGTACGTCAGATGGCTGAAAGCAATCCTTATTTGCCAATTGATTAATTGATTGCAGGTGCTGCTGCTTGATTTATTATTGCTTGCACTTAATAAAATTTCGGGCACAAGCAAAGTATATTAATTTTATTCGCACATCCCCTACTACTTGTGATACATATGCTTAATAAAGAGAAATTTGTATCAAAATTAATAAATATTATATAATTATAAATTATATAAAATATATAATTAAAATATATTGTTATGTTACTATATATATATATATATATATTGCATTTTTAAGATACGATATTAATACTATTAGTTATATATCTTCAAAATGCAATTTAACTAATGATAGTATCGAGTTTAGTTAAATTGCATTCTTTAAATATAATATTTGTATAATCATTATACCTATATCTCCAAAATATGATTTGAGCTTGATAATCGAGTAATTAATTTCTTTTAATTCATATTTTTGTAATTTTTTTTAATATTATATTCCTTAATAAAAGTATGCAAGAATGGAATCGGGAAGTACATATTTTATTGTTACGCTGTCTTAGAGGAATCTCAGGACAAATAAGGATATGGATAAACATTATTTCAAAGACATAATAGATGCAAACATTAAACAATCAGTTTTTAATTATTCTTTCACGATAATGGACAATAGAATTTTAGAAATTTGGTAGCCTTTTTTTTCCTGTCAATCAATGCAATGCCAACATAAAACGCAATAATTTGTATTTTTTTTTTCTATTTTTTCTTTTTCTTTGACAAATCATAGCACGATGGACGTACGATTAAAAGCATTCAAATGTTTTCAACGTTTGTGATACAGATTGCATTAAAAGCCATCTCACTTTTTATCTTCTACATGGAGATGGTAATTACGCTGCTATATACAAATGTTTTTCTCTATTGGGAGCCTCTAGCGTTTTCTACTTTTGTCCGTGGGATTGTCAATAAGTCCAGATCATACTATGTAATGTTAAGCTTGAACTCAAATTTGATTCGAAATGTTAAAACTCAATCTTAATTCGAATTTGATTGAACTTATAGTTTTAAGCTAAAACTATACCCAAAATGATGATACTTGAGCCCAAACTTAACTTAAAATAAGCTTGTTTTATGTCAATTAATATATATTAAATGAAACTAGTAAGGCAAATTAGAATTTAGAATTTTGCATTTGGGATTCCATATTATCTTTTAGTTCCCTTTTTGTTTTTTTTAACTAGCATGAAATCTCTCTTTTCCTTTTACTGGTAAATTTTTCTGCATTATATTAATTCTTGGTTCTACCGCCGAACATAACACATGGAAAAATATGAAAATACGAAATTGAATATATCTACTTGAATTTAAAACTTTACTAAAAAAATATTATTAAAACAAATTCTTCCTTCATATTGTACACAACGACTGAACAATTAAAAGAACGAGAAGGAAGAAGAAAATATTACTAATATTCACCATTAGACGGTAGGCTATTAATGAAGTGGAGAATATTTATGGGCAATCGGGTATGGGTAGTTTAACTTGGAACATATTTTGGGCTTCAAGCCCATCCATCCATCTTCCTAGAACGTTTATCCTAATATGGAGAGGCAACCCTATGATTTTATTGCTGTTGCAACCATAACATCCCATATAGATTTTAATGCTATTAACATATCGCATGAATCAATGAATAACGTATAAATGTTAATAAAATTTTGATATTTTGATAAGAGAAAACATAATTGATATATTTTTAAAAAAATATATTTATTTATTAATACGTATTAAAATTTTATTAATATTTACTAAAATCATAGTAAAGCTCAACAAGCTCAAACTCAACTTGAGTAATCTCGTTCCAGAACAATTATCTAACAATAATATTATTATTCTAATTAAAATAAAATAAATATATAATTTTTCTCAACTTGACTAACATTTAAAATTGATTTAAGCTTAAATAAACTCACAAATTAGATACATAAAAATATCATGAAAGTCAAATTTGACTTAATAAATTACATGAGTAATTTTAAACTCGAATTTGAATTCAACCAAACTTTATCAAATTAAACTCTAATAAATATCCAAGTTATATACAATTAGACTTATCCCATTAATACCCCTAATCATTACCCATCCCTAAAGTTTAATATTCATACATACAATGTTTGCATACCTCAAATGAAACCGATGATGCAATTGAGAATTTAGGATTTTGGCATTTGGCATTTCATATTAACTTTTAGTCCCCCTTATAAACTAGCATGAAATCTCTCTTCATTCTTTTATAGTGGGCAAATCTTTTTGCATCATTATTAATTCTTGGTTCTACCATCAAACATAACACATGTGAAAAATGAAAATACAAAATTGAATAAATCTAGTTGAAATTAAAACTTTATCAAACAAATAGTATTAAAACAAACTCTTCATTTATGTTTCCTATATTTATATTGTCACACCTAACAAATCATACTTATAAACAAATCAAGTAAGACAATGGCGCTACAAAAATATGAACATATTGGATTTAAATGACTCACGTGGAATATATAGGACTTAATTTTGATTTTCGCATCAACATAATGGACTTTGATGACTCGCATAAAACATAGAGGAGTCAATTTAATTTAAGCACCAACACTTGGCGATGCTAGGGTATTTATCCCCTAAATAGAGGGTAATAACCCATAAGTTTCTGTCTCAAATACCAATACTTCATAAGAACTTTGACATTAAAAAAAAAATATGACATAATCCTTAAATTGATATGCTTCATCTAGAAACAGAAATTGCTAAGGAAAAAGGTGTCTAAGTTGCTTGCAGTATGAATTTGCTTCACATATGATGACTCCATCAAGCAACCCATACATGCAAGATGACGAGGAGATAAGACAGAGAGTATTGCAGAACTATGAAAGATCCGCCTCTCAAGCCAAGAAAATGGTATAAGACTTCATGCATCAGCTCTCATTCATCAATAACCCTCTAAGGCTTTCACTTGCTACTCCGATTAATTCCGCGTTTTTCATTTGAAAATGAAAATCACTAGTGAAATATCCTACAATAGTAGGATTATTGATGAATGAGAGCTGATGTATGAATTGTTATACCATTCAACTGACGATTGACAAGAATGTCACTCTTGCTTACTAAGTCTCATTTCCAAAGAGAAACAGCAAATGTAACATCCTTCTCATTGATCAATTGAAAGTTCAACGTATCTCCTTCTTGCAAATTATTCTCCCTCTGAAATTTAGTCCATCCACTACCCAACATAAAGTTGTCGCGAGCCCTTAGAACCCTTGCAGTCCATGTTTTGTTAGCTGATTGGAGCTTGACAACCTGATGTTCCTTGACAAACACTCTCAATTGTTTTGGTATAAGCTGAAAAAAAGTTTAACTAGTTGTAAGGTAATTGAAAGAAACTAAATGAAAAATATTGATCTGAGATAGATTTTTTTGTACAAACCATCTTTCCATTGCGCACGTAAGATGGCCTCAAACAAGCATTACCTGCAGGCAATTTTCTACTAACCACATTTCCTGCTCTCTTGTTCCTCCTCCCGGATCCTGATAAAATAGTAAATCATTAAGTAAATGAATCCATTAAAGAAAATGTTATGAGATAATTGCAAATACATCACAAAACTATTATTGGTCGGATAGAGATGACCCATCTAAACTCTAAAGACATTACTCTGCGTCCTATAACTTTTAGCTTCTGAAAACCATAAGCACATTCTAAACCATGGTCATGTACATGTTTTCAAAATACATGCGGAGGTGAAAACATGTTTTCAGGGTTTACAAAAGTTATATATACTTGATGAATAGTTTCGGGATATTTGCAATTTCCTCAATGTTTATGAAATTCTGCTTAAATATAAATTGCTAGTAAATATGTAAAAGCTGTTTAGAGAAATTAGTAACTACCACTACTGGTTTCATGCTGAGGAACCTCCTCAGTATCCTCACTCTCAACACTAACAGCTTCAGTTGTTACATCCTGAGTGGCCTCCTCCATGTCTTCAGCTTGACTACTAAAACTAGTATCAAGGTCAATCACTCGAAATCTCTGGAAATTGGTTTTATGAACTCCTCTTGTATCACGGCCAAATCCAACCTCCTTTTCGCAGGAATTTTTCCCGTATATCTGAACAAACAGTTCTAAATAGCCCCAACATCTGAAAACTAGGATGTCTCCCATCTCCAAAGAGTTACCGTCCACAAATTCTTTCCATCCATTTCGAACAAACAGCCTGCCATTGGATCTGTTTATGTCAACACTCCAGCATTTACCTGTGGCGTTCCTAATTGTATAATTTTTAGGGAACACTCCCCTCAGTCCACCGAGATTTTTGACAAAAGCCGATGGGATTTCCTAATGCAACAAAAGCAAAGCAAGGCTATTATTCAAAGAAGCACCAACATAACATTATGTACGGCTAAAATTGCTAGCATTTGTAGGGTTCATAAGATTGCCGAGTACATTTTGCAGACTTCCAATGACAACACATTGAAGAGTCTTTTGAAATGTCAACTACAAACGACCAAACCTAGGAGAGTGTTTGTTTCATAGAAATATCCTTTCAGTATTTACCATAAGCTTCAGTTACTAGTGACTTTTTTTTTTTTTTTTTTTTTTTTGAAATGATGGTTTGAGGTGAAAGTGTTAATCGAAAGCCAATCATGCCGGTTAACCATCATGCATTTAAATAAAAAAAAAAGGAAAAATATGGATTGGAACAACAATACAATCTTAGCCAAAACTGAACACACATACAAGTGGAGAAAATGAAAATAATTCCTACAAAACTCGCGTTGCATTTGTTACAAATATCACACTCAGGTATAAAGTTTGCATTACAAATAATAATAATAATGCAAAAAAAAAAAAGGGGATTACCAGTTGGTTGGTGCAGTCACCCATCAAGACCTTGGCGAAGGAAGGTGCCATCTTCACTCAAGTTCCAGAGAGCATTGGAGTACCAAGGTTTTTTTAGTGACAGGATATATGTTTGGTAGAAAGAAAAGCAACTTATAATAAAGAGGATTTTATATATACATTTATATATTTATTAAAAATTGATAAAACGCAGTTGATCATCTTCAGAGAATCGGGAAGTACAGATTTTGTTGTTATGTTTTTTCAGAGGTCTTAAAGGACAGATAACGGATATGAATCAACCTTATTTTTCTTTGTCAGCTGTGGAATATTTTATTATAATTATTTTTTTATTTTATTATTATATTTAAGGAATGATATAATTATTATATGCAAGTTTACAAGTAAGTAACATTAAACACATAAAAGATAATTCACATAAGAAAGATTTTAATGATACTAATAATATACTACATAAATAGTATGTAAATATTATAAAGGGCTAAATTCAATATCAACCTTTAAACCTATTAATTAAATAGATTTAATTTCTTAAGCTAAGGTCATTATGTTTGAGGAGCCAAGTTCGCAAATTATTAAAAGAATCATGAGAGATTTAGCATGGCAGGCTTATAGTAGGATATGTTGGATTGATCCATCCGATCTAACCATTTTCAACTTGGCTCACACTAACCATTTAGGTCTAAACTTATAAAGGAGACACTTCTCAAGTTCATTAAAAGGAAGGGACTAACTCTAATCCTTGATCATCATCATGATCCAATAAATGAACATTTTTGTACGATCCTGGACACTATTTTAATAATATCGGTTCTGCCCTCTATCACACAGTAGATTTGATATCTACTAGATCTAAATGGTTAAAAACACAATAAGTTCAATGTTTTAGATTTAATGCACATCAAATCAAAGGTTTGATGGAGTACGAGATCGATCTCATAAAAAATATATACTGGACCACAAAAAAATCCTATTTTGAAAGGTTTTTCCTCTCTTTTAAGGGGAAATGACTATAGTTTTTGGGCAGTTATGCTAAGACAATCTATTGCGTAATACAGCGTAGTCGAAAAGTAATTTAAAAAAAAAAGAAACGTTAACAATTAGAAAAAAGATTTAATGGTACTAATAAACCACGCCAGTCAATAAGTAATTTGTAAATATCAAGAAAATTTTGATATATATTAATGAAAAATCATATTTTTAGAAAAATATTAATTATACTTTTACATATTAAAATTTTATTTATAATTACATATTATTTATCAATTTACATAAAATGTTTGTATTATTGAAACGTTCTCGAAAATTGAGAATTAGGAAGTCGGTTTGCTGAACAATGATCATTGATGGCGCTGTGGACTTGGTTTTTTACCTTTGAAATTAAATGTCTAGAGTTAAATCTTTAAAAGAGTGCATTTAATCCCTTACATTATGATGTTGCCCTAGGAAAAATAAAGAAAATAGAAAATAAAAGAAAGCATTAAGTAATAAGTACGGCAAATTTTCAAAAATTAAAAATACAAATTGGAGTTCTTTTTATTTTCTTATTTCATGTAATTTCTTTATTTATTATTTTTTAAAGTATTTCATTTATACAGGACAAAATGTAAACAGAATTTATAAGCACGTTAACAATTTTAGTCTAAACGCTTAATCCTAAAAGTAGAGTAATTAAGCACAAAGAAAAACAATTATAATATATTTGCAATTTACGTTGAGAAAAATTTAATTTTCCTTCAAAGCATTCACTGTATTTTAATTAGATTTAGGGAAGAGCCGAATCCAACTCGTAACTCGGCCCACCAATTCAATGAATTGGCCCGGATCTAAATTGGTTAGGTTCGACTTGGGATTGGACTCTATGGATCTGACAGGTCCATGCAGGTTATAAGTGGTGATCTACCAAAATTGGTGGATCGATGACTTAAGGAGTGAATTGGTAGTTCAACTAGCTGATTCGAACCGGTTCTATGAGAAAATAAAAGATAAATTTTTCAAAAAGTTTTCAACTGATTAACACTTACAATTTTTCTTCTATCTATTTTATGTATTCGATACTTAAATTAGATAATTTCTTTTTTAAAAAAAAAAACCTTAATCGTTTTTTTTTTTTCAAATCTAGGAGTTAGCAATATTGCTATTATTTTGGAAATTAAAAGTGTTAGAATAAAAATTGATTTGTACAGTACGAATTTTTTTTAAAAAAAATTGAAATGACTAATCATGTAAACATGATGATTTTTTTAATATAAAAACTGAGCAATATACTAAAGTTTTTAAAAAATATATAAAAATTATTCTAAAACTACGTGGCTTAATGTTATCCTAACACATGTTGACTAATCTTAGAGAAGAAAAGAATAAAAAACAAAAGGCAATTTGTGCCTTTGGTGAGATTCAAACTTAAAACCTCAAGTTAGTTCCAAATGTAAGTCTATATGCAGTACTGTTAGGTTATTGGCCTATACTTTGTTCATATATACAATTAAATTACATATATGAACAAGGTTAGCGTAGACTATATTTGAATTTATGCCTAGGTCCAATGCTCCTCTCCTATTAAATAAAAAACTTATTATTGAAACACTAAAACTTATTTAAATTTCCTAAGTTTTCTATTTTTTCTAAATTTTTTATTTTTTGTATTTTTTTCTAAAATTTTTATTATTTTTGCAGTTTTCTAAATTTTCTTTATTTTTTGTGTTTTTTTCCTAATTTATGACCCTTCATCTTATTCTAAACTTTTGAAAAAATAAAAGGGGACAAAAAACTAGGTGTCTACATTAAGGTACTACAATGACTTATAGTTTATGTAGATTATAAATTCTCTAAGTGACAAATAATGTTGCCAAACTGTCAGAGCTTAAGTTAAGGAGTAGAACTCCTTATCACATATAGAATAGTTGAGTGTGGCTCCTTTGAGCTTTTCATTAAAGTAAGCAATAGGTCAGCCTTCCTGCATCATCACAGCTCCCATACATAGTACTGATATGTTATACTCTACTTCAAATATTTTATTAAATCTCAGAAGAGCTAAGACAGGGGTAATGATCAACTTTATCTTCACCTCCTCAAAACTCCTCTACTCTTTCTCTTCCAATCTGAACTGACATTTTTCTTCAACAGCTCAGTGAATAGGGTCATAATAGTACTAAAATTTCTTATAAATCAACGATAAAATGATGCCACATCATAGAAGCTTCACATGTCAATAGAACATGTCAAACCAGGCCATTTAGTAATCACCCTCACCTTCTTATTATCGATTCGTATGCCACCACCACTTACAACAAACCTAAGGAAGACTACTTCAGGTCAGCATAAGTTGTACTTCTTCAGATTAGCATATAAATTTTCAGTTCGAAGTTTCGAGAAAACAGTTTGGAGATGTTCACAATGAGTCCTCAGGTCAAGACTATAGACAAGAATGTCGTTAGAGTAAACGACAACAAACTTCTCAACTAGTTTTCGAAACACATAGTTCATCAATCTCATGAATGTGCTCAGTGCATTTGATAATCCAAAGGGCATCACCAACCACTCATGCAATCCATTGAGTGTTTTGAATACAGTCTTCTGCTCATCTCCTTCCTGCCTCCTAATCTGGTAGTATCCAAACTTGAGATCGATCTTCACGAATATCTTTACTCCATGTAACTCATCAAGCATGTCATCAAGTCTAGGTGTAAGATACTTATACTTGATGGTGACGTGATTAATAGCTCAGTTGTCTACACACATCCTCTATGTGCCATCCTTCTTCGGTACCAATAGAGCTAGCATGACACATGGACTTAAGGATTCTCGAACATATCTTCTCTTCATCAATTCATCAACCTACCTCTGTAGCTTGGTAACTTACTCAAGATTCAGCCTATATGTAGGCTTGTTTGGCAGTATAACTCTTAGCTGCAAGTTTATTGCATGACTTCCTTCATTTTAAGTAACCTTCTAACCAGTAGATAAGTCAATTCTTTAAGATTCATCTCTCTCTCCAGCTCGACTTGGATCATTACCAAAGTCTCCTTCTTTAGAACTTGACTTAGTTGAGTCTACATGGTTTTAACTTGCTTAGCACTCATAAAGCTTAGCTTCACCTTCCTACCCTTATGCTCTAATAAATACGTGTTCTTCCTTTCACCATAAATCACCTTTTGATCAAACATCTATGGTCTTCCAATTAGAATATGAGATGCACTCATAGGCTTCGATAATTTCCAATATAGATTGGTACGGTCACTTGTTTGGTCACTTGTAAATCTCATTTATCACTAAGCTAATATAATTTGTAAGGCTTGGGGTGAGGTCAAGTCAGTAACTTCAATTGCTAGACTATAAATGTAGATGCCGCACTAGTGTAGCTACCACTATTAACAATAAGTACACATAGTGACCCATTGATCTAATAACCAATATGGAACAGGTTCTCTCATTACTTGTCTTTTGGTGTTAGGCTCTCACTCATCACTCGCCTTAATACTATGGTTACAGGCATAAAATTCCCCTCCTCACTATAGATGACTTCCTCTTCCTTGGATAGGTTAGCTTATCTAGACTCTTTCGACTCCTCTACTTCCTTATCAATGCAATCAACCTCAATGGTCGGTACTTCTCCTTTGATTACTATGGTTCTTTTGTTCGGGCATATAGCCGCCATATGTTCAAATCCTAAACACTTGAAGCACTTAATCTCACTCATCTTATGATCAGAAATTTGTTCCTTCTCAAACTTCCTTGGAGTTTCTTTCTCCTTTACTCAAACAACTAGAGTAGGTCTGACATCACTTGTCCTACTTGGTTCTAATTGCATAAATCTGCTTAGAGCAAGTCGGCTCGAGGGAGCTTGGCTTATTAGAGTTGGGATTCGGTTCATCTAATGTCACTTAATCCTCTATATAGCTCGAATTGCTTCATCAAGTGTACCAATATCCATAGTCTCTAGAATATCTCCAATCTTATACTTTAACCTACTAATGTATTGAGATACAGTTAGATCTTTTAGCTCAACAACTTTGCATTAGATCATTAACATTTGGAACTCCTTCACATACGCATTGGCACTTGATCCACTTTGCCTTAACTCTTACAGTCTCTTAAAAGCGTCTTGCAGATAATAGCTTAGAACGAATCTCCTCCTCATCACTCTCTTCATTTTGTCCAAATTTATAATCTCACGCTCTTCTTCTCTTCTTCGGGTAGCTCATAAATTCTTCCACCATAGAGTAGCATAGTCAGTAAACTCTAGCACGATAAGTTTAACCTTAGCATTCTTAAGCACCTCATGACACTCAAACTGCTTTTCAATCATATCTGCCCAATTCAGGTGGTCTTTGGCATCACCACTACTTGAGAAACTAGGGGTCTCCATCCTCAGTCCTTCTAATCTAGGAGCTCAGATATTCATCTCCTCAAGCTTGTAATATTCATCTTCCTCGTCACCTATCTCCTCATCCTCCTCTTCAATCTCTCCAAATGCGAGTTTGCATTGAGCAGCTTTGTCCACTCCTTTAACTTGAGGTGGTCAAATTAGGAAATTAGCTCGACTATGTCGGCTATTGCCTCTCTTGAGTAGCTCATTGGCTCGACCTTTATATGAGTCATTTCTAGTTTGCTTCCTATCCTTGTTTATGTTAGTTACCAAGTCGACAAGCCTGTCTAGTCGCTCGTTTGCAAATTGGGGTGTGAAACTCTCTTATTGGCTGTATCCATTACAAACGCCACTCTATTGGTTACTTAGGGTTTCAAGAATACTAGAATTAAATATTGTAGTTTACTTAAATAGATTAATAGTTGAAACATACTTCCAAAATCCTCCTTTTGAACAATAACAAAAAACACTAATACACCAACAATTACTATAACGACAATAATATCACTCTACACAACAACAAAACCAACTAGTCATGCGTACTCTGTTTTAAGAACATAAAAAAAAGGGAAGATAGAGCACTGACCTTCCTCAACTTAGTACACTACTATAACACTTGCTACAACCTCGTACAACTCCTTCAACATGATGCACTAGTCTCAGCTTACTATCTTCACACATAGGACACTATAGGGAATTACTTATAAGCATAAACGACTAAAAGCTTACTCGAATGTAGCTAAGCTCTAATACTTAGATGGTATGGATTGCCAAGAAGGTGACATATAGCTATTGTTTTCATAAGAATCGAGGGTAAGTTTGAACCTCAGGAAAATCCAAAAACTAAATGAGAATCGAAAGTTGAGTAAAGGTTTCTTGTGTACTAACAATGGATATAACCTATTAATGTCTTATGCAAGCTCAAGTCACACTTAATATGACACACAAGTGTAGTTGGAGGCCACTCTTCACTAGTTTATGCTCGAATGGCCTAGATAAGAGTAAGGAGAGCAAACAGGGAAAACACTTAACTTAAGGAAAAGGTTTTATATGTAATGTTCTTGATTAATTCTAGCTGACACATTTTGTAAGGTATTTATATGTCTTAATTAGGGTAAGTACTAGGATGCTTCTAATTACAAAATTAGATACATACTTAAAATGGAAAATGACTACAAAGAAAGGGTAAATTGATGATAACAGAAAAAGAATATCCCTTGCTAAGATAGTACGAATGTTAGAGAGTTAAGACACATGTTCGCTTCTTAATGCCCTAGTCCATACTATACCATATGTTGAGTAAAGTTGCTCCGAGCAAAGTAAGTCAGGTTGATAGCTCAGTAACTTAGTATAAGCCCCAAAGTTCAGCCAAGTAACCGTAAGATTGAACTTAGAACCCAAGGTTTAGGGCGATCGGCTAAAAGATCCGATCAAACTCAAATTATAAACTATTGAGAAGAATATTAGTAAAAATGACCCCGTAAACTTAAATTTAAGAAAATAAGTAATAAAATAAGATACTATAAAATTTTCAAATTTTAAGCATAATAATTACTAATTACCGAAAAGGCAAAAAGTGTCATATAATAACTAATAAATTACTAGAGATAGATTATATGTATACTAAAAATTTTAGAATGACCAAAATAATAATTAGGAATGTTTACGTGTACCCTACATGTATTTACGTGTAGATAAAAATAAGCGTAATTAATTAAAATACGCGAAATATGTTAAAATAATACTAAATGCTTAAAGAAAATTCATAATTAATTAAAGAAAAATCAAGAAAAATCAGGAAAAATCATGAATCATCCAGAATTGGGTCGTGGCAGTTGGGAAAAATAATAAAAAATTCGGCCAATTAGAATAAGCCAACATTAAAGCCAAAAATCAAGGGATAAGGCAATTGTCTTATCCCATTTAATGCACAATAAATTCCACAAAGCCCTATAAATAGTAGGAAAAATTACAGAGCACATTTGGACAGATGCAAATCAGAGAAAATTAGAGAGAGTTGAAAATTCGAGAGAAAATCCAGAAAATAAAAAAAATAAGAAAAATTGTGCAGTTAAGGGTTTTAAAAGGAACCCACACTAGACGAGGAGCTGGAAGTGGACGGCCACCACCACCACACGGTGGTGGCAGCGCCCAGGCCGGCCGACAAGGCCACGGCGGCCCGCGGTGGCCGGAGCCACCCAAATCGGTGAGTCCGATTTCCAGCCCGAATCTTGTGAATTTTTTTAAAAATAGTAAATATAATTAGAAAATTATGAATTTTGTTATTCTGGGATATTTCTGTATGTAGTTTGTAGGAAAAATATTATTTTGATGAAATTATATCCCGTAATATATGGCCCCTAAGAAATCGTGCAAAACCGAGCACATTTCGATTTAGAAATAAATGACCTTAGGAGTGTAGTTTCAAGCCCAAAATTTTTGTGTAGATTACTCAGATGATATAGAACAGTGCTATGAAGCCCTTTTTCAAAAATTAATTTTCGAAATTTTTAGATAATTTTTAGGTCCTAAAATGAGGCATAAAATGGGTAATTTAGGATTAATTAAGTAATTAAATTATTAATTTCTGACTTAGTGAATAAGTAGATGTTTTAGGGTGTTAAGATCTGATGGATTATGATACTTATAGCATTTAGGGTGTTAGATGTAATTATTAGGTTAATTATGTAATAAATGAGTAATAGGAAAAAAATAGTTAATTTTGTAAATTAGGGAAATTTAGAGTAAAATCTGATTTAGGATGGATTTAGACATTTTGAAATAATAATTGGTGTTTAGAGATGGTAATTAGGGTAATAGAAATATTAGAAATGCATTATGTGCATAATATGCAATAATGCATAATGTGTAATTATTGAAAATATAATAAATAGAAAATATTATAATAAAAATTGATATTTTGAGAATAATAAAAATGCACAATAAATCTGATAGGAAACTTGAATTTATGGAATTATATGAAAAGTGTAAAAATTTGTCACATTAGGAGTGAATTCGGTACACTGATATGGATTTAAGTGTACCGAGTAAAATAAACACTGACAAAGGGTAATGATGGTATTTAGGTTATCGGGAAATAATGTGATTAATTTCACATTATGGGTTGAAACTAATTTCTAGGGTTGGAATATAAAACGCTACTTAAAAATCGAACTAAAAACCTGGTTTAGAAATCGATGCGAAAACCGACCCGAACCTGAACCTAACCCCAAACCTAGAATAATTGTAAAAGACTTAATACCTAGATAATTGGGCATATTAAACCTTAAACAAAACCTAACAAGAAGTATTATAGGATAAAACGAACCTATAACAATTATATGAAAAGCTGAAACCACGTTCGTGTTATAGGGATAACCGGCGATGGCCTGAGCAAATTGGACCTCGAGTGAGCGAGTGAGGAGTCGAGGTAAGTTAGGATTAATACGATGCTGTATTTTGGAGGCTTAAGATTATGTTTGGTTGTGCTTGTTAGATAGTTGAATGCGTGCATGTGCTTGATTATGGGTGATGCTATGATTCTGTTTGCTGCTTTAGCACATATTGTATGAATTGTATGTAATGATTGATCACTCTAAATTGGACTTAATCAAATGTACGACCAGTAATCATAATCGAACATGCATGGCAACCCGTTAGGGGATTTAGGACTCTCCGGCCAAATACCGACCCCTTCGGAAGGGATAGCGCAGGATTGCAAAATGGTCCCTTCTTCATCCTCAGTCGAACTAAGTGACAGGAGAGGAGGTCGCGGCGGGGATGAAGACAGTGGTTCGAAGGTAGTCGCGGGAGGAGCAAGGTCTCCATTACACAAGCCTGGGTTTAGTCGTGAGTTGTTGCATTAACGGTAACTCCTCAACCCGGATTAGAGCGGGCGCAATTTCTCTAATCTCACGACGGGCCGGACAACGTCGTGCGATGGCATTTGCTTGCACATGCATTGCATTTAATAAGTGATTGAAAACCTTGTTGTGTGTATGGTATAGTTTTAAGTCCTCCGTCCCTACTTACTGAGCTGTGGTTGCTCACATCCCTATAGACATCGTGCAGGTGCTGGCTAAGAAGCGGCAACCAGTTACTCTGAAGCTAGCAACTGCTGGATCCTGGGGAGTGAGGAAAAACATGTGAAGAATAAACACATATTTTAAGGTTTAAGTTTTTATTTTAGAATTACTTTTCATTTTGAATAATGTAACAACTAGGAAATATATTACGGAGAAATATTGTAAACCTTAATTACAATAGCTGAATTATAGCATATATATATTTCCTCACTTTCTTAGATAAATGATTTATTTAAATTACAAATTGTCTACTTCAAAGCGGGTTAGTTGTGGACGCCTTGTGTAGATCAGGTCTAGGATAGCGGTTGTAAGGCCAACTTCTATCTTAGGGTGGTTTACACGGCGGGGCTGTTACGACTCTGCCGCTTCGGGGCGTGACACTTAGGGCTTAAGGAGGGTTGACCTAATGAGTGATCATTCGTTTGCTTAGCCTTGGCTAGTCTACTCGGTACTTAGGTAACTTAGCCTTGGATGCTTACCATTAAGTGCTTAGCTTGATGATGGGTTGGTTGTCTTGGCAGGTTTTATGATGAGATGGAGAAAGGTCGGCATGGAGCAACTCAACAAGTTGGAGTGGAGAAGGCATTACTCTTCAAGACTCAACTCTTCTATAAGAGCTTGATGAACTAAGCTGGTGAGTCCTTTAGCTTGGGAACGAGTAATCGGTCCCTAATCCTTATCATGTGATAACCCCATACTTCAACAACTATCCTCTACACCTTTTACACATAATACAAAGTTAATCTTAGCTACCCTTTTTTTCTATTAGTTTTTTCATTTTGCTTTATTTATTTAGCTTAATCTTACATTTAATTGATTATTTTAAATAATTATGGATATATACTTGCACGTAAAATTTACATGTGGTGAATATATATATTTCCTACATGTTATTTCATGTCATTTAGTAATTTGATTTACTCATAAAATTTATCTCTAGATATAGCTAGTTATTAAGACCTATTCTACGTAATTAAAATAATTATTAAATAATATAGTGAAAATGTATTATTTTAGCTATATTTTTATTATTTTATTATATTTGTGAAATACGAGTCCACAGATTCTCATTGATTAAAGTTCTTAAATTATTTAAATTTCTAATTTAATCAGGTTAATTTCATAAATGCCTTAAATCGCCCGCTAAAAACCTAATCATGTAAGTATGAGCCTACTTATTAATTATATTGAATGTATATACATACTTTTTAAATATTATTTCATGCCATCCTATAAATAATATTATCCATGTTAGTTTATCTCTAAGGCTTAGTTAAGCATTATAACTCATCCTACATGCTTTCGATGATTTACAAATGTTGCATGCAAAATTAGCCTTTTAGCTATTTTAAAATTCTTTGTTATTATATTTACAAAAACTCCAACTTGCGGAGGCCGTGTCATTTATTATATATATATATATATATATACATACACACTTCTTCTTCAACTGAGTCATAAAATGCTATCTCAGCCATACTTCTTTCTTGAATACCCTAAAACTCAATACTCAGAACTTATTTACTAAAGTATAAAGCTTACAGTTTACTTGACTCAATAGCTCTCATGATTGCGCTACATCTAAGTGTTAAATCATAATTGAAAATTTTCTTAGGTCTCATAGCTCTAAGGTTTTAGGTTTATAAATATCGTATGAATTGTAAACCCTAAAGTTAAGCTAAATGACCATAGGATTGAACTTAGTACATAAAGTTCAGGACGATTGGTTAAAGGATCCGATTAAACTTAAATTATAAACTATAGATAGAAATATTAGTCAAAATGACCCCGCAAACTTGAATTTAAGAAAATAAGTAATAAAATAGGAGACTATAAAATTTTCAAATTTTAAGTATAATAATTGTTAATTATCGAAAAATATAATCTAATAACTAATAAATTGCTAGAGATAGATTATATGTATACTAAAAATCATAGAATGACCTAAATAATAATTAGGAATGTTCACATGTACCCCATGTGTATTTACGTGTAGGTAAAAATATGCGAAATTACTTAAATTAGCTGGAAACTTATTAAATAATTAAATAAAATTATTAATTAATTAAGAAAAAATCAGAGGAATAGGGAATGACTTGGATTGGGTCATGGCAGGTCAGGAAGTGAAGAAGAAAATTAACCAATCAAAATCAAGCAACACAAAAGGCAAAAATTAAGAGATTTAGGTAATGTCTTGTCCAATTAAATACATAATAATTACTACAAAGCTCTATAAATAGGAAAAAAAATTAAAGAACTCATTTGAATAGTTAGAATTTAGAAAAAAATTGAGATCACCAAAAATTGAAGAGGAGAATTAGGGTTTAGGAAAATATTAAGGAAATCTATGTAGTATGGGCTATTGAACCCAACCCACACACCACTACCACCTGAGACCAAGCCGCCGCTGCCGCCGCCACCACCACCACCCCACTCTAGACCCACTACTTGGACTGGCCGACACACCAAGACTGGTGTTGGAAGCCTAAAAGTCATTGGATCGGGTGAGTCTCCCATCTACTCCAATTTTGGATGATTTCTTAAAATTATTTATTTTACCCAGAAAATTATGAAATTTATGATTCTGAGGTTTTATTATATGTAGATTTAGGAAAAAATAGTGATTAAGTTTAATCATGTCTGAAAATATAGGGTTTTTAAGAAATTAAGCAAAACCGAACATAATTAGAATTAGAAATAAATAGGCTTAAGAGTGTAGTTTGGAGCTCAAATTTTTTCTGTAGAATACTTAAGTGATATAGAATAGTGCTATTAAGCCTCTTTTTTTTAATTTAATTTTCAAAATTTTTAAGTAAATTTTTAGCCTTAAAATGATGGAAAAATTAGGTAATTTTGGGTTAATTAGGTGATTAAGTAATTAATTACTGATTTAGATGGTAATTAGATATTTAAAGATATTAATCTCTAATGTGGAAACCTAATCCTAGTCTTTGGAGTATTAAATGTAATTAATAAAGGAATTATGTAGTAATGGTAATAAATTAGGAATATGTGGAATTGGAAATTTAATAAATATGAAAAATTAGATTTATTTAGATAATATAATAATAAAAATCAATATATAATAAATTTGAAACAAAATTTAATTTTAGATAATTGTATAAAAAATGTAAGATTTTCTCACATCGGGAGTAAATTCGGTACCTCAATTAGGATTAGAGTGTACCAAATAGTTTAGAATATTAAATTAATACCCAATATGATATTAGAATACTCGAGCTTAATGTGATTAATTCACATTAGGATTTGAGCATATTTAGGATTTTTCATAGTTAGAGACAATGTAGAATCAAAATTAGATTTAAATTTAGAAAACTGAACCCTGAAATAAGGGAGAATGAATCATTAATAAATAATAGGTATGCATAGAGAAATGAGTTAAATTATAACTTAGAATATGAATAATTAAAGTATAAGTACTAAAAAAACGTATTTATATTATAGGATACCTAGAGACGAACGGACTTGCAATTAAGTGATTGTGCGACTGAGAATTCTAAGTAAGTTGGGTTATTACTTACTGTATTAGAATACTATTTTATAATACTTGGAGACTTAGGATTGTGTATGATTGTGATTATAAGTAGTTTATGTATGTGTTTAAGTATCTGAATGCATGCTGAAATTTGTAATGTGATTGATTTTGTGTTATGACTGGATTGGTGTGAAATTGTTTGAACACCCTAAATGGAATTTAATCTTATTCGACTCTAATGACCTAAATTGTCATGCATTGTAACCCTTTAGGGGATCATTAGGATTCTTCAACTAAACACCAATACCTTCAATAAAGATAGCACTAGATAGCAATTGGTCTTTTCTTTATCTTTAGCTGAACTAAGTGACATGAGAGAAGGTCGTGGTGAGGATGAGGGCATTGGCTCGAAGGATAGTCTTAAGAGGAGCAATGTTTCCATTGCACAAACTTGGGTTTGGTTATGAGCTATTGCATAACATGAAAACTCCTTAACCCGGATTAAAGCGGGTGAAATTTCTTTGATTTCGCAACAGATCGGATTATATTGTATGATGACACTTGCTTGTTGTATTGCATGAAAATAATTGCTTGATAATCTTGTTTATGTTTGTATACATTCATGAGTCTCCAATTCAATTTATTAAGCTGTAGTTTCTCATACCCGTATAGATTCTTTTGTAGGTCCTGATTTGTGAACACTTTGAGTATTATGCCGCCTTACAATTATCCAGAGGTTAGTTCTTTTAAAGCCTAGGGTGTGAGGATCAATTCACTTAGTAATGGATGTATAGCTAGAGTGTCTTTTATAGCTTAAGAATAAAAAACTGATAGTCGTTATGTAAATTAGTGAACCATTATGTTAATACAGAGTTTCCTGAGAAGTTCTATGGAATGTACATATAATTATGTATGTTGATCTAAAATTCTTAATAATTACTATAATTTTAGCTAAACTTTTAATTAAACTGTTTACTTCAAAACGAGAAGTCATCGACACCTTGTGTAGATTATGTTTATAATAGGTATTGTGAGGCCATTTATTATCATAGAATAGTTTACATGGCGGGACTGTTATGATTTTGTGACTTCAAGGTGTAACATGAATCAGTTATACTAATCATCTTTTGAGATAGTACAAAGTTTACTCTTCACATATTTAAATTTATCCTGCTACATGTTACATGAAATTAGCTATATCAAATGAGTTGGTTTACGGTACCTATATGTATCAAGAAACCATGAAGTGTCTTAGAGCTTAGAACCTATAACATAATGAGTACATGTTTATAATGGAAGTATAAGATGGCTATGATGGGGTCTTATACCCTAGCCTTTCATAGATTTGAAAAATCTGGAACTAAGACTTACCTTTTCCTTTAGCTACACCGTGAAATCATTAGTAAAATTAGATCTCCATGTCTTGGGATACCTTTGTGAAACCTTTGATTTCTTTTTACCTTTTCTTAAGTTAAGTAGACATCATTTGCCATTCATATCAAATTCATGGAAATTCAAATTGTAAATTAATATTTCTTTTATATGTAAATTATAACAAATATAAATATAATGAATTTTAATAGAAATACAAAATAATAACGATTACTACTAATATAAACTATGACACTTGCTCATATTAGAGATATGAGATAAATTTGAAAAATTGACAAAGTGTTAGTTTAAAGTAATGGGTTATAACAACATAGTTGAATTATCATTATATTTATCTAGTTAAATTATACATTAGCTATATTATACAAGTTAGGTTTATGGTATATATATAAATTATGAGGTAATCTATAGCCTAAAACCAATTATAATAATAAGTAAAGATTCCATGCAAATTTTGGGGTAAGAATGATGTACTATTTTGTATTCTATATGTAACCACAGTTTTTAAAGTTTTAGAATCGAAACCTACTTTCTAATGTCTAATATCTATCTTAGAACTTATTTAACCATGCATTGCCTAAAGGGTTTGGGACTCATAATTTCCATAGCGCAAGCAACCTCTATACATAATAGTGATTCCTATCCTATTCTTACATCTTTTCATTTATGATTAGGTGAACTAGTAAATTGAAGAATATTTTAATACCAAAGAGTGAAATTTATGACCCAAATATCCAAATTTATAGTAAATCATAATTAATACAATGTACTTTGATTATAATACTAAAATCAACATTAATTCATTGCACATTAACTAATATATGATATACATTTGAATTATTAAGATATGGGAAATGTTTGTGCTTGATGTTAGTTGCCTTATTATGTGAAAATACGTTAAAAATATATGAAATGAGAAAATGAGTGACATAGTGCTTCATCCTACATTATTACCCATTGTTGAGTGTTGGTTAATCCCCCTATATACCTAATAAATATCTAAATTAAACATGCACTAAACATGTGTTGCAAGATTACATGAAGGTTGTTTGTTAGTATCAACACTAACACGAAGACTGTATGAAGGTGGTGCTTCATCTATTAACTCATAGCTTAAGGACATGTCCATACTCTTGGGCATATATGTATTAATCGACTTTCACCTATTGTTTTATGAAAATACTATTAAGCTTTCAAGGTCACAATATTATATATATGTGTGTGTGAATCATAATAGTAAATTTATGAGTGAAGGTACCTACCTGGATGAGTGGAAACTAGGGCTAATTGTAATATCCTTTAAATACCAAATGAATGAACTATAATCATCGAGGCACCTTTTGGTATAGCGACCTAAAATTCATTGGAACTTTAAAATTAAGCATGCTCTGGTAAGGAAATCTTAAGATCAATGATCTTTTAAGAAGCTGGTGCACCAAAGGATAAAACCATACAACGTATCAAGCTAAAACAGACAATACCATGGTGAGAGAAGTTCCAGTTGGGTTATTTTAGGCAATATCGAAACATTTAACCAATTGCAAGGGCAAAGTCCTTACTTGGTGCAGTCATAGACCTATGTAATGAAACTGATAAGGACGTCAATTTTGTAAGGGGGGCGAAATAAAACCCTTTGAATACTAAGTGATAGAGCTCTAATCATCGAAGTACCTTTTGGTATAGTGAGAGTTAGTTGTGCTTGAGCTATGACAATCATAGAATGGATGATAACTTGGGAAGCTATTGTACTAAGGGACAAAACCCTATAGTGTACTATGCTAAAGAGAACAATATCTTAGTAGGAGAAGTTGTGATCGAGTCCTTACATGACTTGTTGGTATTTATTTTCTAACATGGGTATCAAAGATTGTAAATCCATATTGTATACAATTTATGGATGACTTGTACATTGTTTCATGCATAACACGACAATATTTGATAACTTGTTTAGTAATTATTTATTATACGATATGCACCAAGCAATGCTGGCTCATACATTAATGGTTCCTTTTACAAGTCAATGTAAAGTTAGAAGTGGGTTAAGACTAGAATGAAGAGCATATCTCAACTTAAGTCTCAAAGGGTAAGTTTAGGATTATGATTTGTTTAGCCTAAAATAGATTTTGAGGTGAAAACTTAATACTTGTACATTCTTTTAAGTCAAATTTCTATCATTCTTAAATTTTGTTTAAACATATGACATTTAAAACTTAGCTATATAATCTTATTATTTGGTAGAGATTTTGATTCTCTGTTGTTCTAGTGGACTGTTGATATTAGTTTCCTTATTTTTTGTTTTATGTTGGTATACATGTGGTATAAGAATTTTAAGGTAATTTTACTAAACCCCTACTAAGGTCATTAAACCAGTCATAGGTTGACCAACCATGGTTCGCAATGAACTAACTAACCCTCTTATGTGCAAGGCTGATTGGCATTTGTCTTAGGAACCTCCACTTTGATTCTTGGTTCATATTCGTCTAACTTATTTACACTATGATGTCCATGGTAACTATCAAAACTATGCTTTTTGTGTTCTTAGAAGTTACGAGTTATTTCAAATCTTGGAATGTTAAGACTATGCTACTTACTATTTTATTGTTTATCATATTAAAATTAAGTATACATGTGAATATGTGAAGCTTGTTATGTGTGTATGCTTGAGATGATCAAGCATGAGCTCCAACTCACCCTACTACAGTATATGTTTTTAGATAAAGTTATGAAGACGGGATAAAAGCTAATATACTTGAATTAATTTAATAAATAAGTTGGTTTAGAATAATAAGAAGACTTAGTATCTTAGTTATTTTGTGTTTATGAAGTTGTCATTTGCTATGAATAAGAGATTTCAATATGAGAATTTGAAAGTATGTTAATTGCATGACTTGTGACATTATAGTTGGTTTTAAGCCTAGAATGATCATGCTGCAATATGAATATACAACTACATCCTCGTGTTTTAGGGCATAACATGCTTTGCCAATCATCCTTAAGGATAAGAAGCAACTAACCACAGCTTAAGGTCCAAGCCCAAGAAATATAGTATGTGGTGCAACCTTGCCACCCCTTAAATGGAAATGCAAAAATTGAACAAAAATTCACCAAAAGAAAATGAAAAAATTGAACAAAAATTCACTAATAGGTTAGCATCAAGTTGCTAATGGACTTATCTTTATAAGTAGTTGTTTTTACCAGCCAATGAAGGGGGTAGGTGTGTCACATAACTATAGTGGTAGCTTTGACTCACTATGTTTATTAGGGCTTTGTCGGCTAGCACTAGCCTAAGGATAATTAGTGAAGCCTCCCTTAAGGTTTAACCTAATTTTTGTTCTGTTATCTAGTTCTTCATTTTTGAACTTTTTGATATATTATTTACTTAGATATATTTAATAATATTATTTTATTAAATTGATTATTTTGGACCAATCATTTATAAAACCATGTCATTGACAAATAATTAAAAAGCATAGATTTACTAAGTATAAGAAAAATGAAAACACATGTATGCAAAGTGAAAAAGGGTAAAGATACAAGGTGTAATCTACATTTTTTTTATTGGAATAATTCCTTTAAATCTATTAAATATTCCATCAAAACTTTACATGTGTTAGCTTTTGAGAAGCACACAATAATTATATTAACAATATAATATTATTTAACATATTAAATTAAGCAATATGGTATCGAATAATATCAAGTTAAAAATAAATATAAAGAAATTGAGAACCTTAGTAGTAGTCCCATCCATGGTCAACCATCACAAAAACACGCGTTGAATTTGCAGAGTGAGTGAGATATGCAAAAGGTCTAAGAAATTAAGCTCTTGGCTAAGAAGTTGGATGAGGTTGTATTAGACTTCGCCATTGATGAATTTATCCAAGTTGGCATGCAATGGTTCAACCTCTTTCCCTATATCCAAACCCTAATTGCCCTTTCATTACTTTATTTTGTTTTCTTTTCATAGGAAGAATAAATATATCATAAAATACTTTTGCAAGAAAATAAACGAGTTAGGTTTATTTTTTTCGCTACTAGAATTTTGTTTATCAACATTTTGATTTTAGATCAAATCACTATGGTTTAGTTATTGTACATATATAGAATTGGTATTGTAATCTAAACATAAAGAGAGGTGAACTCTGGTTAATAATGGTAGTAGTTAAGCAAGATATATGGTCTAGCGGTGCACATACCAAGCAAATAATGAATATGACATTTTCACTTTATAATACACTAAGAAAATAATAAGGATAGCGAGTGCATGCTTGTTGGGTAGGTGGCAAGAGTAGCAGAAAACTATTTGATAGGTTAATAACTCACTAAACTAAGTAGGCACTTAATGATAAGGAGGCACTTTGAGCTAGTACAATGCCTTACTTTGTTAGGACTATTGTTATCTATATAGAATGAAGAGGCCACATCATAGCTTTCAAAGATGATATCGTTATTAAATGCCTTGCAACAAAGTTCCTATGCGAGATTTTTGTGGTAAATATGAGATTCTTTATTTTTATTATATATAGATAGATCTTAGTGATGGCTTTTGATCTAAAATTATTTTAATTTTTATGTAATATCTTTGATATTCTTTTCATTAATATTAATCTTATTGGAAGCCATAATAATATTGTGACTATGGATGGTATGTTTTGGATTAAATGATTTGGATATTGTCACGTTACATAAATACCATGAAAAGTCATGGTATTATTATGGTGAAAAAGAATTGAACGTTTGACAAAAGAATATGAAAAAAATTACATACAAATTAAAACATTAGATAAAGATCCTCCATCAAGAAAGAAAGAAAGAAAGAAAGAAAGAATGTTCTCCTTACAAAATTCTTCAAAATTCTTGTGCAGAATCTTTGTTGCATTAGGTTCAATTGCAATATCATCTTAGCCATAATATGGACTTCTTTATTCTCATAACTAATCATAATTGCTCTTCAATGTATTACAAAATAATATCATATCAATCATTAAGCATACCAAGATTCACTTATATTTTGACCAATTAGCACATCATTAACCGGAATTAACCTCTCCTTATAAATAGATTCTATTGCAAATTATCTATATTCACAAAAACAAAACCTTAAAATTCAATATGAAATCTAAATTTTGATCAACCAAATACTAATAATAAAAATAACCTAAAATTGATTTATCTTTTAATAAAAGCACTTTAGGAAATATTATTCTTTTTCCAAAGAAAAAGACAAAATAACACATTAAATCAATTAAAGGGCAATTAGGTTAGGAGATAAGAGAAAAGATTGAACCTTTGATTGTATCCCATGTTGTCTCCATCCATGGTTTTAGAGTTGGGGGAGGGGGGTTAGAGGGAAGGAGAGGGAGAAGGAGAGAGAGATATATATTGAGGGATGGTGGTTCTTTTTTTATTTTGTTTTTAGAGAGGAGAGAGAAATTTGGAGGAGGAAGAGATAAAATACATGTTCCATGTACATTTAAACCTAATATTTGAAATTGAATATTCAAACCCTCAAATCTTTGTAAAATATATGTTAGATCTTATATTACTATTTTACCCTTAAATAAAATAATAAAAAGTTACAATTAAAAAGATGTGCATAAAATCGATGCAAAATGATAAGGGTTTAAATGTAATTTTTTCAATGACCTAGAAGTTTAAATGCTCAATTATAAAGAAAGGACTAAGTGCATATGGAACAAATATGAAAGGATGTGTTTGCAATTAACCTTTATAAATATTGTGCTCCTTTCAACATTTTTCCTTTCCTAGTTTTTCTAAATTTTCCTTTTTTTTTATTTCTCAATTTTTAACAAAAAAGGACTACTTGAATTCTATTCATGGTAACTTCTAGAATTCTAAAAGTCTAAATGGTGTTTTGTTCTATTTTTCACAAAAATGCATTTAGCTTGTCAAAATCTACCATGTAGTGAATTAAAAGAGACTACATAATATTATTAATGAGCATTACATTAATTTGTATAACTAAGTAAGATAACAATTTGTTTAATTTTTAATCGACATATATATATATAAGAACTTTTGTCTCAATATATTTGCACATGTTAATGGACTAAATTATCTATATTATTAAAGTCAAACTTTTTTTGTGATCACCAATTAGTGTCTTTATTTAATAATTTACAAATATTATAGTGTTTATACATTATCCTTTTAAAACCACCTATTTGAAAACTTGAATGTATTTGGAATTCAACAGGAAAAAAAGATGGCCCATTTTCCATGTTCATATTTATTTTACTAGTAAGGTCACATTTACCTTTCTTTTTAGTAGTAAGGAAGATAGTATTTTATTTTGATATTTTTATCGGTAAGGGATAAAATATTTTATTTTGTTAAATATCAATGAAATAGTTAGTTAGAAACTGGTTTTGAAAAATCCTAAAAACCATTAAAATTATTTATTTGTTTGTTTATTTACTATTTTTAATGGACCAGTAATACAGGTGTAAGCCTCTGCTAGTAAACTATATAAGAGCATTAATTACATATTAAACCATATTTTGTTAATTTAATAACATATAAATTAACTTATAATTATATATTTACTTATATAGTTATAACATATACTACTATATTATAAATTAAGTAACATAATAGTAATCAAAAGAAATCACAATATAATAATTATGTAATAAATAAGGACAATACTTTATAAAATTATTATTACCTAGAAACACATACAATGAAATAATATTAAAAAATTATATGTTGTGAGAACTTATTTTTATATTAAAGATAACTATCAATAGGATATATAACATTATGTACACAATTCTAATGAGGTTGTATATTGATAATCCACAAAATGAACAAAGTTTCTCATCATTTGTATATGGGTATGATAAGCAATTGATATCATGATATACTGTATTATAATGCGGGAGTTATATTTAGTTGTGATCAAGGTTTTACATAGTTATTACACATACTCCTATATATTATATTAAATAAAACCTTGCTAATCCAATATAAGTTATTAGAACTTATTGTATAACTATCAAGCATTATATTAGGGTAATACTTTATTAAATTATTGTGTATATTAACATGTACCATAATACTTATAGTAAACTATTGTTAAAAAGTTATATCTCGTATTATGTTAGAAATCAATATTCTATGACATCAATTGTATATGTTGTAATATTAATATTACTTTAATTGTTACGTAATCACATTAATTGAAAATATATGTTTTCTTATACAGTTATAAGGTGTATTGCTTTATTATATAATAGACAACATACTAGTATTATATATATATATATATATATATTGGTGCTTTGGCCAACTTCATCATAGTACAATTTTGGGAGGAAAGAATCAAACCTAATTTATCCCATTGAAAGACTAGTGTAAAAGCAATTAGGTCATAACAACCTTGGCTAAATTGTTAAAACTTACAATATAATTGCTATGTATGATATAAAAGTAAACTTTTACTATATTATTATGCGAGCCAAGACAAGTATTTTCTATATATATATCATCTTCTATTCTATATTATTAAGCATATACTAATTTATTCCACTCTACTCCATACCCTTTTAAAAATAATACTCAATCTATAAAGTTACCTATTCATCCTCCATGCATAACTTATTTACCTCTTAATTAACTCCTCTCCATAAAATATGAGAAAATAGAAAAGGGAAAATTTGACTCTTCACCTCTAATATATAGTTATAGACAATTTTTAAAACCTCATTTATCTTTCTCTCTCACTCCTGTATTCCCTCTCTCCACATTATTGACTTTATTTACTCCATGAATTGATAGCCTTCTGGACATATCTTCTTCTATATTATACTAATAAGCTGTATTAATATATATATATTTTTTTTTGTTAAAGAAATATGATATTCATCTAACTAACAAAGAACAACAGTTTAATTACATAGTGTAAGAAGGGTATCCCCTTCTAAAACACATACAAGATCTTGATGAACACAAAACATAAGTTGAACAAAAGTCAGGTAAAAAGATTGAAACATGATTAATAAAAACCTTATTGAATTGGGAATTAAGGCCTTCTTTTGCTAATATGTCAGTAGCATTATTCAACTCTCTATTGAGCTTGTTAATGACAATATGAGAAAAGGACGTAAGCAATTGTTTACATTTTTTAAGAATAGGGTGACATATCTCTAAGCCTACATTTGTATTTTGAAGCCAAAACAAAGCTTGTTGGCTATCAATCTCACATAATACTTTATTCACCTCCAAAGCTTTTTGTAACGTCTCATAATCGAAGACATCACAAACCACTACGTGTCCCTAATCTCTAATGATAAGTCAAGCATAACTTTCGATTAAAAACTCTAAATAGTACTATAAAAGTTTCCAAATAATTTTATACAATTAAATCTTCAAATAATACTAGAATAACTTCTAGTTAAGAAGTATTAATGTCCAATTAATCAATGCTACCACATAAGACTAAATAACCTTATCAATTAATTTTTTAGGATATTTTTCAATACCATATGCCGTCCTCACTCTTTCCATTCTCAAGGTACTAACAATTAGTTCCATAAATTATTGAAGTTTAAGTAGTACAACTGTAAGTCCTACATTTGAAAATATGATAAAGTGAGCCGAAGCCTAGTATGCAACGTACAACCACATGCGTAGGAATGTGATAACAAGTAAATCACACAATTCATTTAATTATCTTTGCATTTAAGTCGGTTACATAAGCATACAATAGCGATTTTTCATAATCCAATCACATCGCAATTCATATCATAACTTAACGTTTGGGTGTGGCTCTTCATACTCCTTTACAACATCCTATCGTTGGGGATGCCTCTTTAGGCCCCTCTACAACACCTAAATCTACCTCAAATCATTTCCAAGCGAGACTCCATTAAGGACAATGCGTCGCAAGGATCATCAGGGTTACTCCTTAGGGATTTACCACTCTGAGCCCTTAAGATGAGCCAAACACAAGCAACAAAAAAATACATAAGCCAGATATGCATTTAATTCATTTTGATATTTGCTATCCAAACACTTACGTACAATAAGCAAGTGTCACGTACTTTGATATTTGAAATTTGTTACCAACAAATCAAGCCTAACTTTAAATCCTAAAAATAATAAATACTCATTAAACTTCTTTAAATAATGAATAAGCATTATCTCTAAGCTAAAACTCACTTTTAGACTATTTAAATCTCCTTAATTTCACTTAATGACACATTTAAGGGGTTTACTTTATAAGTAACAAAAGAATAAAACAAAAAGAAGAGGAAAAACTTAGCTTAAAAGAGTAAAGCTTATAACACAGTTAAGGATATAATCGTGTCTTTTGATCGTATAACTTACTAAGTTACATTTCATTATTGCAAAGGATACGACTAGAGATACGGTTGTGTGACTTTCTAGTTTATCAACCCACATCACCTACTAGAAAGGACACAACCAGGGATACGGTCATGTCTTTCGATCGTGTTACTTTCTGGTCAACTTTTTTTTTTTTTTTTTTTTGCACCTAAAACCTTTCTAAACTCAACAACAGCACTCCAATACCTCAACACATGGATTAAAATACCCTTAAATTTTTAAAAGCTTAACTCTACAACATAATCTCATCAATACACCACTTATCTTTCACATCTCTAACTCTTATTTCAAATCAACACTATTGAATAAATTCTATCACTGTATTATTTAACTGACAAACATCTTCTAAACTTATTAAAAGAAAGACAATAGAAATTCTATGGATCACAAGATACATACCTGAATTTCAACAATCCTTTAGGGTTTCTTGTTTTTCCTTAACGGATGACGCAAAATCCAATATTCTTTTTGGGTTGCATAAACTTTATGTTTCCCTTCTCCACATGGCTACTCTTACTTTACCATAAAAAGAAATCTCACATTAATCCAAAATTTTGCGTCTTTAATAAAAAGGAAAATAGTGGAATTTCCTCCTTACCTTAAGGGTTTCTTAGAGTTTATTAGAGAAGAGTCTAATCTTATAATGCATAATGAGTCAATTTGTGTACAAGCTAAGTTAAAGCTAAGTTAAGACTAGATTAAGATCTCCTTGTAATACCGTTAATACCCTTCATTAAACTATGTCTTAAGACCTTAATACCCCCTTGCTCAAAACTTAATTACCTTTTATTTTATGATGACTTTTATTAATTAATTACTCCATTTTTTTTTTCTCTCGAGTATTACACTTTTGTTAACAATAAACCTTCTCTAAACACATATATCTCTACCTCTTATGGTGATAGATTGAAATTTTTCCTATAGGATCCACCCCAACACTATACCTTACTAATCCCTGTAAATTGCTTTGAACCCTGATTTCTTGGTCCCATCTGCAATTGTACCATCATTATTGATTCTGGCCCAATCATAATCAATTAGCTAGGATGTCCCGACTTGTCCGTTATCTATGAGTTGCATCTTCTCCTTTTGAATAAAGATCCGCCACTCATTGGCCTCCATCACAATGTTTTGCACACAAGTAAGGCTAACTTGTCCTAACCAAAATGTCATCCAATTCCTTTCCTTCTAGATCCCTTTAATTGCAAAAAGCAATGCAACTTCTCTTAGAGTCAATGTTGAAGACCAATTCTTTTTAAACCTCTTATAGTAGTTCTTTAACACATCAGTTCATCAAAAGAGCAATGCTTATCTAGAATAGACATTCCTAGTTCTCCCCAAAGATTCTTGATGTTAAATGCAAATATGCTCAATAGATTCCTCCTTAGTATTGCATAAAAGATAAATGGTCCTTAGGTGAAATCCTCTTCAACCTAGATTATCTCTTGTAGTAATGCTTGTGTGAAAAATCATCTAAATCAAAATTTGGATTTTTAAAGGAATAGGTATTTTCCAAATCCAAGACCAAGTTCCCTCTACCTGCTACAATTCCTCCATACTACATGGTTGCAAATAGGCTAACTTTGACGTTAGGTTGCCATCCATTTCATATGGCCATCTACAATAATTTATTGACTCACTTCTAGGATCTAGGACAATGTTTCCTAATCTTCTTCGTATCTCATCATCAATCAGATAGCCAATTACCTTAAGCTTGGTTAAGTAACATATTATAATCTTGTTTATTTAATGGCCTACATATCTAGCTGCAAACTTTATCTCTTCTATCCTAAACATCTATCTAAAAATTTGTAGATGCTCCTTTCCTTACTTTCATGTGTACTTTTTCCTCTATCTAATTAATATCCTTTCTACAACTCTTGATAAAAATGGGATCCTTTCCTAGCTCTCCTACTCACATTGTCAACTTTATATTTTTGTTTAATGAGCTCGGTCCACAAGAGCTTTTGCTTCTTTAGTCACCACACCAACTTCACAAAAGTTCGCTTGGTTTCTTCTTTAAATATCGAACATCCTAAACGTCCCCTTCTCCTTTTGGCCATTTGATCTTGGACCAACTAATCCAATATGTCTTCCGTGATTCTTGAATTGGGCCCTACAAGAAATCACAATGAATTATTTCTATTTTGTTAGTAAACCCTTTTGTAAGAGGAACCACTTGTGCATAATAATTAACAAAACTCTTAAGAGAAGTGGATATTAAAAGTTTTCGTCCTACTATGCTTAGTAGTTTGGTTTTCCAACTAATAACTTAGATCTCAGTTTATCTAAGATAAAATTCAAGTCCACATTCATTAGTCTCCCTTCATCTTTCATTAGTATACTTAGTATTTCCTAAAATTTGCATTCAATTTGATCTTAAGAGATATCTACAATTTTCTGCTTGAAATCCATTTCTGTGTTGTGTAAAAAAACGATGCACGACTTTGAATAGTTAACCTTTTGCCTTGAAAGTTTGTAGAAGAGATCTATTACATCCTTGATTTGAGATGCATTCTCTTCTATAATAGATCTCCTGTTAGGAGAAGAACAATTGTGAAGAAAAGATGTGACAATTGAATACTTATTCCTCTTATTTTAAGGGGTTTCCAACTTCCTTCGACCACTTTGAAGTAGATCATTCTACTTAGCATCTTCATTGCTAGAATAAAAAGGTATAGGGAGAGGGGATCTCTCTGTCTCAATCCCTTGCTCAATAAAAAGGTTTGCATCATAGCCTCATAGAAAACAATTATTGAGTTGTACTCAAACATGAGCTTATGAGCTTTAACCAATTTTTAGGGAACCTTAAGTTGATTAAAGCATAAAGATAAAGTCTCATTCCATCCTATCATGTGCCTTCTCCAAATCAAGTTTGATTGTCATTTCCTACCTCCTACCCCTCCTCTTAGCCTAAATATGGAGAACTTCTTGGAATATTACAATATTACCTCTAACTAATTGTTAAGGGATGAAGCTTGCTTGTTCTGAGCTTATTAATTCATTCAATATGGGATGAATTCTATTCATTAAGCACTTGCTGACAACATTGTATAAAGTTGTGCATAAAATAATGAGTCTAAAATCCTTCACTTTGTTTTCTTTAGCTATCTTTGGGATCAAAACAACGAGCATCTTGTTAAGTTCTTCTAGTATAGATCTAGTTCTCAAAGTTTCCTTGACTATGTCATAAACTATCCTACCCACTACATCCCAACATCTTGTCGAATTCCATGTATAGCCTATCCATCCTTAGCGACTTGTGGTTTCCTATGCACTAAAGACCTTTTTTTATTTCATCAGTTGACTACTCCTTTTGCAACTCCCTTCTCTCCTTCCATTTAGTTCTCTTTGTCGACTAATCCATCTTTAGGAACAATAGCATATAGCAATCCTTTCTTATGTGAACAATTCCTCATATACTTAATGAGCAAGTTCTTCATTTCAGTTTCATCACTCACCCAATTACCTACTAAGTCAAACAATCTACAAATCCTTGTTTTTGATTTTCTAGAATTTGATTGTCTTAGTTGCCCATAATGCTTATTCATGTTTCTCAATTAGTTTTAATTCTTCTTGGAGTTGTCTTTCTCTGAGAATTAAGTGTTGACTTGGTTCTAGAAAGAGTTGTCTTCTTACTTTTTGAATATGATCAACTACTTTCCTTCTTTTGACTAACAGAATTCCAAAACCTCTTTATTCCAAGATTTCAACACTTCCACAAACTTTGGTGGTCATCAATAACATTAAACCAAGGTCAAATCCAATTTGCTGCCACTAAGTCTTTGAAAGAAGGATGTGTTGACCACATACGCTGAAACCAAAAAGGTCTTAAAGGTATCAATCCTCTTCTCACACTTTGCATTATATTTAGTAGGATTGGAAGGTAGTTAGATTGTTGTGAAAGAGTATGGAAAACTTTAGTTTTTTAAAAAGCCTTCCTCCATTCAAAATTACCCTAAGCTTGGTCAAGCCGAGTTTAAATCAACTCTTTAAGACTTTTTGATCTTTTGGACTAAGTAAAATGGGGCACTATTATAAGCTCTGCAATTAGCTATTCGGGATTTGGTTGGTAAAATTTAGGACGATCGAGTAAATTGTCTGATTTAACCCAAATTTTTCGACGAACCTATGATTATTAGTAAAATTGATCCTATGAGTTTGAATTTAGGAAAATAAATAATAGAATAATTAATTATTATAACATTGAATTATATGTAAATTTCTTGTTATTTATTGGAAATACTTAAAACGAGTTCCGATAACTAAAGAATTGATAGAGATAAATTATATGTATACTAAAAATCATAAAAATAAACATAAATAACACTAAATAATTGAAGAAAATTCATAAATAGTTAAAAAAATCAAGCAAATTATGGTAAAATATGGAATTGTCTAGAATAGGGCCATGGCATACTAGGAATGAAGAAAGAAAATCAACCAATTAAATTAGGCTAAATAAAAAGTAAATTAGAAGAGGATGAGGGGCACTTGTCAAGTGGAAAATTAAAGAAAAAATACCTAATAGCACTATAAATTTAGAACAACTCATTTAAATATCATTTTGGTTAGCTTGGAACTTAGGAAAAATTAAGGAGAGGAGAGAAGAGAGGAAAAACTAATTTTAGCAAAATTAGACAAAATAGTGTACATTGAGAGCTTATGAAGGGAACCTACACTCGACAACCACTTGGAGAGAAACGGTCATCATCACCGGATTATGGACCCTACATCTAGAGCTGTAGATAATGGTGAAGCCACCGTTAGTGGTTAGAAACTTGTTAATTAGTGAGTTCCGATTTTCCTTCTGAATTTGTTTAATTTAATAAAAATATCAAATATGCATGGAAAATTATGAAATTTGGTTTTCCTAGATATTTTTGCATATGGAATTAGAATATCAAACCATATTTTTAAAATTAGAAGTTCTCATATAGGTTCCTTAAGAAGAAGCCTGATTCCAATGAATTTTAAAAAATACTAAATAATGTTATTTCAAGCTAATTTTTGGTGTACTTATTCCTCATATGATATATTTAATTTCTATAAAAATAATTTTTTATAAACTATACGTTTATTATTTATTAAAATTATTTTGTTGAATCTGCTATGTTTTTCATATGAAAAAAATAATATGTTTTTAATTAAATTCCTTAATGAATCTAATATTTAATGACTTCTCAAGCTTATTTATAATTTTTGAAATATTTGGTTTGAATCTTATAATTTTATTTGGTCATTTACCTAATTTAAGCTAATTTTTAGCAAAATCGGACTTAAAATCGATATACTGGAGAATAATATAAATTAAACTATCTTAGTACTTTTCATGATCATAATATAACAATCATAATTTACTGAGTATAATATATTTTCTGTAGCTATATTGGAGTTTGAGGCATTAGTTGTATGTATTATGCATAATATGTACTAAATATGTAGGTAAATGGTATATTTTAAGTTAATTTTGTAATTTATGGTTAATTAGATATAATTTCTAATTTAGGACAATTAGACATTTTGATATGTTATTGGATGATGAGAGACGTTATATGTAGTGTTAGAATTATTAGATAGACGATATAAGTGTATAATATGTAATAATACATAATATGTGTATATAGGAATTAAATGGGTAGAAAATATTAGGTAAAAATTAATGGTATTATATTATTAAGAATATAATATAAATCTAATTTGGAAGGTGAATTTATGAAATTATACAAAAAATGTAGGTTATTCTCACATCGAGAACTAAATCGATAGTTAAATTAGAATTATAGTATACTGTATAGACTAGAATGCTAGTTAAAAGCTAAATATGATATTTATGATACTTAAGCATAATTTGATTAATTTCACATTATGGTTTGAAATGAAATCTTAAGATTACATTTAACATTCACAGTTGGAACTGAATTATAACCTAAATCAGAATTGGATTCACAAAATAGAATCAGAACTTAGCCTAAATTAAGAATAATTATAAAAGACAAAACCTAAATTATTAGGTATAATAAAACCTTAAACTGAAGATAATAATAAAAATTTTAGAACAAAACCTATTTATGGTAGTTATGTGGAAACTAAAACAACGTTTGTATTATAAGGATTAGCGGCGATAATCTATGCGAGTCGCACCTTAAGTAAGCAAGCGGAGAGTCCAGATAAGTTGGGATTAATATGTTACTGTATTTCAGAGTACTGATTTGTAGTATTTGGAGGCTTGAAATTGTACTTGATTGTACTTATTAGATAGTTGGTTGTGTTTATATGTTTGTTTCTGACTTTGATTGTTGTCCTGGCTTGTATTTGTGTAATTCGTTTAAAATGATTGAACATCTTAAACTGAATCTAATTAAATATATGACTTAAAATTCTAAATCAAACTTGCATTGCAATCCATTAGGGGAAACTTGGGGTTCTTTGGCTAAATATCAACCCTTTCGAAAAGGATAGGATAGCACTGGATAGAATAATTGGTCCCTTCTTCATCCTTAGTTAAATTAAGTGACAGGTGAGAAGGTCATGGCAAAGGTGAAGTCAATAGTTCGAAGGTAGTCATAGGAGGAATGGTGTCTCCATTGCATAAGCCTAGGTTTGGTCGTGAGCTATTGCATAAAATAAAACTCCTTAACCCGGATTAGAACAGGTGTAATTTCTCTAATCTCACAACAAGTTGGATAACGTCGTACGATAGCATTTGTTTATACATGCATTGCATCTAACTGATTTGATTGATAATCCCGTTTGCACTTGAGGTACAGTGTTAAGTCTCCGTCTCAATTTACTGAGCTATTGGTTGCTCACAACTATATAGACGTTATTGCAAGTGCTAGCTATGAAGCGGCTTATATTTACCATGAAGTTAGCAACTGCTAAATTCTGGGGAGTGAGAAAATACATTTGAAGAACAGATATATCTTTAAGGTCTTAGCTTTTATTTAAAATCTTTCATTTTCAAATAATGTATTACTTAGGAAGTATTATACAATGAAATCTTGCAAACATTAATTGTGATATTGGAATCCTAGCGTATATATATACATTTTCATACTTTCTTAGGTAAATAACTTGTTTAATTTATGAACTGTTTACTTTAAAGTAGGTTAATTGCCGACGTCTTATGTAAATTAAGTTTAAGATAACGGTTGAAAGATCAACTTTTATCCTAGAATAGTTTGTACGGTAGGACTGTTACGATTCTATCGCTTTAGAGTAGGACACCTACAAAGCTTAAATCTATCATACCATAAACATTTATGCATTTTTTTATGCTATAACTTTGTTTTAGTTTAGGTCAACCCTACCCCATTTCTCATCTCTAGAAAGAATAAGGAGCTAAGGACCACTCAAGTCGTTTACCTAATTACAAAGATTCTCCCATAATGAGCATCTATTTACCCAATTTGAACTAGCATAAATTACTGAAAAATACCAAGCAAAGTTTGAATTTCTTACCTAAACCTCCCTCAAAATCTATTAACTTAAGATCTGTAATGCATGGATGGCCACATCTTCAACATTCCAAAGAACTAAGATTCCATCACTAAACCCCTCGACCTCTAAGCATAACAATTGTTTGAACACCGAATAATCCTTTAACGCAATGGAAGCATCCTTCCTTCTTTTTGTTTTAAAGATAATAACCACTTAAGGTTCATGCTTATGAATCAATTCCTTGATGGCTCGTTTACAATACTCAGTATTTGGACCACATGCATTCTAGGCTAACCCCTCGTCAAGTTCAGTTTTAACATTGACTTCTTATTTATTAAGATACTCTCAATGGCTACTCAAATGATATTCTACCCTTGGAAATGGAACCTCCCCCTCCTTACAATCGGTCAGAAGAAAATTTGTGGAATCCTCTCTCTTTTCAATCATGCTTCTATTAGGACAATAGGACAATACTCAATGCTTTCACTATTACTTACCTTAAAGATGATCCCATTCTAATTTCCTAAACTCGCATGTCGAAGTGTAGTCTTGGTATCCCCGACTTATTACTTAATAGTTTGAGACTTAACTCCACTTCCAACATTTACACCGCTTTACCTCACTACTTTTTTTAGAGAAGAGATTTTCTTTGGCTGGAGTCAAGTATATTCTTATCTTTCTCAAAAGAGAATAGAGTAAAACCTAGTGAGATCTTTTTTCTCTTTTTAAAGTTGTTTCTAGGTTGACTCAAAAGGCATGCCTATATCTTTAATGGATACAATTTCTTTTGGTTTTCTTTTCACTTTCTTTTAACCAAACCAGCATACCAATTTAAGTATGTGTTTAATGATCGTGAGGAATATTCTCTTTTCCCTTACAATTAGTTTCCAAATTTTCAATTATTTTGTTTTGATTCCTACCTTTTTTACACAGACTTTTTATACTATACTTTCACTTGATTACTGTACTTATCATCATTGCTCCTATTTGTACCAAGATCTACATTGCTTATGTCCTTTAAGTCCTGCCTACTTGCAATTACTACCTTTGACTTCTCTTTATCCAATTCTCCTACTGGTTGCATATTGTCACTTTTAACTTCCTCGCCCATACATTGGTCATTCATTTCATTTACTCGCCTAACCCCCTCATTAAATTCCTCTACTTCATTCACTAGTTCTGTATTTACTAGATCTTCTCTTCTTTCATTCTCCATAGTATTGACTTTGTACGAACAATTAAATTTATTGTGGCTTAAATGTCCACAACTATCACACAATCTTAGAATGCCTTCATATTGGATTTGATACTTATTAATAATTAACATGTGTTTCAAGGGAGTATTAATATCCACTTGAACACAAATACACGTAAATTTCCCTCTTTTAAATCCTACCGTATAATAATCATATCATAAGACTAAGCTAATCTTCTATCTAATTTTCTTAATAGCCAGCGAGCAATAATATTCTATTGGAAGTCCCACTATTCGCACCTATACTGCTAGAGAATAAAAAAAAGTTTCGTCTATGTGAAAATTAGGTTCTCATTTCTTCAATGCTGAATAATGTCCATTGACAAACTACAATCCATTTTTTATTACCCATTGGAAATTCAAATTGTTATTGAGCACTAATAAATATATTCTCGAACCAATATTTATAATTTTTAGGTTACTTATAGATCTCCATAATCTCTTTAGATGGTTTTGCAAGATTTTGAATCCCGGATTCAACCCTATAACTTTGGCAAAAAAGGTGAATTGCTAGGTGCACAAATATTTTTTTTTTTTTTCCACTTTCAAAAAAACATGGCAAACTCCTGGTTTGACTAGTTCATTTATTCTTGCTTCATCTTCGATCACGTTCTTGCTATTATGGTCTATAACACCATTGACTGATGTATTTTCAAAGCAATACTGTTTGTAGGCCCTAAGTATCTTCATTAGAATAGAATCCCTAAACGACATCCTTCTTACTTGATGCTCTTTCCCATCAGTTGATCCATTGGAGATTATTGCTTTAGGCAAATTCTCCTTCTCTAATACTAGCTATTTTCTACTGTATTGGGAGTGATCACTAGTTTCAGCCTTCGAGAGCCTAGGGTTTTCATAATCCATGGACTAATAACTTAAACAAATTTATACACCTAAGTGTTGATACTGATATTTTAGTTTTATTCAATTTTACATCTACCTACTATATGTAGTTTTGTTATAATTTTTTATAACCGATTTCTCTTGCTATCTCTCTCTTCAAATTCTCTTTCTCCGTATTATTTACTTTACATGAGTATACTCTCAAAAACATCTTTTATATTATATTATTATTCATATTTTATCTATTATTATCTATCATATTAAGCTAACAACCTTTAACTCCTCTTCTATAATGTATACTTTTGATATAATTTTTGAAATCTGATTTGTCCTCTCTCTCTCTCTCTCTCTACATATTATTTATTTCCATATCATTTTTGTATTATTTATTCTATATATTGTTTTAAAGCTCCTTTCTCTCCAAAGCAAGCAATCCTTAAATTTATGGTTCTTCTTTAATTTTGCTCTTTTTTATATGGTTTTCTCTCATACTTAAAAAATCTTCCCCATCTCTCTATCATCAAACTATAGTGACTCACATTAATAAAAATTAACATACTCAATGTGGTCAAATATAATAGTAATATACATTAATACAATAATGACACTATAAAATAACTATTATATTTATGTATATATTATTCTAATACTCATCTTTTGGTTGTATAATTTTATGAAGAATATGTACTCTACCACTATTCATGAATAATGTTAACGGTTATTCATCAACTTGATAACATTTGCTTATCACACCATTCAAAACCATAATGTTAGAAGAGTGAATCGAGCACAATATCCTTTCTAATACTAAAACAAATATCCATTTTTCATTAGGAAATTGAAGCATAAATTGGATTAGTAAGTGAAAACCAAGTAAAAGTTTTTTTTTTAATCTTTTTAGTAATTTTTCATTTTAGTTTGTTACTACAAGTATGTTCATAAATTGGGGTTTTACTCGAAGATAAGTTTTATACAATGGACTTGATTGAAAAAGGTTTACTTTTCCTCTAACCATGTCATAATTGGTTCCATGTATAGCATATTTTATTTGCAAGAATTTGATGAAGTATTACTTTTTCTCTAATCATATCATAATTGGTTCCATTAATAGAAAATTTTATTTGCAAGTATGCCCAAAAAAAATTTATTTGCAAGATTTTGATGAAGTATTGTCACATCATGGAGTTTGTCACTTACAGTGTTCATGTTGTTAACCAACTCATTATATTCAGCACAAATTGTGAAAATGTATGAGTACAAGAACCTATTGCAAAAAGAAAAAGAAAAATACAAAAATGCAGCATTTGAAAAAATAATCTCAGAAATACCGTACCTGAAATCGCCTCTTAAAGAAGAGATTTTAACTTGTACTGAAATCACCTCTGATGATTTCTATAGGGATTTAACTCCTCCATCCCTTCTTTTCCCCTATTCTACATGCTCAATAGTTTACATACTCTCTCTCTCTCTTCACCATCCACAAACACTGTAATACCCCTTACATGCCTGGAGAGAGGAACTCTAATCATCGAGGCGCCTTTTGGTGTAGCGGCTTGGAGTACGTCGAAACTCCGAAGTTAAGCATGCTAATGCTGGAGCAATCCCAGGATGGGTGACCTCCTGGGAAGCAGCTGTACCAAAGGACAAAACCGTGCAGCATTTCATGCCAAAGCAGACAATACCTCGATGGAAGGAGTTCCGGCCGGGTCGTTACAACGGCTATACCTTTAATGGATACAATTTCTTCTAGTATCTTTTCACTTTCTTTTAACTGAACCAACAAACCAGTTCAAGTATTTGTCTAATGATAATAGGAAATATTCTCTTTTCCCCATGATTAGTTTCCAAATTTTCAATTATTTGTTTTGCTTCCTACCTTCTTTGCATAGCCTTTTTGTACTACACTTCTACCCGATTTTTGTACTTATCATCATTTCTTTTGTCCATACCATCACGTCAATTATTTTCATAGGCATTATTTTTAGATATACTAAATTAAATAATAACATGCTTTAATGAATAAACTTAGAAATATAATACTTAGGACTACCACTATACAACAACATGGAAATTAACATCTTTGGGAAATTTCACAATGAGAAGTGCTTACTAGAAGCTTAAAAGAAGAAGGTAATTTGCAAGTGACTAATACTACGAACAATCAAGAATGAATTTGGAAATTACCTACCTTTCCAAAAAAATCCAATTTCTCCTTTAACGTATCTTTCATAATGCTTTGCCTTTAAGGTCTGAATTGATGTGCAAGGAAATGGTCATTTCTCTTCAATGTGTATTATGCCATTGTATAATTGAGACACCAAAGCATATTTTAAGAGTTTCTACAAAAATCAAGAGATGTTGGATGATTACAAACGACTCCACAGATTTCCAAGAATCTCTACCAAAATCTTTCCATGAATGGATTAGACAAAATTGTATCATGCCAAAGAAGGACAAGTATGCGTTTAAGCCAACTTGGGGCATACGTTTCTCCTTCTATCAGTGGCCAATTTGGAAAAGAAGAAACAAACTACTATTTAATTCCTCTGTCAATCACTATTATCACTTGATAAAGCAGGTGAAACTATTATCAACAGATTAATTGGTAACTAAAACTATTTCAATGAAGAAACGGGTGGCAATAATATCGTCAAGCATCTTCTCTTACAATTGTGTAAGCGATAACATAGTGTTTGTTAATACTTGTAACGCTTTAGAACTTGGAACGTCACTGACTTCTACGTATCCTTAATCCTCTAATGATACGTCAGGTTTTAACAACCATAATGAATATTTCAAACTTAGACATTAAAAACCACCAACATTGATATATAAAAAAAAAAAAATCTCCCATTTCATAAAATTCAAACTCCATAGTTCATACTCCATAAGTACCAACAAAATTAAAGAACTCTTTTGTCTTTCACAGTGAAAATAACGTAAATAAGATCAAACAACTAGTACGAATGGAAATTAAAAGATAGAACAAGTCTCATCCACAGTTTCATTTCAATCCTTATCACTAATCCTAATACTGTTAGCTATCATCATGATAATCGTCTCCAAAACCAACATTCGGGTAGTAATAACTATCATTCTAATCTTCAAATCCAACATTCTCATAACCAGCATATTCTCCATAACTATAATCTTCGTAAACATCATTCTGACCTGTAGCTAAAAAAAAAAAAAGAAATAATATAATGAGCTAAAGCCCAGTACATAACACACAACCACATGCACGTGATCAAATGATAAATATTCACATGTATAGAAATGCAAAACAAGTAAATCACATAATTCATTTAATTATCTTTATTTTTAAGTCAAACACACGACATATGATAGTGATCTTCATGACCCATTTACATCACAATTGTATCATAACCTTGTGTTTTAGCATACCTCTTTAAACCCCTCTACAATAACCTAGATCTACCTTAGATCATTTCCATGTGAGACTCTACAAGGGACAACGCGTTACACAGATCATCGGAGTCGCTCCCTAGAGATCTACCACTAGGGGTCCCTAGGACAAGCCAAACATAAGCAATACAAAGACATTTAAGTCAGATATACATTTAATACATTTAATCTTTGCTATCCTAACACTCACATACAATAAGCACGTATCGCATACCTGGATATTTGGAATCCGTTACCAATGAATCAAAGCTAGCTTTAAATCCTAGAAACAATAAATACTCATTAAACTCCTTTAAATAATGAATAAACGTTGTCTCTTAATTAAGACTCACTTTTAAACCATTTAAATCTCCTTAAATTCACTTGATACATTAAAGGGGTTTACTTTAAAAGTAACAAAGAATCAAAAACAAAAACAAAAAAAAAAAAAGAAGGAAAAACTTAGCTTAAAGGAAAAAAGCCTATGACGCAGTCAAGGATATAATCGTATCTTTTGACCATATAACTTACTAATTACACTTCATTATTGTAAGGGACACAACCAAGAACACGGTTATGTCTTTCAATTGTGTAACTCTTTCAATTATGTAACTTTCTAGTCTATCAACCCACATCACCTACTATAAAGGATGCGACCAGGGACACGATTGTATCTTTTGGTCATGTCACTTTCTGGTCTATCGGTCGACATCACCCACTGCAAAGGACACAACCAAAGATACAATCATGTCTTTCGGTCATATCACTTTTTGGTTAACCTTTTCTTTTTTTCTTCCACCCAAACTTCTCTCTAAACCCCATAACAACACTCTACAACTCCTCATCACAAATCCTTGATTCAAATTAATACAACCCTTCTAAAATCCACTTCTATAATGTTTTTAAATTAAAAAAGACTAAATCAAAACTTGCCAAGAATTCAGGAAATTTAGGGACTCTAAGGAATACATGAGGGTTACCTTATTCTCGACACTCTGTTAAAGTTTCTCGCTTTTCCTTAACCAATTATTCACAATCTTAAACAATTATAATTAAAACTTAGTTTCTAAAAGAATGAAAACTCAAAACCATAAATCCAACTTTGCTTACTAAGGTCTTCTAGGGTTGTATTCCTCATACGGACTACTCTTGCTCTTAAGGGCTTTCAATAAATACAAGAGAGAAGTCTAAACCTATAGTATGCAAAGAGTATGATTACACTAGTTAGGTTAGTGTTTTATTTTAACCTTTTTCTTGAATTTCTGATATCACCCTTCATTAATCTATGGCTTAAGACCTTAATATCCTTTTTCATATAACTTAATTACCCTTTTGACTACTATACCTTGACATAAGGGACTATCCTTCTTCTCAGTACTTGATTCTTGGTATCTACAATCTTTACAGGTCGTTCCTTTGAGGTTAAATTAGGTTGTAACTCTAACAACTTTAACCTAACAATCTGTACAAGTAACTATTTTGACTCTTGCTTTATATTTTCCACAAACTTCCTCAACATTGAAACAGGGAAGACATCATGAACGTCTTCTAAACTTGGGGGTAAAATCAACTTGTAAGCTGTCTTGTTAATCCCTTAGCTAGAGAAACTCTCAACAGTACTTTGTCCCCAACTTAAAATTCCAAGCGTCATCGCCACTTATCTACATAACTTTTCTGGTGACTTTGAGCTACTTGCATTCTTTTCCTAATAATTTTGACATTATCTATTGCCTCTTACACCAACTCTAGCCCCAAAAGTTGCCTTTCTCTTACCTCATCTCAATGAATAGGTGATCTACACTTTCTTCCATATAGGGCTTCATATGAAGCCATTTGTATAATTACCTGATAGTTGTTATTGTAAGCAAACTTAGCTAATGAAAGATGTTCACTCCAACTACCACCAAAGTCTAAGGCACAAGCTTGTAGCATATCCTCTAATATCTGCATTGTTCGCTCAGACCATCCATCAGTCTGAGGATGGAATGCCATACTAAATTGTACTTTAGTACCTAAAGACTTTTGCAAACTTTTCCAAAACCTGCTTATGAATTGCATATCTCTATCAAAAGTTATTGTGACCAAAATCCCATGCAGTCTCATTATCTCTTTCACATATAACTTAGCCAGCCTCTCTAATCTATAATCTAACCTTATAGGAATAAAGTGAGCTGTTTTCATTAGTTGATCTACAATTATCCATACTGTATCATGCTTTTCCTTAGTCCTAGGAAGATGCATAACAAAATCCATGGTCACATACTCCTACTTCTACTATGGTGTAGGCAAAGGTTGCAATTTACCGGCTAATCACTTATGTTCAATCTTTATCATTTGGCATGTGACACACTTGGAGACATACCCTACAATTTCTCGCCTTGTGTTACTCCACCAATAATGCTTCTTTAAGTCCTTATATATCTTGGTAATCCTAGGATGAATAGAGTACATAAAGTAATGAGCTTCTTACAAGATTTCTTGCTTTAGCTCTTCTTGGTTTGGTACACACAATCTATTCCCATACCTCAAGATACCTTCAACATCACTATTAAATTCAATTACTTTACCTTGTTTTACTTTACTCTTGATTTCTTGAACACCTACATCCTCAAATTGTGTAGCTTTTATTCTATCCATAAGAGTCGGTTGAATGCACAAGTTTGCCCGTCTGCTTCCTACTTGTCACGTCACTATTTCCAACTCTAGTCTGCGTATGTCTTCCAATAAAGGCTTTTGTGATGTGATCAGTGCTACTATGTTACCTTGTTTCTTCTTACTAAGAGCATCTGCTGCCACATTAGCTCTACGTGGATGATATTGAATGTTTACGTCATAGTCTTTAATTAACTCCAACTACATCCTCTGTCTTAAATTCAACTCCTTTTGGGTGAAGATGTATTTCAAACTTTTATGATCGGTAAACACTTGACATCTTTCCTAATATAAGTAATGTCTCCAAAGTTTTAAGGCTAAGATAACTACTGCTAACTCCAAGTCGTGAGTAAGACAATTCTTTTCATATGGTTTCAGTTGCCAAGATGCATAAGCAATTACTCTCCCTTCTTGCATTAAAACACACCCTAAACCCTAACTAGAAGCATCACTATAAATAACATACTCCTTGCCACTTTGGAACAATGCCAATATAAGGGCTGTCACCAATTTCTCTTTTAGTTTCACAAAACTTGCCTCATACTTATCATCCCATACAAACTTTACTCCCTTCTAAGTCAATCTAGTAAGAGGTGCCGCTAACTTAGAAAAACCTTCAATGAATCGTCTGTAATAACCTGCCAACCTAAGAAATCTTCTAATTTCAATCACCATCTGAGGCCTTGGCCAATCCTCCACTGCTTTAACTTTTTCTAGGTCAATAGAAATACCCTCTTTATTTACAATATGTCCAAGAAAAGACACTCGCTCAAGCTAAAACTTGCACTTCTTGAATTTGGCATCTAATTTCTCCATCCACAACCTACTCAACACAATCCTCAAATGCTTTTCTTGACTTTTCAAATATATTAAGATGTCATCTATAAAGACAACTACAAACTTGTCTAGGTAATCTCGGAAGACCCTATTCATTAGATCTATGAATGCTAATGGTGCATTCGTGAGGCCAAATGGCATCACTAAAAACTCATATAGATCGTAGCGAGTTCTAAATGCTATCTTCTGAATATCCTCTTCTTTGATCCTCAACTGATGGTATCTTGATTTAAGATTACTTGTAGAGAATACTTGAGCTCCTTGCAACTGGTTGAACAAGTCATTAATTTTAGGAAGAAGATACTTATTCTTTACAATCGCCTTATTCAACTCTCTATAATCTATACACAATCTCATGCTTCTATCCTTTTTCTTAACAAAAAGCACTGGTGCTCCCTATGGCGAGATGTTAAGCCTAATGAAACCTTTCTCCTGTAACTCTTCTAACTGAGTTTTTAATTCCACCAATTCCACTAGTGCCATTTTATATGTAGACTTTGAAATTGACTTTGTTCCTGGAACTAAGTTGATGCTAAACTTAATCTCTTTAGCTGGTAGCAAACTAGGTAAGTCATCTAGAAACACCTCTATAAACTCATTCACTATGGAAACTTCTTCAATTTTCTTATCATCCCTTGCCTCCACAATTGTGGCAGCTAACCTACCCTTACCCCATAATTCATATGTAGGAATACCTATTAGCATTTGAACTTTTAACTTTAAGAAGAATCTCTCTTCTCTTAGGAGATCAAAATACATTACCATATTATGGTAATCTATAGTGGTATGATACTTAGAGAGCCAATTCACTCTAAGTATTACATCAAAATCCGTCATGTCTAAAACCCATAAATCTATAGGTAACACCCGACCTTGAACTTCTATGTACACTTTTATACAAAGTCAATCTAACGCTGCCCTTACTCCCAAAGGAGTACTGATACTTAAGGGTTCACAAAACAATTCAGGTTTTAAGTCACATGTGCGCATAAACACATTAGATATGCATGAATGTGTGGCACCCGTGTCAAACAACACAAAAGCACTAGTAAAGTGTACAAGGAGCATACCTGCCATGGTGTCTTATTCAATATACTCTTCATGCTATTGCTGTTGAAGGGCAAACACTCAGGCTAGAGCTCTTTGTCTCGGCCCTTGAGGTCTAACAACTAGTGCCCCTTATCCTCCTACTATCCTGCAATCAACTACTTTATGGCCTCTCTACTTACAAATGTTGAAAAGATCTGTAGGATAGATTTCTCATCATATGTTCTACTTGAATGCCTAACCTTACCACAAGAGAAGCAAGCCCCTTCGGGCCAACTACATTGGCTCAACTCATAAGGCCCCATACATCGTGAACACCTCTGTATTAAGGCTATCATTGGGGGTAGAGGTAGAGGGAAGAATGGATAAGTTAGCCTAAGCTGAAAAGGCCCAACTGGAATGGCCATAGCACTAACTAGCAGCATTGGGTACATAGGTCTCTTACCCCAGTTTAGTTAAATGACACTTAGCCCTAGTCTCTTACCGAGAGCTACGCTTACCCTATGGGATTTCTGCTCTTCTCTCCTCATGCACCGCTCTAACCATTTGGCTCTCTCTACAACGTCTACATAAGCTGTCAGTTGAAAAGAACTTACTTCATATTGTAAGTCTACCTCTAACCCTCTTAAGAAATGATGAGCTCGTGATCAGTCATCAACTCGAATAACTTCTGGCAAGAACTGGCTTAGGCGGTTCAACTTCACCTCATACTCAGCGACAAACTTGTTTCCCTACTGGCAATTGTAATATGCATTCTCCATAGCGTCCTTTATACTATTTGGAAAGTACTTCTCATAGAATAGATCTTTGAATCTCTGCCAATTAATCAGTCCTTAAACCAATATGCTCTCACTGGTCTACTATAAAGCTACTATACCCCTCAACGTTAAGTAGCATAACTAACCTTTCTCTCTTCCAACACTTTAAAAGCAGCAAAGACCTTTTCTACTTCTTATATCCAATGGTGTGCTTCAATTGCATCCTCCTTCTTGGGGTTGAAGGGGTTGATTTGCCTAGTAAACTTTTCCAGAGTAAACTATTCTTGTTGTCGCCCTGGAAGTACCCCTAACATGTTGTTCATAGTATGGAGCGGCTAAACATTATCCACTACATCCTGACCTTGACCTCCTTAAGGCAACTGTCCATCTTATGATATCTAACCACCTTGTATGATAAGATCAATTGATGGAAATTGGCTACCTTGCTGTTACCCTTTAACGTTTCTCTCTACTAGAGCATCTTGCTCGATTCCAGCATCATTGTTAAGTACAGGGATTCTCTTAGGTGACATTATATAAGAGGTATAAGTATAAAAGGAGATAAACAACTAAATTATAAAAAAAGAAATAGGGAAAATCTTATCAAATAAGAAGTAGAGCAAATACTTAATATAATACAAACACTAAATAAAACAAAAGAACTTAAGAAGAAAAACTACTATTTTGATCTAAAATTCTACTTGTTCCCAAATTCTTTCACCCCACAACAGATCTATCACTTATAAATTCTATAGATCCTTTAACCTAGGGCTTTAATACCAGTTAATTTGTAATGCCTTAAAATTTGGACCGCCACATATCTCTAGTCCTCTAATGATTCGTCAGGCTCTAACAACCACAATTAATATTTCAAACTTGACATTAAAAACCACCAACATTGATATATATAAAAAAAAAAAAAAATCTTCCATTTCATAAAATTCAAACTCCATAATTCATACTCTATAAGTACCAACAAGATTAAAAAACTCTTTTGTCTTTCACAATGGAAATAACGTAAATAAGATCAAACAACTAATACGAATGAGTACGAATGAAAATTAAAAGATGGAACAAGTCTCATCCACAATTTCATTTCAATCCTTATTACTAATCCTATTATTGTTGGCTATCATCATGATAATAGTCTCCAAAACCAACATTCGGGTAGTGATAACTATCATTCCAATCTTCAACTCTAGCATTCTCATAACTAGCATATTCTCCATAACTATAATCTTCATAAACATCATTTTGACCTGTAGCTAAAAAAAATAAATAATATAATGAGCTGAAGCCCAGTACGTAACACACAACCACATGTGCATGATAAAACGATACATATTCACATGCATTGAAATGCAAAATAAGCAAATCACACAATTCGTTTAATTATCTTTATTTTTAAGTCAAACACACAATACGTCCTTATGACCTGTTCACTCACATCAAAATTGTATCACAGCTTAACGTTTGAGCGTGCCTCTTCAAGCCCCTCTACAACATCCTAACATTAGGCGTACCTCTTCAGGCCCCTTTACAACAACCTAGATCTATCTTAAATCATTTCCATGTGAGACTCTACAAGGGACAATGCGTCACATAGATCATCGGGATTGTTCCCTAGGGATCTACCACTACGAGGCCCCTAGGACAAGCCAAACACAAGCAATACAGAGCCATTTAAGTCAAATATACATTTAATACATTTAATCTTTGCTATCCTAACACTCACATACAATAAGCACGTGTCACCTACCTAGATATTTGGAATCCGTTACCAACGAATCAAAGCTAACTTTAAATCCTAGAAACAATAAGTACTCATTAAACTCCTTTAAATAATGAATAAATGTTGTTTCTTAGTTAAGACTCACTTTTAGACCATTTAAATCTCCTTAAATTCACTTAATAATATATTAAAGGGATTTACTTTAAAAGTAACAAAGGATTAAAACAACAAAAAAAAAAAAAGGAAAGGAAAAACTTAGCTTAAAGGAAAAAAGTCTATGACATAATCGTATCTTTTAACCATATAACTTACTAAGTTACACTTCGTTACTATAAGGGACACAATCGTGTCTTTTGGTTATATAACTTTCTGATCTATCAACTCACATCATCTAATGTAAAGGATACGACCGGGGACATGATCGCGTCTTTTGGTCGTATCACTTTCTAGTCTACTAACCAATATCACCCACTGCAAAGGATAAGACCAAAGATACGATCGTGTCTTTTGGTCGTGTCACTTTTTGGTCAACCTTTTTTTTTTCCCTTCTAACCAAACTTCTCTCTAAACTCTGCAATAACACTCAACAACTCCTCATCACAAACTTTTTATTCAAATCAATATAACCCTTCCAAAATCCACTTCTATAATGTTTTTAATTAATAAAAAGAAAAAATCAAAACTTGTCAAGAATTCAGGAAATTTAAGGACTCTAAGGAAGACACGAGGGTTACCTTAATCTCGACGGTTCTTTAAAGTTTCTCGCTTTTCCTTAACTAATTATTTGCAACCTCAAATAATTACAATAAAAACTTAGTTTCTAAAAGAAAGAAAACTCAAAACCGCAAATCCAACTTTGCTTACCAAGGTCATCTAGGGTTGCATTCCTCATACGGATTACTCTTACTCTTGAGGGCTTTCAATAAATACAGGAGAGAAGTCTAAACCTGTAGTGTGTAAAGAGTACAATTACACTAGTTAAGCTAGAGTTTTATTTTAACCCTTTTTTTTTTAATTTTCGATATCACCCTTCATTAATCTATGGCTTAAGACCTTAATACCCTTTTTCATGTAACTTAATTCCTTTTGATTTTATTAAGACTTTTATTATTTATTTATTCCCCCTAAATTTTTTCTCAAGTATTACAATACTGATGCTTTAGTACAGATTGAGGCTAATGTCGCAAGAATAAGAGGCATGTTCTTCGATCACTTGAGCCATTTAATTGGAGGATTTGCAAAGCTTATAGCAATTGCATCACCTACTGAAGCTAAGTTATAGGGGGGAATTACATGGGGATTAAACACTGCTTTAACTAAACACTCTGATCAGATCGTTCTTATGACTGATTTCCATAAGGCATGTCATATACTTTCCAATATTAAAAATACTAATGAGGTGTTATTACATGGTGTTGATACATATTGCAAGGATATGATGATCAAGTATAGCAAGTTAGAGATGCAGACTATTAGCAAAGACCATAATTGTGTTCCAAATGCTTTAGCCAAAGAAGGAGCAAGATTACAAACGCTAACTCTTCTGATCAATCCCTACCTGTGGGGTTATTAAGAACTAATGTGTTCGACTTATGTAAGGGATATATAATCCCTAATGTTGATGGACCTTGATGTTTCTATTTTTGTTCAATAAAGTCTATCTAGTTTACTGGAAAAACAAAAACAATATAATTTTAAATACTAATAAATTAAAAATAACAAAAATAAAATATTCAAAACTCTTAGCGGCACCATGGTGGTTGTTCCAACCATAGCCAACCATCACAATAAGTCAAGCTTTAGCCTACAAAGTCAAACTAGATCAGGTTAGATTCAGCCATCAATGAACTTGTGTAGCTCGGTATGCAAAGGTTCAATCTTTTTCCCCAAATCCTAACTGTAGCTGCCCTTTCATTGGTTTGATGTCCCTCTTTTCTTTTTAAGAGGAATAAATATTTCATAAAATATTTTGTTAGAAATTACATGATTTTACGTTTATTTTTGTTATTGGCATTTGGTTAGTAAAAGTTTGGATTCGAGATCGATAATTATCGTTTGTCTCTGTGAATACAGAGAATTGGTGGAAGAATCTGTACATGAAGAGAGGTGCATACTAGTTAAGGATGATGTTGTTTGGGTAAAATTTATGTTGACCATAAAATATAGATTTGTAATATAGTAACACATATAACTTTTGAGCATTAGTTCACCGTAAGTATTATCATGCACGCGAATATACATAATAATTTAATAAAGTTTGTCCTCGTCATATCTTATTTAGTAATCTTACAATACATGTTAACATATGAAATAACTTTTCAATATGAAAATGAAAATAAGTTTTGAATATTCATGATATGGGGACAATACTTCATTGAGTTATTATATATATTAACATTTATTGTAATACCTACAATGTACCAATGCTGAGAACGGATACTTTAACCACAGATATGATCATTAACCTGAATGTACCTGTCCTTATACCTAAACTACGCCGCCAATGTTCTATATTAATGAAGACAAAAGCCCAAAATTCAATCCCATATCAAAATTCTTGTCAATCGAATACTAATAATAAAAATAACCATAAAGGAATAGTTCAAAATGGAGTAGATTCAAATAGAAACAGAATCAAAATAATAAATCTATTCTTATTCTTATTCTTAAAAACACCCACAAAATCATTGATGACATTCCAATATTATGTTTATTTGTAATATATTCAAAGTGAAATAGAATGTAATGTTTATATAATTATTAGATATCATAATTAGATTTAAAGTTGAATAAGTACTTGTTAATTAATGATAATTAATAAGAGTGGATCTAAATTGTGATTTTACCTACCTTAAAGAATTCACTTTTGATTCCAAGAATCACCTTTTATATTCTAAAAGCACTCCCAAATATAGAAAATAGAACGCAGTCCAGAATCACAATTGTATTTTCCATGTACCAAAAGTGATATTAGTCCATCTATTTTCATATATGTATGTGTGTGTATGTATATATATATTGTGAAATACTTATTCATTTCCTTGCGACAAGAAAATAAAGATAAATCGGTAAACCGATAAACGATGACTGCAGTTAGGAGCTGGGAAAAAAGATTGAACCTTTTACCACTTTCCTTGTCACCTCCGTCATCGGTGTGTTGATCGGATGAGTTTAAGTTTTGTGGGGGTGGGGGGTGTGACGGGGGAGAGGGAGAGAGAGAGAGAAAGAGAGAGAAGGTGAAAGCAAGAGAGAGAAGGGGATAGAGGGCTTCTAAAGAAAGAAAGTTATATCTTTTGAGAGGAAAGCTAAAGATATCCATATTTCTATTGCTAATAAAAATGCGTTATAATAATACTAGTAAATCTAAACCATTAATTTAATAAAATTTAATTTATATTATCAATCCTATTAAAATAAGTTAATATGTTACCCAAACAATAAATCAATAATTTTTATAAATAATTAATTAAATGAGAAAGGAAAAGAGAAAAGGCAATCTACTAGCCTTTTATAATAAATTACCTTCCTTTTATAACAGATTACCTTAACGATAACACTATATTGCTAGTATTATCATAGAAAAATTCAATTTATAAGGGAAAGAGAGAGGAAGCAGTTTTTAAATATTATGGTTTCTTATATTCCTTTTTAGTATTTTTCATATTTTTTTTCTATGTTTTTCCATTTTCATATTTTCTTTTATTTTCCAATTTTAAGAAAAAAGAACAAACCCAAAATTTTACTCGTCTCATTTTTTTAGAACTTCTAGAAATTGACATTGTGGTTAATACTTTTTTTTTTTTAACAAAAAGTTATCATAGCTTTGTGGAAGTTAAGTGTGTAGTCACTCGAAAGTAGCGTGCAATACTAGGTCACATGGGTTTATCGAGCTATTTTTTCCCTTTTTCTTATGCTTTTACAAGTTGCCCTTATCCTTTATTGTATTATCTTTCTTTGTAAAAGTTAATTATTTGTTGTAAAGCTCAATTTGATTATATTTTGAATTTAAAGATCATATATTTGTCGGTAGGCATTCCATCAAGTTACATGTTAATGGCCAAATTATTAAATATGTAAGAGCATCAAACAACAAATTGCGAATCAAATATCATAAATAATATTTTTTATTATATGTTTCTTATATGGTTAATACGTATACTACTATATTGCTTATTAAATAGCACATTGATAATCTAATATATATTATCTAAAAACACAAGATAATAATTAAGTATGAAAGGTGTAAGGCCCAAAATCCAAGTGCACTATAACTTGTCACGTGTCCACGCCATCCAGGAACACATTAGGGCTCTAAAATCAACTACAGTCACCATAATCACTTGATTAAAAATAATTCTTCGATTACAACAATTTAAAAAATAACTCATAGACAAGTCATTCCAACCATAAATTATACATAAAAGATTTCTAGCTTTAAATCAACAAAACTTGTTAATTATTCCACTTAATACCAGCTCCACAATCACATAATTTAGCAACCTCTTCAACAAAGTACAAAACTATTTGTCTCTCTTCACAACCCTAAAAAATTCATTTCTATACTCATCATAAATAGCAACATATCAAACTAACCTACAGTTGTAAAACTAAATAAACAAAATGAGCCAAAACCTAATACGAGTATACAAACACACATGGATGCTAAACCCAAAATATTCACATGCATATAACAAAATTATAATAGAATATAAGCAAAAATAGTTTAATTATCTTTAAATTAGGACAAAAATTAACAAAGGGAGACTCATAATCCCGCTACACAATGATCTTGTCCATATACATAGGTGAGTATAATATAAGTATTCTTTTAAGTCCTTTACGCTTACAGTTTAAAGTCTAAAAACCTAACATTCTAACTGTGTCGTTCCATATAAAAATATACTAGGTAAACTTTACACATGATTAGCAATTTCTCTTTTATAAAACTGCCACTACGGACCCTTAAAGCAAGCGAGTCAAGTATAATCAGCAAACTATTTATTTACAAGCACCACGTACTTAGAAAGGCTTCTCAACTGCTAATTGGAATTTCCTAACTTTAAGTCATTTACCAAAAAGCTCAAAACACCTAACAAGGAAGGAATCGATAACTAGTACAAATATATTTGAAATTGAGAAGAAGCATAAATATTAATCTTAAGATAATTAATAACTAAGTTCTACCTAAATGTTACTCATGAACCTATTAATCTATTACTTGTTAATACATAATACGATAGAGTAAAATAATATAAATTAGTTAGTGATAGGAATTGGAAGTAGTATAGATATATAATATGATAGAGTAAAAGTTAACATATTTATATACAATACTATTTGATTACTCATATCGTAAGGATACAATATATAAAAAGAAAACATAAGGCAAACATATGACGAAGGTATTAAAATATAGGGCTTACTAACCAAAATAATAAAAGAATACGTATATTCATAAATAATACTAAAGTTCATAAAAATACGTAAAGAAAGACATTAATAATTGGATTCCAAAACAGACATAATTTATAATTAATACCATATACTATACAATAATAATAACAACATAATAGAAATAAATGAATAATAATGTTATCAATAGTAATAATAAAGCATAATCATAAGAGAATGGAATCATTTTAAGCTAAATTGATAATTGAAATCATACATTTATAATGCAAGTATCAATGTAACTCTACATCTAATAAAAATTAGTAACTCAACTCTATATTTAACATAAAATAAAAATCCAACACCATATGTAATATAAAATAACAACCCAACTCTATATATAACCAAAAATAATAACTTTTTATATAAAATAATGGTACAGTATAGCAAGTAAATCAATTTATAATAGAAATTTATTACTAACAAAATAATTACTTTTTACAATAATAGAAGAAAATAAAAATAAAAATAATATAATAGATACATAATACCGAAAAAGTGATCAAGTTGACTCGAGGAATATAGTTGACATAAGAATACTACTGAATGAACATGAATTGGCAAACCTATTAAAAAACAAAAAAATTGAAAATTTTACTTTATTTAATAATATTTAAATAAATAACGGTAATAACTTTGCTAGAGTAATCTCGGAACGGTGGCCGAAAATTCATCGTCGTCGAGCAAATGATTAGCTGAATTAATAATCGGAAGAGAAGAGGAGAGATTGGAGATTGAGAGCGTTGAATCGAGAGAAAGAGATTAGAGGGACGAGAGAAAGAAATTGGGACGATTAGGGTGGGGTGGGCTCCGGTGTATTAGGAAGAGGAAGGGGATTGTGTGAGAGAAAAGTGGGGAATCGAGAGACCAATGAGAAAGAAGAAAGGTGAATGGGTAAATGATGGGGGTGCGGTCCGAAACACTGATAAGAGAAACAGCGAGAGAAAGGGAGAAATGAATAGAGAGAGAGAGAAAAAATCAGGCGAGCACAGAGAAATGGAAATAAGATTGCGGCGGATTAAAAAAAATTAGGGTAAGGTTTAGAATAAAGTTTTGATCATTTTTAGAGTATTTAAGAATTTAGGATGGTGTTCAAGGAAATATGAAAAAATAAAATGAAATTAAAATGAGAATAAAAAAATAAAGAATACCTAAAAAATTAGATAAGAATTAAAATATAGAAAGATATAGTATATTTATAAAAATATATGTTTTATTTGTAAAATAAAATTATTCCAATTTATGATTACGTAATAATAAAAGTTATAAAAAAATATTATCACAACTTTAATTTAGACACCTATTTTATAAGATAAAAATTAAAGTAAGTTTGAAGTTACTAGAAAATTTATAAATTGAAATTTTTCCTTAATAGGATGCCGTTTTTATGACATAACCTAAATAAATTTTATAATTTAATTATTATTTTTAGTTTGACTAGAATGTTTCAAAAGGAGAGCAATAGTTCATTAATTTATTATTTAAACATCTACAATAATACATACAATCAAACAAAATTTTAAAGTTACATGTAGTTATAACTTATTTTTCTACCAAAGATAGCTATCGAATATGGTTTATAATATTATATACCCCATATAATAAGTTTATATGGTCATAATCCATAAAATGAGTATAGTTTTCTCATCATCTTTTGTACATCAGTAAAATAATTAATAAGCAATTGATATCCTATATTGTAAGGAGAGATTTATATTAGGTTATGGATTAAGGTTTCACATAGCTATCACATCTTTCCCTATATATCATATTAAACTATATATTAGTAAGATAATATAAGTTACTAGAACTTGTTGTATAATTATAAAGTATAATGTGAGGATAGTACTTTGCTAAATTATTATTCGTATTAACATGTACTTAATACTTAAAGTGAGCTAATGTTAAAAAAATGTATACTCATATTGTGTCATAAATCAATATTTTATGAGGTCCATTATTATATATGATGATATAATACAAAAGTTATTTCAATTGTTACATAATCAAATCAATTGAAATTAAATAATCTCCATATATTGTTATTAGATATATTGCTCATATCATAGATAACAAGCACGTATTCTATCATAAGTTGTTAAAACCAAAAATTTAATAATTAAGTATTATATAAGGATAATTTCCGTTGACAGTTGATCTTCACTCTATTGATTTACTTGTCACTTGCAAGACAAAACATGATTAGTGGGGTCCGATGTTTAAGTTAGTGAGGCGGTTAAGGGAGTAAAACCTTAGTTGAAAGAGAGAGAGAGGGATAAACAAGTCCTTCACCTAAGGACTTCATCCCTTATTTATAAGCAATGAAGTTAAGTGAGAGCTAGATCCCAAGCCAAGTGGCTACACCGTAAGGGATCTTTTTTTGTATGTTCTCAACCTTTCTCATGAGTTGGAATCGCGACTTAAGAGATAAGTGAAGTATCGCAGCATATGCAATTCAAGTTTTTCTTAGGCTTTGATGTCAACAAGATAATCTGAACAGCATAAAGAAGAGAGCCAGATCTTCTTTAGGCTTGTATGCCTACAAGGTAATTAGATGGCTTTAAGAAGACATGCAAATTTGTCCTCAAGCTTACAAATCAACGAGGGTAATCTAAGTAAGATTAGCATATTCTTCTAAGGAGTAAGTGCCATGGGATTATTCACGTGGTTCATACCTTTCCGAGGCATGAGTGTCATGGGATTATCCAAAGAAGTGGGATTTGTTAGGCATCGGCTAATGTAAGCTTTCGATTACTTCACTTGAGTTTTTTCGAACTTTTGACACATAGGACTTTTCCTTACCTAGGATACTTAAGGATCCAAGCATTTGTTGCCTCAGATCACTTGACTATATCTGAGCTTGCTAGCTTTGGATTCTTGATTTAAGCATAAACTTATAAATTTCTAAGCTAACTTTAATGTTCAATAATCAAGCATAAGGGTCGCAGTCCTGTAATTTACCTTAAGCTTTTTTTCTTGTGAAGTTTTTACCACACCTAAGTGTTTCGATTTCATTCTTTATAACTTGTTAGGCATTCCTAAGACAGGCTTAAGGTCCCAACTCCTTATGATTGTCTCAAGCTTCATTACCTTAGAATTCCCTCAACACTTAAAATTTAATACCATCATTTGTAAGTAGTTAGGCATTCTTGAACTAGGTTTGGAGACCTAGCTCTCGAGGATTATCTCGGGTTTCATTACCTTAGAATTTTCTTGGTGCCTAAGTATTTCAAAATTATTTAAGTAATTTGATTTTTTCCTATGTAGGATAGGATTTTATGTGCAAGTCAGATTTTTCCCAAGCATAAGTATCACGTGATTATATGAGGAATTCAAATTTTTCCCACTGTATTATCTCATAGGCATGTAAGTTTATATCTCTTAGTTAATAAGACCAAAAAGCCTCTATTGCTGAGGATGGGTATTTCCATCCTCATTGAGTGTCCTTTCAAAAACGTTGAAGACCTTGGTAAAAGTACCACCGAGCTTTTAACTTAGGGGGGACCTTCGAGAACTTCAAGGCTCACACCAGAGGATGACAGTTGGGGTAACAAGTACTTTGATAACTACAATTGTGTGAAAGTTAGACTGTGATACTATCGCAGTCGCTGAATGGAGTCGGTTTTGGCATGTCTTCGTGGTGAAGCTCGGTATTATTGTCATCATTGTGTAGGGCTGGGACTCAAGGGAGTTAGGTGGATGGGTTTATAGCTCGGCCGTGAAGATAAGGTCGGCATAGCTGCTATTCCTAAGCAATCGAAGGTCGGGTTTGTGCCCAATATCGAAGCTCGGCTTTAAGTGGAGTTGTATATCTCGGCATAGAAGAATGAAGCTTGTTGGGGTATTATGTAGTTGCTATTAGGTACGGATTTAGTGTACCGACAACAGTTGCTTGAGCCCTGTAGCTAAGGTGTTGCAGCTCAGGATTTCGCAGCTCATCGCAATCATTCCGGTCAGTTAGAGCGAGCTCTTAGTCAGTTTTAGGCATACAAGGCTCGGTACTGATAAAGATTTGCTTTGTGAAGGGGTTTCGGATGAGAGTTAAGCAGAAGATGGAACGTGTAAAGGTGAAATTCAGTTACTTAATTAACAACCTAGAGTACAAGCTATTATATATAGCAACACACACGTGGAAATACAATAAAACAGAAAAAAAAAAAAACAGAAAAGAAAACAAACTAACCAACTATAACCAACCATAACCAACTAACCAACTATAACCTTATCTCCTTATACATTTAAACACATTATCTTCCTCTTTACTAACTTATGCATTAGAATGACTACACCAAAACTATCTCTAGTATCTCCTCTTAGCTTATGCTTGATCATTTTACATTCTCCTTATAGCATCAACTAGCCTACCAAAGACTAATATCAACATCTTGCGCCATCTGTTTGTGAAATACACAACCACAAATGGTAAGAAAGTCACAACAACCGCTCTACATTCTCCTTATAGCATCAACTAGCCTACCAAAGACTAATATCAACATCTTGCGCCATCTGTTTGTGAAATACACAACCACAAATGGTAAGAAAGTCACAACAACCGCTCTAACGTTATTAAAAACACCACCATAGTTATGTAGCTACAACAATAGCCACCAATTAATCCTATCTATGAAGACTAATTTGCTAGATTTGAGCAAATTTGCCACAATTTGGTGATTGTTAATTGTCTATTAAAGATAATAATCACAATGCTCAAAAAACATAATATCACCACTACTAATAAGGCTTCTTATGACATAGTCAACGTGATCATGGGGGATAAGGACTAACAAGGAAATCAAGTTGTATGAGCAAGATTTGAGCCTTATGGGAAAGAGATCATGAGCATTGTTACACCAAGAAGTTGATTATTAACATGCTAATTACATAATCACTTTTGAATGACTGCACCATAAAATTTCCTTTTTAGGGAAGTTGAGGGATTCGAACTTTCAAGTAGACTTATGAATACTTCCGATAGTTTTATAGCTTAAGAATCAACTTACAAGTCACAATATTATTATGAACATTTATGAGTTTCTATAAACTATCAAGTACTTTCAAAAACTTTAAGAAAATTACAAACTTAAGTGATTTTGCGAAATGTGTATTGATTTTACAAGCAATCAAATCATCAAAATTATTGATAACAAATTTAATGTTACAAAACTTTAAGTGAAGTCACTTTATTGAGTATTTCTCATGAACTTAATTAACTTAACAATTGTTGAGTGATTTTACATTTGTTAAGGTAAAACTACAATTAACTCAAGTAAAGTTATGATCTTTTCTTGCATTTGATACATACACCATAGATTTTACCATAGAAAGGTTACTTTTGTGAATTTTAAGTAAAATTATAAGTTTGAGATGAATTATGAATTTTTATCTAACATCACCAAATATTAGGGGCATTTACAAACTTATAGTGCAATGATAAACCTATGGCAATTTACAAACTTTATTGTAAAATTATGGGAAAAAAAAAAATAAAAAAGCTCTTAGTTGAAAAGCCAGACCAAGTTAATTAGGCTCCACAATTGATGCTTATCCACCTCAAAGCAAAGGTTCAATCTTTTTTCCCAAATCTAAGCCTTAATTGCCCTCTTATTGATTTAAAATAAATATTTCATGATATATTTTTGTTAGAAAATAAACAGGTTTCTTTTTATTTTTGTCATTAACACTTGGTTAGAATTTAGACTTGATATTAATTATATAGGCCTTAGTTTTCACAAATACAAAAAATTGGAATCTATATATAAAGAAAGGTTCACACAGGCTAATGATCGTGTTAGTTGGACAAATATATGTCAATCCTAGGTTCACTAGATAGTGAATATAATAATATTACTTTGCCATGTACTAAAAAGGTATTATTGTAGGTTGATGAGGATAAAGAAGGGTAAATTGTAACTTTTAAAGTTTTACAATGAAGTTCATGCTAAGATTCCATCTTTTTATTATATAAAGATAAATCTTGATAGTGGTTTTTGATCTCATGTTGTCTCACTCAGTATGTGATATTTATCAAAGTCTTTTGCCTAATACTCAATTGTTTGTAGCCATAATAATACAGTAACTTTTCATGGTATATTTATTGTTTGTAAGTAAAGTGACAATTTTCACAATCAAATTAACTGACTATAAACATGTAGAGTCATAATATTATTATAGTTACAAACAATTAATGAGAGTTTTTACACTCCCACCTCACGATTTTAAGGGATCAATAAAACCTTTCGTCACATCTTTAATTCATATCCATTAAATCTAAACTGTTAAAAACATAATTAGCTCAACGGTTCAAATTTGATAGATATAAAATCAAAGGTGGATGGGGCTACCTTAATCTTGTTGAAAACACAAATGGAACCATAGAAAAATACATCTAAATGGGGAAAAAGAATCTAAGATTTATTATTTACATAATAAAACAACATTAGATTGAAAAACACCATCAAGATCTATTTACATATAATAGAAAAAAGAATCTTATCTTTACAATGGTAACTTTGCTCAAGAACTTCATTACAAGGCCTTTTTATTCTCATCAATTCAAAAGAATCTCTCCTCTCCTAATTGTATTGCAAAAGAATGATGACATATTTATCATATGGCAAACTCAAGATCAATGTATATTTTGTCAAAATAGTACCATCACTAACCTAAGTAGACCTCTCTTTACATATTGATTCCCCTACCAATTTTCTATATTAAAGAAAGCAAAAGCCTAAAAACCAATGCTAAATCCAAATTCCAACCAATCAAATAATGTTAATAACACAAATAAAATAAGCATATTTAATTTCTAATAAAAATGTTTTCAGAAATATATATTCTTTTCCTAAAAAGAAACAAAACAATAAACTAACAAATGGCAATTAAGGCTTAGATTTGCGAGAAAAGGTTGGATCTTTAACCATATTTTCTGTTTTCCCCATCATTGGTAGATTGTTGATCAAATGAGTTCAAACTATCCGTATAGAGAGAGAGAGAGAGAGAGAGAGGGGTAGGAGTTTTAGAGAAGAAAGAGAGAGAATTTTATAGTAAAAAGAGAGAGGAATTGGGATATGTATGTATGTATAAAGAGAGAGATATTTAGAGTAGAAAAGATAGAGGAATTGGTGTGCACATCTATATGGAAGATTCTACAATTCCGTCCTGTATTTTGACGGAACCAGTCATATTTATCATCTTACTATTCATTTTCACATTTTAAATCTAAACCATTGAAATCATAAATTGTTCAATTATTCAAATTTAAAAGTGATCAAATTAAAAGTGAAAAGGATAGTAGTTTTGATTCTGAAAAAAGAAGGATAAGACCATAAAAAAATTCATATAAATATATATATATATATATATTTGTAGATGTCACACCCAGACAGCGAATATAAAAGTGACTATATGTCAAATTATTTTTAAAAATGATAATAGTATGATGAACTCATGACATATGTCCAAAAAATACAAAACAGTTATAAACTAAAAGTTAAATATTTGTTGACATTGTCTATTAAACTTTAAATTATGATATTAGACAAAGATATAAAACTATCATATTAGTTTTTCCATACTTGAATTATGAAAAAATTATTATGCAAATATCTAACGTCATAATACTATATAAACAGTGAAAATCTCAAAAGTTCATACAAGCAATTAATTCTATGATAGAAAACATTATGATAGAAAGAGAAACCATAAATAAGAAAAGAAAATAAAAGAAATCATGAATCAAAGTATTTAGCATTTACAATAGCTAGCTATTGATGCATTAGTGATGTATGTGTAGAAATTAAATGGAGCACACATAAAATAAATAAATAAATAACACATAAATGGTTTGAAAATACACAGTATCTTCTTAGTTAAAATATTTGGCCTTCTAAATAAGTATTTTATCAATTATATTACTTTCTATATGTCTATATATCAAGTTATGCATTGTATATAAATAGCAATACTCCATTAGAACATTAAGGATTAGTTAAAAACCTAAATCTCAAATGAATTAAAAACAAAAAATTAATTAACACATTAGAGTCATTCGATAAATAGTGTTTTAACATACATAAATAGTTAGAAGACATAAACATATATAAATAGCACTCTAGTTGATTTATAGTAATTATTGTCAAAATATGTTTCAAAGGTAATTTAAAGTCTCAAATGTTAGAGTCGGATTTTTAGTTTATGATGGCAAGATAATTATGGTGTTGACAACTCGACTCAACCAAATAGAAATAAATCTTACAATATATCAACATGCGAAATTCAACAAAAGATCAAAACATTGGTGATTATTTAAATGTAAAACACAATATAAATGAACGTAAAGACTACCCACGCTACACGCGACATGGCAACACGAACCAAAGGCCCGCACTCCTGACTTTCTCATTCTCGCACGACTTAGAAACTCACTCGAAAGGCACCAGACCAGCGACACACAAGCCACGCGTGACCACATCCCGACCTGCCCACCTGCACCGTCGGCCCCAATCCAAGCATCGTTACAGCCACTTCCAAACACCAATCCAAGTTCACAACTGCGTTCTACAAATACCAAAACCCCAGATACCCATTTCCCTCTCCTTGGAACCGCTTCGCTGCCGCTACCCAATTGTGAAAATCCACAGAACCGTCACCAAATTATGTGGCACTGCTACCAAAGGGTGTTTTGTCAATCAATTTCTCATGGATTCGCTGTTTCACCGCTTGAAATAAGGATCGGAAGTCGTAGAGAAGAAGATTGAAGTGATGCTATCGTGTACTGCTCGCGACCCGCTGGAACTCCGATCCGACCCGGATCCACGACCTTGGTTCTTGATCCGACCCGCACCCCTTTAGTGTTAGGTAGATATTGGCTTTTCCTTTTCTTAGTTTATTAATTTTACTTTCTTTCCAGGAAATTCGATAATCACTCAAACTAACTAGTTTGTTTTTTTTTTTATGCAGGTTCTTAATTTTATTATTAGTTGTAGTTTTATAGTGTTTTTTAGGCATTGTTTATTTGGTTTAGTTTTTTTTTAGATTTAAGAATACTAGTTTTATTTTTCATGCAAGTATTAATAACCAATTAGGTATCTTCACAAATCTTCCTTTAGTTGTAACATTTTCCTCATCTCTTTGAAAAAGGACCCTGTCCTCAAGATCATAGGATGGATAGTCATGTCGAAACTCATCTAAATCCTCCCATGATGTCTCCTCTAGTGGCAAGCCTTGCCATTAGACCTAAACTTGAGGCAGCTACTTGTCCTGTTGTCAAATATGTGTAGTTCCTAAGATAGAGAATGGCTCTAACATTGGATGTCTCTTCAAGACATTTGGTAGAAGGGCTAAAGATGGAATAGTTGAGCGTTTAGTCGCCTAAAGAACCGAAATATGAAAAAAGTTATGAATCTTCACTATATCTAGTAAGGCCAACTCATAGGCATAAGTACCCAGCTTCTTTGTTATTGAGAATGGACTACAATATTTTTGAGTGAGTTTATGGTAACCTATGTCGTGGATGTCTATTTATAGGGTAGAAGCTTCACGAAAACCAGATCATCTACTTCAAAAGAAACATCTAACCTTTTGTTTATTAATGTAAAACTTCATATGCTATTGAACCTTCAACAAATTCTCCTTTAAAAGTCTCAAAACCTCATCTCAAGTAGCCAAATCTTCCTCCATAGCTTCAACCTTAGAAGTGCCCTTAACATATGTAGGAATAATAAAGGCTTTCCTACCATGCACTACCTTAAAAGGGGTAATGGAGGCACCCTAATGGAAAGATGTATTGTAAGTAAATTCAGCCCATGGTAGGAAGCATACCCATTCCTGAGGATGTTTCATCACATACCCTCTTAAATACTATTGAATAACTCAATTCAACACCTTAGTTTGGCCATCTGACTAAGGATGATAAGTAGTACTTAGAGATAACTTGGTACTACATAAATGAAAGAGCTCCTTCTAAAAATGATTGATAAAAATTGGAACGATCGGATACTATTGATCTTAGAAATCCATGCAACTTTACTAAAATATTTAGAAATAAGAGGTAATCTTTAAGGTAGTAAAATTGGATTCCAAGGCAACCAAATGGCAGTACTTTGATAACCTATCAGCTACTATTAAGATTACTGAATAACCTTGTAACTTGGGCAAAGGAGTCATAAAATCTACTGAAACATCTTCTTAAATCTAATCAGGTACTAGTAAAGGTGATAGCAACCCTTATGGACTCTTGGTGCTATATTTGATTTGTTGGGAAATAATGTAAAAGATAAGCTTCCACATCTGGCTTCTTCCTTTCCCAATAAAATTCCAAACAAGTCTCTTATATGTTTAAGGGCCCCAAAGTGTCCTACTGTAGGCATAAAGTGGCCCTTATAAAGAAGCTTAGGAATAAGCTTTGAAGTAAGCACCAGAAAAATCTTATCCTTAAAATATAAGAGACCATTCTTTCGAGACAGCTCCCATTTCATCTGTTGACCATGTTTAATGTCCTCAATTACTTTTTGAAAAGCAAGTAAATAATGATATTCATGCTATAACTCCTCTATCAAATGAAAACATGGTAAAGAATAAGTCATGCAACCTACTTCGTGCTATCTAGACAATGAGTTGGCTACTTTGTTATCTTAGCCTAACTTATAAAAAATAGTGTAGTTATAACCAAGTAATTTAGCCAAATATTTGTATCACTCCAATGTTTAAATTACATGATTAAGAAGTTCTTTGAGGCTTCTATGATATGTCTTTACCACAAAGTGGGAACTTAACAAATATTGCCTCCATTTTCTAATTGCTTCTACCATAACATGCAACTATCTAACATAAGTAGAAGTTAGCTTTTGTTAGACGAGAAGGTAGCTTCTTGCTAAAATAAGCACTAGGATGGCCCTCTTATAAAAGCACAACACCAATTCCAGTAGATGAGGCATCCATTTCAATTAAAAATTCTTTAGAAAAATCAGGTAGAGCTAATATAGGATCTAAATCTAAAGCTTCCTTAAGTTACTCAAAAGTATACTTCGCCTGATCACTCTAATTAAAATTGTCCCTCTATAGTATGTCAGTAAATGGAGCAACTATAGTAGCATAGCATTGGATAAATTGCCTAGAGTAACCAAAAAGGCTTAGAAAAGCTCTTAACTGCTTAATGTTTTGAGGTAATGGCCAATCTTGCACTACCTTTACCTTAAAAGGGTCTGGGCGTACATTATCAACAAATACTACATGACCCAAATAGTCTATAGTAGTTTATCCAAAAGCATACTTACTCTTCTTCAAATACATGGTATTATATGCTAATGCTTGTAACACTTTGGATAGATGTTCTACATGTTGATCTATGGACTTACTATATACTAATATGTCATCAAAGAACACAATCACAATTCATCAATAGTAATCTACACAAAAGTGCCACGTACCATCCTTCTCTTTGACTAATAGTATTGGTGAAGAATAAGGGCTAGTACCATACTAAATAATCCCTTGCTTCATCATATTAGCCACTTGTTCAATCTCCTTCTTCTGAAAATGAGGGTATCTAGAAGACTTTACATCAATGGGATTACTATACTTGAGATGAATCTGTATTGTATGTCCCTTAAAGGAGGCAATGATAAAGGTGCCTCAAAAAAAAGAGAGAGAGAGAAAATCTACCTAATACTTGCTTAATGGCAATATTGCAGGTGATATTCTCTAAAGTACTAGTCACCATCTAAGCCTTTAATTGAAAGCAAGAGGCAATGGTATCCATGGGAATCATACGTTTAAAATGGCTAGGAGAAATTTAAGAATTCTCAAGGACATGATCCCCATTTGATGTAATGAGGCATCCATTCTTCTAAAACTGTAAAGACAGTTTTGTGTATTCAATAGTAATAAGGCCTAGTTACTAGAGCCACTAAACTCTTAGCACTAAGTTCATTCCCTGAATAGGCAAAATATAGATAGTCTCAAAAAATTCAACCCCTTGAATCACCAGTGGTACATCCACACAACACCTATCACATTGTAACTTTTGTCCATTGCCAATCATCACATGAAATATGGTAGAAGGTTCAACAATCAATCCCAAATACTTCACTAATCTCTTCTATACGAAATTGTAAGTGCTACCAAAGTCTACTAACACATTGACATGCTATTGATTCAAATATCCTTTGAATTTTAAAGTCTTAGGCACCATTTCCTTAGATAAAGCATGGTAACTAATAGAAAATGCTTTAAAATTGTCAAAAACATCCTAATCAGTCACTTTAAACAATTCATCATATATGTCATCTGTATCCTCATCCTCATCTTGTACCAACAATAAGTATTTTGCTTTACATTTGTGTCCTCTATGATACTTCTAATCGCAATTATAGCATAGGCCTTTGTCTCTTTATGCTTGTAATTCTTCTTATGACATTTTTTTAATTAGTAATGGTGGTTTAAGAGATGCTAATAAAGGAGGTTGGACATGTAGTGATCGCATTGAAAAAGTAAAGATACGTGAAGAGGAAGTAGGTTTAGAAAATTGGATAGATGAAGGTTTAGAGTAGAAATAAATGGTTTCTTTAAAAAAAAAAATTGGTCTGATAATTTAGCTTCATGCATTTTGACAATTGAAACCACTTAAGTAAGTGATTTAGGCCTAGGTATTAAAACATCTTGTCTAACACCCAATTTTAATCCAGAAATAAAGCAAATTACTCTAAAACTATTAGATAATCCAACTACTCGATTCAAAAGAGCTTCAAATTGAGATGGATATTTTTCAACTATACCACTTTTTGTAATTTTGGCTAAAATCCCTTGAACATCTTCAAATTTAGAAGGACCAAATCGGCTTTCTAACACTTCTGCGAATTTTTGCTAGGAACTTAGCTGTTAGTTGTGGTGCATCAACTGAAACTAGTGTAAAGCTCTGTCTTCCATTGAAAAAGAAGCAATGATAAGTCTTTGTTCATCTAGAATATAATGGAAATCAAAGAAATGATTGGTGTTGAAGATCCAAGCAATTGGATCATCACCACTGAATTTAGGTACCTAGAGCTTGATTCCCTTAAGGAAATTATCAAGTGATTAGGTAAATGATGAAGTATTCTAAACACTTGTTTTATCCAACTGAATACTCTAATTCCCAATTTGCTGCTGCACAAATATTGCTTGTAACTTTTCCAATTGTTAAGTTAGGATCTAAAATTTATCTTGAACTACTTATTACATTGATTTCTATTTAACTTGGGAATCAAGTGATTAGGTAGATGATGAAGTATTCTAAACACTTGTTTTATCCAACTGAATACTCTACTTCCTAATTTGCTGCTGCACAAATATTGCTTGTAACTTTTCCAAATGTTAAGTTAGGATCTAAAATTTATCTTGAACTACTTATTACATTGATTGCTATTTAACTTGTAAAGCTTTAATCTTTTCATCAAGAATCTCAGTTCTTGTACTATTCATCATTGCAAGAGCGCCAATGTTAGGCCTAAGCCCACACACTCTACTAAACTCCCCACGTAATACAAAAGCAAATATTACTTTTCTCTTTCACAATTATTCACCCAAACTTTCTCTTAAAGTTTGTCAACAAGATGTTGTATGAAACCCTAACCTTACTACAACTTTCATGTATGAATCTCTTACTCTTAACCCTCTCTAGATGTCAATCTGATGAGTACTGAGAATATTAACTGATTTATTCTTTTTGTTTTGCGAGGTTGGTTATGGTGATTTGAGTTCACCATAGACTACAAAAGATAGAAAAAGGAAGAATGAACAAATTCTTTCATAAAAGGGTTTTCAATGCCATTTTCCCTCTTTTACTCTTGTATTTATGCTTTTCTTTATACAGTTTTATAGATCTGTTGTAATAGTTGCTAAATCTGTTTATTCTAACTACTAGCTACTTTAAATATGTTACATCTGATGTATGATTGACACCTATTTTTGTTTACTTTTACATGTGATATCATTATTGTTTAGTATAATCCCATAGCTAATTATGTATCTTCATAGATTTTCCTTCAATTGTAATAAATTCACATCTTAATGATTAAAACTACAAATACTTGTACGTATGTTGATACATATCAAGTCAAGAGAATATGACAAATTAACTTTGAACTTACACAAATAGTGCACTCTTCATCAAGATATACTATGAATGCAATGTTAGAGGCCACAATGATAAACCTAGAGTTCTTGTTATAAAATAGAAAAAATTAAATAAATAAATTTTTCTCTATATGCAATTTACATCTCGATTACAAACACAATTGATACATATCGAGTTGATAGAATATGGAAAACTAAAAATAAGTTAAAAGAGAGCTAATGAAAATAATTGATAATTATAGATATAACAAATAATGTTTTTTTTTTTCTTTTAAATGTCAAGGTTTGATATAGCAAATGGTAACAATGATATGACAAATTTTGAATGTTGTATTTATAATATAGCAAGTATTGAGAAGTTATAGCAAAACACGGTAAAATAGGAGATAGTTTTCAAAAATTACTCTCATTATATGTGTAAATATATTGTTCAATGTGGAATAATGAATGTAGTTAATGATACAATCAATGTGGAATAATGTGGATGGACATGGGATGAATATAATAAAGTCAAATAAAAATTATTCTATTTGATTTTGAAATTTAAGAATTAACAAAAAGCATCAACCTATTATAGTAATTACTTAATTAACATTCTATTTATTAAATTTTATGTCCATATTTGGTTTTAATACTTAAAATAAAGTTTTTCAAGATAAATAATTCCTTATGAGTTTTATACAAAATATAGATAAAACATAAAATAAATAACAAATGCCACATGTAAAAATAGTAAGTAAGTAAAAATTATAACTTTCATGAGTTAAAAATCTATATCATTAAAGCAAAAGATGAGGAGATTTAGTATCATTTTTATATTTCTTAAAATATCCCTAAAATATATTAAAAATAATTAATAACGTATATGGTATTAAAATTTAGGTTTATAATATCATGGACAAAGTTGCGATATTCCTAAATGTCTCTTTTTTTCTCCCATTTACATCTCATTTAAAGGTTAAAATCTTTCTATTCTTATACTTTCTTTTCAAATATGTGTTTCTTTTTATTTTTGTAAAAGTTGCACCATTACCTCCCTTATTTAAACTCCTTTATCTTCATTTTATTGAATTAAATTGGTTGCAATAAAAGAATCTTTACTTTTACAAATTATTTCTTCATTATGTTTTTCTATCTCTTCCTCGATTACTTACTTATATAGAATTTTTATAAAGTAATAATCTATATTATCAAAGCAACACAAATGTTTTTCTAGAAAAATCTTAAGTGTATTGATTTTCATCATTTTTTTTACCTAATATTTATAATTTATTAATATCTTAGTTTATGGTTACAAGAGCCTCTCAATCATCATCATATTATTCCTCTTATTTATAAAAAATCCTTGTAAAAACAATAATTATATATAAAACTATTAATGTTAAATTTGCACACGCATAGTAAGTGTAGTAACTACCGGTATTATATAAAGAGAAAACAAATACAATCTTATAAAATTTTTTTCTAATCATATTGCTATATGCATTCTCTATGCACACAACTATATATATTATACTTAGAAACAAACAACTCAATTCAAATGCATAAATTCAAAACTATAGGTTGAGGAAATCAAAAATTAGGAAAAAAAAAAAAAAAAGAAGTGTTATGACAATATGTACAATCGAATATTGAATAAAAATTATAAAGGAACACTAAATAATAAATATTTAGCAAACATTATTCATATCATAACTACTCTATCAACTAATTTTATGAGAGACCATAACCAAAATAGCTATTACGAAAATTTAAAAAAAAAATCTTATTAAACAAATACTTCAAAAGAAAAAAGTAAAGAAAAAATACATAGAAGATTTCTCTATGATATTATTGAATCATTTGAAAATTACTAAATGCAAAAAACTAACATAAAAATAGAATAGCAAAAAAATGCATTAGGCAAGGAAAAATAAATATTTAAGCATAGGTACTAGTACTAAAAATTATAAAAGATTATCTTATGAACCTTAAAAACTTTGAATAATAAAATTACTATAAAAGCAAAAGACTAAATTTTTGTAAAAAAAGCAAGAAACAATATTAAGATCCATAGATATTTTTAATAGTTTCTATTGCCCAATCCAAATTTATCTCTGATTTTATACCTACAATTAAAAATATTACTAATAAATAAAAAAATTAATTAATTAAAAATTATTTTTTTCAACCATTTGTAAAATAAACTTCACATTTTACTAAAATTTTAATAAGTAAAGAAATTATTTGTGAAAAAAAGACAATTAAACATATCACTTAATAAATAAAAAATAGTTTACTTATCAATAATTTTTTTTCTGCTAAAATTTTAAAAGAAAATAAACCGTTTATGAAATAAATACAATAAAATATATTACTAAATAAATAATAAAACATTTTTAGTACATAGGTGATATAGAAATTGCAATAACTAGAATTTTTATGAAAGAATTATTATGATTTATACATATTGGAGTCATAATTGGAAGCCATTATTTTAATGGAAGATTTTTAGTTTAAATGCCATTTTTAGATGAGAATTTGTATATCAGATACCATTTTTGGCATATAAAGTTTTTTACGTAATAACCTTAATACATTGATAATTTATTAATAACTATTTAGCATGTAGAAATTGTTTGGTAAAACATAAATAAAATAAAATATTAAAACACTAAAGATGCCAAAGGGGGGGTTTTTTTACTTTAATAATATAAATGAAGTGGGGAAAAATGAAATAGAGAAATAGGAAATATAAGAGCAAGGTTCGTAAATTGATTCAGGATAGAGATGTAGAGGATAATTAAATTCATTAACATCAATGTCCTCAATGAAATAATATTTACGTGCATGTATTATAAAATTATCAATTTTAAATTACATGGAATATTAAATTACAAAATGGTAATTTTGAAAATAAGAAAAAGACACCATAAACCTAGTGGGGTATACATAACATAAATAAATAAATAAATATATATATATATATTGTGTATGGTGATGGTGGGTATCACGGGAACATTCCTTAGGTTAACTCCGATAAACTTCATGAATCACGGGCTATAAGGTACCTGCAAAAAGCCCCCCTTAGTGCGACCAATGAAGGCCCTCTGATACTCAAGTTAGCGAGTAGAGTAGGCGAGTAACAATATACAAATGGTAATGGTGAGTTCCCAAGAGAGTAAAGTACTGTCATCCCCTTTACTTGAGAATCTTACCCATATTTATAGGTTTGAGGTGTTGCATTTGGCGAACACCTGACAGGAAGAGAGTAGCGATACATGCTCTAAGGAGGTGGCATTGCTAGTACCCGATGAAACAATTTCCCTTTTGTCGGCTGGTAGGAGCTTAAGTGATGAGCTTATCCCATCAGTAGTGGGTAGCCACCCTAGTTTAGTAATGAAACAGTAAGCTATACAGAAAGCAGTCATTTAGTATTTAATGAGGAGAGAAAAACTAGATAGAAAGTGAGGAGAGCACATGATTCGTAGTCTCATAAGTCCTTCAGCAGTAGTCCTCGAAAAGGGGTAGGTGGGTTTCCTTTCTTCAATCGTTTTAGATGGGAGCCGAGTGCCCCTAAAGGGAGCTCTTCTAAGGTGTTTAGGAGCTAAATCAAATAGGAAGCAAATCTTGAGCTGTGCTTTAAATGCTTGGTCTTTTCCAATCACTATCACTTCCAATATACAATGGCGATGCCTTGAAGGATATGCTATCATGCCTTGAACAAGAGAAATCATAACAATTCAACTATATAAACTAACCTAAGATAAAAACTGACCTCACAACTACTATCATAAATATAGTTCACACAAGACATACATGATTCAATGGGCTTAAAGTATGCAGTTTAATGCTTGTTTATAATTAAACCTATGGTATATCTTTTCAAAATTCATGTTCACGACGACCTATTATTCGATAATACAACAGTAATTATGCTGCATTTCCATACATAGAGTTATAATTTACATTAAAAGCTTACAAAAACCATAGATCTTAAAATCTATTCACAATAAGATAAGGAAACTAGTAGGCATCTAAAGGAATTCCCAATTAGTTTCCTTGGAGCTAAAATGAAAAGCCAAAAGTCTAGATTTAGTACATTCTCCATTCCTCACTTTCCTAGCTAATTGCACACTAACCTAGAGGTGGTGATATTTAAACATTCTGTAACTCTCACTCATTATCCGCAAAAGAGTCTATATAGATGTGAGCACAACTAGCTCAGTAAGTAGGATGAAATCAAAAGAGTACCGTACAATCACAAAAAAGATTGTTGATTATAATGAAATCAATCACTTCAAACATTGCATAATGTTATCCAATCCATTATGAGGTTAGAGAAATTGCATCTACTCTAACCCAGATTGAAGAGTTTATCACGACTCAAAATCAAACCAAACCTAGGCTTATGTAATGGAGAATACCCTCCTCACGTAACGACCTTCAAACCATGGCTCCTATCGTTGTCGCAACCTCCTCACCTGTCACTTAGTTCAACTAAAGATGAAGAAAAAACTATTTTAGCTGTCCTCATCAAAGGGAGTCGGTATTTAGTCTGACATTCCTAATCGTTCCCTTAATGGTTGCTATGTAGGTCTAATTATGTTAGCATCCAGATCACTATTAATTTCATTTAAGAGTGGCCAAACAAGTTCATACGATACAAAACAAAGTAATCATGCAAAACAACACGCCAAGAAGTTTAACTCCTATCACAAATACGATACCAATCACATACATCACATGCATACAGATAACTAATTTATAACCACAAGCAAAAGTACTCTTAATTCTTTAAATACATTGATACAATATCTCAATAAGTAGTAAAGCGACTGTCCTTAACTTACCTATTTTCACGCTTTCTGTAGAAGACTCGTATTGTTGATGCTTCGCTTACTAGAAGGTTCTATATATACATAACCTAAATTTAGTTTTAGTAAAAATTACGAAAACTTTAAAGTTTTATCTATTCTTTTACTTCATTATAAAGTTATATAAAAATATATATATCTAAAATATATTATTACTTACAGTATATCATTTCAATCATATTGAAACATATTTTTAATCAATCAATTTATGTTTCAATTACAATAAGGTTATCGTAGTACGTAAATTTTTATAGAGATATGGGTTATATTAATTAAGATTGTCCGACTTTAGTAAAAATAGTATCCTTATGTATGTACGAACCTAATGATACATATTACAGGTTCTATTTCGAAAGATGATTTCTAAACGGTATTTCTAATTTTTAATATACCTACACGCTCCTATAATAAGTATTATTATAGTATATTCATTTTATGTAAATGGACTATATTTTATATAATTTACTAATATAGCTTAATAATATATGTAATATCTAACCTAATATGTATATATCATAACCCTGTCATAAAATTATGACTAAATAAGTTAAAAATTCATTTTCACCATATTTGACCAGCATGTACATGTATAGGTCCTATTTCGATATTTATTATATTTTAGCCTATTATTATTAAAAACATAGCCCGGTTGATAAATTAAGTCATTTTACTAATTAAAATTGTAATAAATAGCTTTAGTCGCTAAATGATTTCTTGAAAATCTCTAAACTCCTAAAAATATAGAGAATTCAATCAGTATATGGTTTCATACTATCAAGTTTATCGCCTATATACACATAATTACCTTTTTACCCATAAATTACATTTAATTAAGTAGATATTATCATTTTTATACAAAATTAATTTCAATATATCCTGACATTATTATGAATAACCAAAAGTTAGTGGATATCTATTCCATCAATCAATTTTATAAAAATCTATTTATTGCATAATTTCACCCTATTTCTAACTATTTTTAGGGTAAAAAATTACAATAAATATTACACATACTTAAATTAAAAGTAGCCAAACTTTTAATTTAAGTTTGGCTACATAGAAATTGACTACATGTTATATGTATTCGATATAAAAAATTTTAGCTAGAAACAACATTATTTAGTACATTTATTTTGAATTTTAAATTTTGAATGAATAGTAACTTATTTAATTAAGTATATAAAATTTTTGAAATTTAAAAAAAAAAAGCTAAAAATACCACACAAAAGCATATTTGAAATAACCTAAAAATAATTTTTTTTCATAACTTTCTAGATTACTTTAATATTTTTAGAAAATAAAGGAAAAACACGGCAAAATTTGAACCGACCTATTCATCAATGCTTTAACCACCATTGGCCAATGGAATGTTGTTAGAAGGGTGGTGCATGGGGTAGGCGATTAGGGGCCAGCGAGGTTCCACAGCAAATCACCTAGGGGTTAGGGAACCACACTAAAGTAGGGGTTGCTCTATTTTTTTTTTTTTCTATTTTCTTACAATTTTTTCTAAATCTTTCCTTTAAGTGTATAACATTCCTAAATGTCTAACTAATGTTGGTACTCCTATTTATAATAGTTTAGGGTGTTTGGAAATTTTCTTTTATTATTTTCCTTTTTTTCTTCTACTTTTCTTCCCAACTAACCAAGCATAAGATTCCTTATTTATGTAAAAAATACTTTTGATTCAACTTTTGTGCTTTCCTGATGTGCCATGATTGATTCCAAACTTTTCTAATCTAATTTGGATAGGTTTTGCTATTTTTTTAGTATTATTTCAGTAATTTATTTATATTATGTTAATATTTACCCATTTTTATTAATATATGAGTATATATCCCCTATATATATATATATATATATTAATTACATGTAATGAGAAATTACATGCATATAATCATACTTGTAGCATGTCTTTTATTTTTAAGATATATTTCCTATTTATTTTTATAATTTTATCACCTATTATATATAATTATATAATTTTGGGTTAATTTATACGTATACTTATTATATATATCGAGTATGCTCATAAAAATATGTATTTATTCATATAGTATATTATACTATATTATTTCCTTTTATAGCCTAATTAATTTATCTCTATGTCCTCGTTGCATTTTGAATTCGGTTTTAAAGGTTCTGACAGGTTTTACACTGTATTATATAATCACACTTCTAAGGTTAAAATTGGGATTTTAAGTCATTATTTTTACAATTTAATGTCACTATGTTACTTCAACTAACTTTTTTATCTTAATTGTAAAGTTTGGGCTCAGTCAAATAAGTTTTGCCCAACGATCCTAAATCCAAGTTCAATTACTCTAAATACGATTTTAGAGGGCTCACATATGTTGTATGTGTGTATCATTAACTATATAGGTAAACTACATCTTAGAGTAATGATAGGCATTAATGTTGTCCTTTCGCTATCATCTCTACTTGGCTACTGGATGTGTTGGCAAGTGGTACATAAACGGACTAGATACTTATCTCTTTTGCTATATAAAGGGGGTCATGGGGACCATTTTCCCCATTCTACTTTCCCTTCACTTACCCTGATTCAGAGCTCTTAGTGTAATCTTCCACTTTCATCAAGTTTATTATTCATGAGCAAGTTTGAGATGATCATATTGAGTGTGAAAGCATCCAAATTGGGGCTCCACTCCATTAGTAAGCTATATGAATATTGAACAAGGGGTGTAAAGGGTTGCCCAACAATAGAAGGTAGCCTCTGAGCACCAACTGAGGGATGTACAAGGGTTAGTCTTCCCCCAGTCGGTGGTTCGTTGTCCTACCATGTTGCTAAACGCTCATGTCATTGGTGTTAGAGTTCCTGGACCATATGTTTAGGCCATTCCTAGCACCAACACATGTTTATGGTCTTAAGGGGAGGAAACTCCAGTAGCTTGGGTATTCCTGACCCTCATTAACTAGAGGACTCTTGGGGGCCCTACCAAGTCGTGAGAGCATAGTAGGCTACAGAGGTCTACATGCTTTCTCTACCTTATAATGGTTGACCCTATGGGTTTTTAGAGCTTGGGTAGCTTCCATAGGTTCCTAATTGGTTTTTGGTTACATATTCCAAGGGGTCAAGCAATCCTTGGTTGCTTTTGAGTATAGGAGGGACTCCTTCTTAAGGTTGTAGCGACGACATGTGCTCATCGAAGGAAGAGCATACTGCCACAAGTTTGGATAGATATAAGGGACCTTGCTCCATAGTGATTACAGTGGCAAAGGAGGTACATCAACCGCTATCCTCCTAAGTCCGTAGTCATCTACTCGGAGCAGCCCTATTCAAGCATGGTTCACCAAGGTAAACAAAGAGCCGAGTTGAAGTTGCGAGCTGACTGGCCTGGATGAGAGCCCTTGCTTTTTGCTAGCTTGGGATTACATGCAAACTGAGTCTAAAAGACCTTCCTATGAAGCAAAATTGAAGTTGCGAGCCCAGAGATAGGTTGCCTAACGTCGAGTAGTAGAATAGGAAAGGCTTCTAGTGTACTCCATGTATTTAGTATTTTCTATTGTTGTAACCGCTTATATTCAAGACCGATATGCTTGGCCTTAGGCCTTGCAATAATCCCTTGAATCAATGAAAAGTTTGAGTTAGTTCATATATTTATGCATATTTCTTCTTCTTCCTTTTTTTCTTTTTCATTTGGCTTATCTTCTCTTTTTTCTTCGTTCCTACTGACCATCTATAAGGTGCTTGGGGGCGAGGCCAAGCATTTACGTACGATCGGGAGCCCGTAGAGGGCACGTGCTTCAAACCTAACCCTTAAGCATGCTTGGGAACCTCGGCCTCAATCATCCAACATGATTGTTGAGGTGATTGATGTGACTGTTAAGATGCTTAAGGCTTTAGCATTTGTATGCTATTAATGCCACACATGCAAGTGCCCTTATGGCAATCCACCTAACAAGCAAATCTCTAGCAATTGAATTTTTTATTACGATACGTGGTCGCCCTCGATGGTCTCTACCAAGGGGACATTTCATGTGGCTTAAACAACCTATATAAAGCTTTGAGGGTGAAGCATTTTTCACTCTTGTTGTCATTCTATTCAAGGTAAAGATTTTCTTTTCTTCCACCTTTTCGCTTTGTTCTTTTCCTTTACTTTAGACCTTTAAGGTTGGTAGACTAGTCACAAACACCAAAAATGAGCCAATTCGCAAGTAAGGCGTTAGCAAGTAAGGCATTAGCAAGTTCTAGTCGTTGAGACAAGCCTATCCCTACTTCCCCACCACCCTTACCCCCCAAAGAGATGGCAATGGCCAAATAGTGACATAAATAGGAGTTACGCATGGGAGGTATGGAGAGCCTTTGTAGGGGCAAAGTGTCGGTGTGAGTATTCACTCGAGAACGAGGAACCTATTTAGTGTTTGTTATCGATTGCTTAAGGTAAGGGTATCATAAGCTAAGAAAGGTATGTACATAAAGAGGATTGGTGGCTAAGAGTACAGGAGGAAGTGTGTAGTAATATAAACACATGGGAGGTATCTGTACTCGAGAAGCAGGTACAAGCATGCGAATTTAGCTTAGATAAGCATTCACTTTATATGTACTACAAGACATTAGAGATGGGGATGTAGCTACCCTTCACCGAGTTTCAATTGGAGGTATTTAGGTATTTACATGTGTGTCCGGGCTCGCTTCACTCAAATGCTTAGTAGACGTTAGTAGCCTTAGAGGTTATGTTAATCTTCCATATGAAGAGGCCAACTGTTCAATTATTTTGGTATTTCTTTCACTTGAGGGGAATCTAGGTGGTAGGGTGTATTGTGCAAACCGAGGGTCTTTAACGAAACTGTTTGACGAGTGGAAAAATAAGATTGACAAGTGAAGACACCAATTTTTCGCTGTCAGGTCCTCATACCCCTTTGATTTTCCTACAAAATGGACTAGGTCAATCCATGCAAAGCTTATTACCCACTTGAAAGGGGAAGAAGAGGAGGCTAAGTGATAAGTGCTTTATTACATATATTTATAAATGAGTTTTTATGGTGTTTTTTATATCTTTATGGGTGTTTTGCGAATATTTGGTACTTAATTAGGAAATATTTTGATTTCAGGCTTTAATTGAATAATTGAGAAGAAAAGAAAGAAAATAAATCAAGTTTTACTTGATTTAGATTTGAATCAAAAAAATTATGAGCTTTTAAAAATCAATATAATTATTTGATCAGATTATGTTGAAGGTCGTATTGGTTTATAATAAATATAACCAGAAAATTACATGCTCTTTTGACATGAACATGTGAGGTTGTATTGAAAATAAAATAAAAGATAGAAAATTATACAATCATTTAACATGATGATGTCGAATTTTATTGAAATATAAGATAAAGCCAGATCCAAGTATCCAAGTATAAGTCCATGCAATTGCAAAATCCACGTGAAGACAAATCGCAAGGCGAACAATTAATTGTAGTCCACGTCCGACGTTCAGGACCTGCGAAGCGTAGCCGCGCCATTGTCCAAAAGAAATAATGCCAAGGAAGTTGATGCCATAACTTGAAGCCCATGTGCTGAATATATATATATATATATAACCATGCAAAATGTTCATCCCTTGCCATAACGAAGCCCACGTTCCGTGGAAATCCACACTATGCATGAAGCATTCACGTGAAGCCCAATGAAAGGAAGGGATTGATTTTCAATTTCCATATGTTTCACAAAATCCAAGAGCCCATACCAAGACAATGTTCAAGTCCAACAATTACGAAATCCGAAGTCCGAAGCCATGCAATCAAAAACGAATTCAATGTCGTCATCACATGTGAAGTAAATTGGAAACCCAAAGTCGTGCCATACATTATTGAATCGCAAAGCAAAATATTAGTCCATCCCAGACATTCGGGATTTATTTTAAAAGATACGTGGGAAGATGGTGAAAATATATTTTAATATTTCATGATTAATATATAGATATAAAAGTCTTATAAATATTAGTATTCATTTATTTATATTTTAGAGTTTTAGAGATTCATCTTTCTTTTTCTCTTCTTTTTTATTTCTTTTTATTTTCTTAATGTTTTAAATTAGTTATTTTTAATATTCAATTATTATAAACTCTAGTTTTCTATATAATTAGTTTATTTTTCTTTTATTTATATATGATTTCTAATTTCTATGATCTAATTACGTGTTTTTGCATTATTTTGAGTCAATATATCTAGAATATTGATTCAATATTAAATATTATATAACAATCAAGAAATCCCTTTATATAATTAAATAATAGCATAATTAGAGAAGGTACATAGAATCCTAGAGATAGGATAACATGACCTTCTGTATTAAGGTGACTTAATAGTAAGATTCGTCGATCATCAATGCAATCCTAGAGTTTTTAATTAGAAAGAGATTTCAATTAATTATTTTAGGATTAGGCATTAGTAATCTCAAGAGGGATATGAGGAATATTAGTATATTATAGGAATTCTTACAATCTAGTAAATTAGGATAAGATTGATATGTGCTTCATTGTTATAAGGTAATTAATAATTGAATACTAAATTCATGCATTCTTAATATCATTAATTTTTATTTATTTTGCATATTATTTTAATTAGTTTTGGTTTACATTTAATTTTCTTGAATTTTTTTCTTGACTAAAATTATTAGGTTAGATATTAAAAAAATGGTGAAGTACTAATAATTACACTAATCTCTAAGGGATCAATACTTAAACTCATATCAGTTATATTATAAACTAATATATGCACTTACTCACACCACTAAGGAGTGGGTCCTGGACATTGGTTGGTAGAAAGGCCTAGGGTCTGATGTTGTAGAGAAGATGGAGCTCTATTTAAAGGGTGAAATGCTATACGCTTAGGAGATAGGTATAGTCGTAGCTGTAATTGAAGAGGGTAGCTGAGAGTGTGTTGTTGCCAGTTGCTAGTAAGGGGGCTACTCTCCCCATCAAGTATGTTAGTTTTGCTTTTGCTTTTATTATGTAAATGCTTTATAGCATATGAGTTGGCTGGTGATGTGTTTAAGAGGCAGATGTTACATGTTTGAGAGGAAAGGCATTGATTGATGGGAAAGAGGCCTAAGGAGGGTGATGAGCCCATTTTTGACGCAGTTGAGGAGACTCTTTCGAAATCTAACCTATTACGAAGAAGAAGACTACAATTATAGGGGCAAAGGCAAAGTCAAAAAAGCTTATGATCGAGGGGTCAAGAGGCATTTCAACTATCATCCCCTTGGGTGTTAATGTATAATAGGATGCTATTATGGGTGCAAGTACTATAGGCTAGCTGATGGAATGCGAGTGCGATGTGGTTACTGAAGACATACGTGAGTTAAGGTTATTTGAGCAAAGAGTAAATGAAGTTATAGTTACTAAAGTATTAGAGTAGGTATTGTGTAAGCATGTCACACCTGCTAAGGGCAAGTTGGGACGACCTATTCTTAACTAGAGTAGTGTTCGTATAGGGGCATAGGAGGAGTGCCCATGATCAATTTGGAGGAGCCATCTGGAGCATAAGGAGGCTCAAACCATAATAATGTTGGTGATGTCATCCAGCAGCATTTCCCTGTAATATTGCAGTAGGAAGCTAGGATAGGAGTGCATGTATACAATAAGCTCCGTATTGTAAGGGAGTAGCTGTTGAAGCTAGCCACGCAGTGTAGATGCATGATAAGCCCTTTAGTGAATGCATGTTATTGGCTTTAAGGGGTTTAGGGGACACCATTAGCCTCATGTAGGCATGTTTTTACCCATAAGAGTCAGCTTCTCAAGGTAGTGTTGTAATGTTTAAGCCGTGCTTGTGCTTTATGTAATTGTAGGTGATCATTTACTTACTTTCTGATTTTGTTGTAAGCTACACGGGCAAACAAGCAGGGAGGTTACGAGGAATGTGAGTAGCTAAGGATAGAGCTAGCCAATTGAGGCAAAAATATATGAGGCTATTGGGGGGGAGTGTAATAACCGAGGTATAGAGATGCTATGGTTGAAGCAGGAGATTGCTAGCCCTCAGTCCAAGTTAGGTTGGTACCAAAAGTAAGTGGAAGAGCTAGATGTAAGGTATGTTGCTTATGGGGAGGAACTTGATGTTGCTAGGGGTGAGGCGAAATTGGCCAAGCGAGAGGTGAATGCTACTCGAGAGGAAGCAAAGGCTGCTAAGGAGAGGCCAATTTAGCCTAAAGAAGGGAGGCTGCCAAGGAGGAGGCCAATTTAGCCTAAAGAAGGGAGGAATTAGCTAAGGTAGAGGTTGACTATTTGTGGTAAGAGCTTATTGATGCCCATGCCAACTTTGTGAGGAAGGAAGAGAAGTTGAAGGATGGATATGAGTTAACTTTGATGGTGATAGACAAGCTCTTTGATGAGTTCTCGTCAAGTTAGAATTTTAAGTATGCGGTGTTTAGCGATACTCGGGATGGTGCCAATATAACAAAGATCAGTTACAAGAAGTTCTACCTGGAGTTGGATTTTAGCTTCCTAAGCTTGTTGTGTCTTTTTTGTCTTGTTTTGTCCCCCCATACCCCAACCCCCACCCACTTACCCCCTCCCCTACCACCCCCCTTCCTTTTTTTGTATAAGGTTGGTTTGCATTAGGTTGGGACTATTGTTGCTGTAAGTAGGTTAGTATATCGACCTTAAAAGTTGTATGGCTTGTATTAGTTAAATGAATAACTTTTGCTCCTTTAATTATCTTCCTCCGTATGCTCTTACTAGGTTGCTTTGTAATGATGGGTGTTCGATTGCTAATGAGGTCTGGCAATTCAAGGCCTTCCCTCTAGAATCCCAGTCCAAGTAGTGGTTGGTCAAGGTCATCGAGATGTTGGGTGGGGGGGGGGGGGTACGTGCCTGTCCTTCAATGCCTTTAGGTATGGATACCTAGTGAGCGTTCGGGGTAGGGCTTGAGGCTTGGGTTCTTTTAGGTGAATGAACCTATTAGAGTGTCCAAATGCCAAAGATGATAATCGACTCAGTTTATTTGACATTATCTTGGTTGTCTACGAATAAGGCGGTGTCTGATGATAACTAGGATACCGATTACAAGTAATGGGGATGGGATAAAACGCGGTTTTCTTCCTTCATCTTTTTAATAGATACATAGATGCTTATAGCAATTCCTGTGATCTATATAAAATATGGCTAAAGGTTATCTGCATTTCGTATTCTAGAGATGGGTTGTCCATCCATAGTCTCAAGTCGGTATGCACCACCACCTATATCTTCTCTGATTTTCATGAGGTCCTCCCAATTGGGTGATAAGTTCCCTTACCCTTCTTGGGATACTATAGCTTTAAGTTTTTGACAAATGATATCACCTGGTTGGAAGGCCTTATGCTTCACTTTCTTGTTATTATACCTAGCCACACATTGCTGGTATGCGGCCACATGGGCTCTTGCCGCTTCCCTCACTTCGTCAATGGTGTCAAGGTTTGCCTAGAGGGCTATTTTATTGATGCCAATGTTGAAGTTCTAAGTTTTTCTTGTTAAGAGTTTAAGCTCTATAGGCAAGACAACTTTAAATCCAAATGTAAGGCGAAAAGGTGTTTCACCCATGGTTATTCGATACATAATTCAATATACCTAAAGGATAGTCAGGAGTTAGTTGGCCCAGTAGCCACTGATTTGCTCAACCCTCTTCCTTGGGCTTCCAAGGATGATCTTTTGATAGCCTCGATTTGCTTATTGGTTTGGGGGTAGGTAAGAAAAGTGTACCGGAGCTAGATGTGATGCCAATCGTAAAATTCCCTAAACAACACACTATCAAATTGTTTGCCATTATCAGTGATGAGGGTGTAAGGGACTCCGAATCTGGTGAAAATGCTCGTTAGAGCAAAACCTTCAGCTACTTATGTTGTGATGGTGACTACGACCTATGCTTTGACCCATTTGGTGAAATAATCTGCTATTACCAAGACAAATTATCGCCTGCCTGACACCTTCGAGAAAGGTCCTAAGACATTGAATCCCCACTAGATGAAGGGCTACGAGCTGATCATAGGGTGAAGTTCTGAGTTGGGTGCATGCTTTTGGCAAGCATAGTATCATTGAACTAGAGTTTTGGCATCCTCTTTCATGGTCGACTGGTAATATCTAAGGCGAAAGACTCAGATGTATAAGGCTTAAGCTTGGATAGGATTGTTGCATATGTTGACGTGGAGTTCTTAAAGGATTTGAAGCCCTTCTTCCCTGGTCAGGCATCGAAGGAGAGGTAAGCTAAGCCCATGCCTATATAGGATGCCATCTATGATAATGTAGTTAGTAGTACTGTATGCAAGCTTTTTGGCCTCATTCTTATCCTTAGGTAAGGCACCAGTTTTGACATAGTCAATGATGGGGGCCATCTACGATGAGTTAGTTGGGGTGGTGCTAATTTCGAGGACCTATAGTAGGGATTCGTCAACGATGTGTTAGGACATAAATTGGACAAAGACTTGCTTATTGGGTTCCTAACAAGAAGGTAAGGGTACAGAGGCAAGCTTAGACAATTTGTTTACCTCAGAGTTCTTGGCCCAAGGGATCTTGATGATTGTCCATGGGGAGAAGTCTAAGGTTAGGCTTTCTACCATCTACAGATATTTCACCATAGTATCCCCCTTCATTTTGTATTCCCTTTTTACCTACTAGACTACCAACATAGAGTCAAAGTATACATTGACCTTCTCAGTACCTATGTCTATAGTGATTCATAACCCTGTTATGAGGGCTTCATATTTAACTTCGTTATTGCTCACGTGGAATTCAAACTTAAGAGCATACAAAATTTTTGTACCATAAGGACTTTACATGACTATTCCTACCTAACTCCCCCTTTCGCAGAGGATCCATCTACGTAGAAGGTCCATTCTAGTATGTCGACATGAGTAGGTGGTTCATCTTCACCGATATATTCAGCAACAAAGTTTATGAGCACTTATGCCTTTATGGCTTGGTAGGGGTGGAACTAGATGCAATGGGTGCTGAGTTCAAGGGAGTACTTGACTATGCATCCTGAGGTGTTAGGTTTCTGTGTGAGTATCCATATAGGCTAGTCAATGAGGACAATGATAGGATGTGCTTGGAAGTATGGACAAAATTTCCAAGTAGTGATGATGAAAGTGAGGGCAAACTTCTCGATCTCGATATATCTGACTTGGGGACTTTGGAGGATGTGGCTAACGTAATAGATTAGTTTGTGGTCTCTTCCTTCTATTCAGATAAATACCAAGGAGAGAGCTCAATTGTTAATAGCAAGTTACAGGTATACGTCTTCACTAAAGATGAGCTTAGAGAGTAAAAGTAGGTTATGGAGAAACTTTTTCAATTTACTATAAGTAACCTCACATTCGAGGGTCCATTGGAATTTTGATGGGCTCTTCAGAAGTTTAAAAGAATTAGTTGAATCTTATTGAGGTTGGCTTCGATGCCTCTTGCCGTAAATATGTAGCCAAGGAACTTATTAGATCTAACTTAAAGACACGCTTTTAGGGGTTGAGCATCATCTGGTACCTCCTCAATGTGTCGAAGCTCTCGCGGAGATCGGCAATATGGTCGGTTTTGTTCTTGTTCTTGATGATCATATTGTTGATGTAGACTTCAACATTCCTTTTGAGCTATGGTTTGAAGACTGCGATTACCAAATGCTGGTAAGTAGCCCTAACATTCTAAAGCCCATAATATGTTCTGAAATTTGTGACAAAAGAAGTGTGGACTTGGTCTTTGAGGGCAATGTCAATTTGGTAGTAGCCAGAGTAAGCGTCCATGAAGTTTAGTCTTACGTGGCTTAAGGTAGAGTTGATGAGCTGGTCAATCCTCAATAAAGGGAATCAATCTTTAGGACATGCCTTATTAATGTTGGTGTAATCAACCTACATTCTCCATTTTTTACTTACCATTTTTACGAGGACTATGTTAGTGTGCTAGGTTAGGTATCTTTCTTCTTAGATAAAGCCAGCCTTTAAGAAATTCTATACTTCTTGCTCTATAGCAACTTGTCACTCTGGTGTGAAGTGGCATCTCTTCTATTTGACAAGTCGAACATGAGTGTCGACCCTTAGGTAATGTGTGGCCCTAAGGATGTTGATTATCTTAGGCATCTCATTTAGGGATGTTACGAAGATGTCCAAGCTATCACAAAGGAATGTTTGTCATTTCCTCCTTTTATTTAGGGGAGAGGGATGTCCCTGTTCGTATAGTTTGGTCGAGGCAATCACCATATTGGATGGCTTCTATTTGTTTGACTAGTTTACCTTAGCGAGTTGGTGTAGTCTTTAGGGAATATTTGATGTGCATGATCTTATCGTGCAAGATGTCATTAAGATATAAGGTACGGGATAGCTCCTAATTTCCATGTGTGATATCAACTCCTATAGGTGTAAGGAACTTCATCAAAAGGCATCACTAATTGATGCAAGCATCAAACTTATTGAGGTTAGGGTGCCTAAGGATAGCGCTATATGGTGACCAATGACCAACAACTACAAAGTCAATAAGCTAAGATGTAATGTGGTTGTCGTTGTCTAATCTAATGGGAAGCATTATGAGTCATTTGGCAAAGACTGTCCTTCCTCTAAATACTGCTAGGCTTTGCTTGTATAGGCAAAGTTGTTCATTGAGTTGGTCTTTCATTTGGTCATAGGTAGAGAAGAATAGTATATCGGTCGAGCTGCCGTTGTCCACGAATGTTTTGCAGACATCAAAGTATCCAATCTCCGTATTGGTGACCAAGGGGTCAATGTAAGGATACTCGACACTTGTTCTATCTTCTTCTACGAAGGATATGGTTGTATTGATCCTTGGTTTCCTTGTTTAGATAGATAGCATCTCATGCTAAGGCTAGGTGGATCGATCCTGATAAGCTCAATTTGCTAATGATCTTCTGTACTTATCCTCGACTACCTCTACATTCGATGTTTTCTTGCTAGTTCCATGGTTCCAATTATGGTTACTATTGTAGCTCTTCAATACAACGTCATTGAGCAACTTAAGGATGGTTTCATTCGTTGGTGATGAGGTAGTCGATGCAGCCTTTACATATAAGGCCTTCAACCACATTTTTGATGTACTTGTATTTGTCAGTGTTGTGGCCTCATGCTCTATGGTAGTAGCAGAATTTTCTCGATGTATATGCCTTAGGTGTTTCTTTAATCGTTGGTGCCTAAGGTAGGCATTTATGTACTTCATAGTGTACATCACCTAAAGGATAGGTCGATGGGGTATACATAGGAAAGTTTGTGAACTTTTGTTTTTGCTACCTTCGACGCTTCTTAGAGGAAGGAAGTCGACTCGCATAGGGGCCGAGGTGATCTTTTGCTAATACGTTGCAAGTCACTTTCTAGACCTACTTAGATGGCATCCTATTGAGCTACATATTGCTCGGCGATGGTCGTAAACTCTTCAAAGATGTCTAGTCTACACAGGGTTATTGCTTCAAAGAGTTTGTTGTTTAGATCTAGTCCATACATGATGGCTTAGAGTGTTGTCCTGGATTCTACTTTAGAGATGAAAAACTTAGCTCAATTGAAACACTTGAGGTATGATGGTAATGTTTCATTTGGGAGTTGTCGTACATTGCATAAGGTGGACGAGTTCCTACATGATACTTTGCTACTCAAGAAGTACTGATGGAATCGATTGGTCAAATTATCAAAGGAGCAAATGTAGCTTATAGAAAGTTGGTCAAACTAGACTAACACCGCTTTAGTTAATGTGCTCAGGAATGCCTTGCACATTATTGTATCATGGAAGTTGTGGAGGCTCATCATTATGTAGAAATGTGCCAGGTGGTTATCTAGGTCGCTTATTCCATCGTAGTTGTTTAGGTGGGGGAGGCATACACCATGTGGAAGGGTTTCATTAAGGATATTCGTGGTAAAGAGACTTCTACTCACCACTATGCTAGATTGTTTAGTGGATGATTTAAGACGTTTTTGGTCACGCAAGCTAGAAGCACATTGGATGTGTTTGTCGAGTTCACGAACACCCATATTGTTGAGATATAGAGGTAAACGTTGGGGAGATGGGTTTCTCCTAATTTTGCTTGTACCCAAGTAAGTACCCTAGTATCGTACCTTACTACGATTAATGTTCAACTAATCATGTAAATCTACGAGTGGATGCTACTCGTCTTGGAAACCATTGCGTGGGTGTACAAGGTTTAGAGTTAAGGTAGGTAAGTGCATGGGGCACTTGATATTTGGCTCAAAAAGCTGGTTGCTATGTCCTTGAGGTCGATCACATCACAAGGGTTGGTTTTCCCTTTTAGTTTTTAGGTTGCAATAAGTTGTTGTCTTAAGTTGGCATTTTCCTAAAGGACTTTAGCATTAGTTTCCATCAATTGTTGGAGCATGGTTTTGACTTGGTCCATGTCTAATAAGTATGTGTTCATCAGGGGTAGTGGTAGATTTACATTTTGTTGGCCACCACCATTAGGGAGTGATGGATGGGGGTTTGTGTTTTTACTCTTAGCCATGTTTATGGATTGTCAAGACCGATAGGAACCAAATGGTGATAGTAGGTATTACAAGAACGTCTCCTAGGTTAACTTTGGTTAGCTTTGTTAGTCACGAGCTATGGGGTACCTATAAAAAGGCCCCCTTGGCGTGACCAATAAGGGTCCTTTGATGCTCACGTTAGCGAGGAAAGTAAGTAGGTAACATTATACAGATGGTAATGGTGAGTTCCAAGGAGACTGAAGAAGAGTCATCCCCTTTACTTAAAAATCTTATCTATATTTATAGGTTAGAGGTGTTGTACTGGGTGGACACTTGGTAGGAAAAGAGTAGCTAACGCATGCTCCAAGGAGGTGGCACTAATAGTACTTGATGGGACAATTTCCCTTATGTCGGTTAGTAGTAGCTTGGGTATTGGGCCTATCCCATTGGTAGTGGGTAGCTACCCTAGTTCAGTAGCTAGACAATAGGCCACATGATAGGTAATCATTCAGCATTTAATAAAAGAGAGAAAATAGATAAAGAGCAGGGAGATCACTTGGCTTGTGGGTCCTTCAGTAGTGGTCCTCGAAAAGGGGGGTGTGAGTTTCCTTTCTTTAAGCGCTAAGGACAAAGGTCAAGTGCCCCTAGAAGGAGCGTTCTTATGGTGTTTAGGAGCTAAACCAAATAAGGAACAAAGCCTGAGCTACCTCAAGACGAGTGCCTGGGCTCTTCAATGGGTTAGCAAAGTCCAAATTGGCTCAAGGTGGGCACTTAGTCTGCATACATTAGTGAGCTTAAGCCTTCTGAGCCCAAGTGGTAGGAGATGACTATCAATATTGTGTATTTTTATTACTTTATCTTTTACATTTTCTCAAACATTTTTCAAGTACTTTATTTTTTCTAATTATTCTATTATTTGTATTTTTTGAAATTATAGGGAAAAAAAAGATAGAACAACTAAGTTTGCAACTATAAGAATAACCTTGCTAAATCTTGAATTAATCTCCTTAAAGCTAGGCTGATCACTTAGAAGCTTTGAACAAGCTGCCACCTCTAACCTTCTCCTCAGAACCTAGGTCCCTAGGCTCACCTTACAGGTTTGAATGAAGAGTAAATAGGAATAACCTAACTAGAAAAGGATAGATAGCAGTTGTCAATAGCCTGTCCATAAGATCATCTCAATAAAATATGAAGTTAAAGAGTGGATTTTAGGATCCTTATCTCCCATAAATAGCTTTCCAGACTCGCTAATAAATAGAAGATAAAGGCTTTAGGTAACGGATTCTAGCACTCTTATTCTCATACTCCCTATACACTTAAACACGTTACCTTCCTCTTTATTGACCTAAGCATTGGAGTGGCTGTGTCAGATCTATCTCTAACACCCCCTCTTAACTTATGCTTGTTCATTTTACATGTTCCATACAACATCAACCAACCTACCAAAAACTCAACATCTCGCACTCTCTACTTAGGAAAAACACAACCACAAATGCTAAGGAAGTCACAAAACAACTGCTCTACCATCATTAACAACACCACTGTAGTTATGTAGCCATAGCCGTAGCCACCAATTAACCCCATCTATGAAGACTAATTTGCTAGATTTAAGCAAATCTGACTCAATTTGGTGATGGATGATTGTAAGTTGAAGATAATAATCACATATCTTAAATAGCATGATATCTCTACCACCAATAGGACTTCCTATGGCATGGTCAACATAATCATGTATAACCTAGACTATTAAGGTGATCGAGTTCTATGAGCGTGATCTAAACCATACAAGAAAGAGATCATGAGCGTTGCTATGAAGAGGATTAACATGTTAATTAAGTAGACTTAGTCACTTTTGAATGACTACACCATAGAAATCCCTTTTTGGGGAAATGATAGAAAATTTCAAGTAGTTCATACGGGTTACTAAAATTCCATCAATGGAAGTTGTAGGATTTAAGCTTTCAAGTGGATCTATGAATACTTCTGATAGTTTTACAACTTAAAGATAAACTTACAAATCACAATATTATTATGTACATTCATGAGTTTCTAAAGGTATCAAGTACTTTCATGAGCTTTAAGAAAATTACAAACTTAAGAGATTTTATGAAATGTGTAGTAATGTTACCAACAATGAAATTCACATAATTGCTTAAATATTCATAACAAATTTAATCTTGCAAAAATTTAAGTGAAGTTGCCTTATCGAGTATTTGTTACAAACTTAATTGAATTGACAATTGTTGAGTGCTTTTACATTTGTTAAGGTAAAACTACAATTAACTCAAGCAAAGTTATGATCTTTCTATGCATTTAGTACATATACTATAGATTTTTCCATAGAAAGGTTATTTTAATGAATTTTAAGTAAAATTATGAGTTTGAGATGAATTATGAACTTTTATCTAACATCACCAAAATTTAGGGGCATTTACAAACTTAAAATACATTGACAAACCTATGGCTATTTACAAACTTTAGTGTATAATTATGGGAAAAAAAATAAGCTCTTAGCTAAAAAACCAAACCAGGTCAGTTGGACACCACAATTGATGCTTGTCCACCTCAAAGTAAAGGTTCAATCTTTTTTCCCAAAACCAAGCCCTAGTTATCCTTTTATCAGTTTAAAATAAATTTTTCATGATATATTTTTCTTAGAAAATATATGGGTTTCTTTTTATTTTTTTTTTCATTAACACTTAATTGGTTAGAATTTAGCCTTGAGATTAATTATATAGGGCTTAGTTTTCAAGAATACTAGAAAATTAGAATCTATAGATGAAGAGAGGTTCGCTTGTGTCAATCTCTTGTTTACTAGATGATGAATATAATATTATTACTTAGCCATGCACTAAAAAGGGATTATTGTCAATTGATGAGAATAAAGAAAGGAAAATTGTGACTTTCAGAGATGACATTACAATTGAATGTCTTGCAATGAAGTTCTTGCTAAGATTCCATCTTTTTATTATACATAGATAAATCTTGATAGTGGGTTTTTATCTCATGTTTATTCTTTGTATATAAACAATTGACGAGAGTTTCTACGCTCTCGTCTCTCATTTTTAATAGATCAATATAACCTTTCATCCATTAGATTTGGATTATTCAACGGTTCATATTAAAATAATATAGAATTAATATAAAATCAAAGTTAAGATAGAAGGATGCCCTAATCCCATTAAAAGCATATGATAGAACTATATAAAAATAGATTTGAATGAGGCAAAAGAATCTACGACATATTATTTACAGATTAAAATAACATTTGATCAGAAAACACCATCAAGTTCTATTTACATGTAATCAAAAGAAGAATCTTATCTCTACTGCAAAAATCCTACGCAAGAACTTCATTGTAAGGAATTTAATTGCGAAGCCTTCTTTATTTTCATCAACTCAACAAAATCCCTTTTAAGTGTATTACAAAAGAATGATGATAAATTTATCATCAGGCAAACTCAAGATCATTGTATATTTTACCAAACTAACACTATCATCAACTTAAGTAGACTTCTCTTATTTATCGATTCCCTTGCCAGTTTTCTATATTAACAAAAGAAAAAGCCTAAAAATCAATGCTACATCCAAATTTTGATCAATGAGGTAATGCTAATAACATAAATAAAATAAACAAATTTAATTTCTAATAAAAATATTTTCTTAAATACATATTCTTTTTCCAAAAAGAAACAAAACAATAAATTGATAAACAGCAATTAAGGCTTGGATTTAGGAAAAAAGATTGAATCTTTAACCATATTTCCCATTTTCTCCATCATTGGTGGATTGTTGATGAAATGAGTTCAAACCATCTACGGGGAGAGAGAGAGAGAGAGAGAGAGAGGTAAGATTTTAGAAAAGAAAGAGAGAGAGAAATTTTGAGTAGAAAGGGTGAGAGGAATTAGTGTACATATATATGTATATATTAACAAACGTCACACACTCAGACAGTGAGTATAAATGTAACTATATGTGAAATTATTAATAAAAATAACAAAAGTATGATGAACTTATAATATGTGTTCAAAAAATATGAAATAGCTATAAATTGATAGTTGTATATTTGTTCTCATTGTCTATAAAATTTTAGATTATGAAATTAGATAAATATATCCATACTTAAATTATGAAAAAGTTATTATACAAATATCTAAAGTCATAAAACTTTATAACCAATGTCAAATCTCAAAAGTTCACATAAGCAACAAATTATATTATAGAAAACATTGTAATAGAAACCATGAATAAGAAAAGAAACGAAAAGAAAAGAAAAGAAATCATGAGTCGAAGTATTTAGCATTTACAACAACAAGCGGGTGCTGCACCCATGATTCATGTACAAATTTAAGAATATCAAATATGTGAAACTTTAAATCATAATATTCACATAATTAATTATGCGAAAGAGCAAAAAATAAAACTATATAAAAAAGGGTTTAACATAATAGTTAAAAAAAAATCGATAATAGAAAATTGTACACTCACATATTATATTTGATAACATATAATTTAAATGAAGTAGTAATATATACTTAATAAATTTATATTTTTTACATAGGAAGGAGAGAGGGAAAGAAGGAAAGGGTATTAAAAATAAGATGTGTAAACATACATTGGAAATTTGGTCAAAATAGAAAAAAAAAAAAGTATAAAAAAGCCGTAGATGTAGGAGAGTGAATGTAGTGGAAACTGAAAAAATGAATGTTATTTGAAGAGAGAGAAAAATAATTGCAGTTGTTTTACATGTGGAAATAAGAGAAAAAAAAGTAGAGGCAAGAGAGGAAGAAAAAATTAAGGTTGAAAAGTAATGAGGGAGAGAGAAAAATTAAGTGGAAAAAGAAAGAGGAAGTTTATAAATTTATCCATAATGTATGATATTTATAATTTTTAAAAGTTATTTTAGTATAGGTATTTTTGTTAAATAATATTGAATTAGGACTAAATAAACAATTTACGAAGGTGGCAATTACATAAAGCTCTTGGGGCTTTAATAATATAGATGAATTGGAAAAAAAGAAAAGAAAATAGAGAATTAGGAAAAAAAAAAAAGGACAAAGGTTCCTAAATTGATTTAGGATTGTTGAATTAAGTAGGCACCAACAATCTATGTCTATTCCTATAGTTCAATAACATGTTGTGTGTAGAGGTTAGTGGCCTAAGTGGTAGTATAATCATGCTTTGGTGGCAACAAAAAGTTTGAGACAAAATCCACCAAATTTCCCATCAACAAATTCTTGCTAATACTAAGGTAAACCCCATTAATTGAAATAGGTTATTTTAGTATAATCGGAGATTTCAGTGAAGCGTTGACAAATGAGGAGATTTTTTGGGGAAAGAGAAATAGATTACAATCCAAAGCTTGAAAGTCTAAGAGGTGTATGGATGAGTATGGCATGGTGGATTCAGGATTTGTTAGGCATAAATATATGTAGACAAAACGCACTAAGGTGCTTAGCGAACCTAGTCTAGTTGAGAATGGATAGAGCATAAGCTAATTATGAATGGCAAGCCCTTTATCCAAAATCTAAGATGCATCATCTCTAACCAATTGTTTTTTCATAAAAAAATAATAAAATCTAAAAAAATATATCTAGTAGCCTCACACTATTAGATTAAGAAGATAGCCCTCACACCACACAATAAGAATTTGATTGCCTCACACCATCAATGAAGAAAAAAGGTATTACACCAATCTTGAGAAAATAGCTTCTTTATTCAATATCAAGTCACTCTTATTTTTTGTTTAATTAATTACTAGTATTGCCTATTTATAGATAAAACCTAATATTCTAGAAAAATAAATTTTAATAAATCTAGAAAATAAAAAATTTCACATCTTAAAAAAAGATACCTAACAAATTAAATTCTAAAATAAAAGATATTAATAATATCATATATGCTCTCTCTTACTATGCATCAAAAAGAAGACTAACTTTTTGTTTCAAAGCTTTAAGAATGGAACAGTGAGGTCTTTTGGATTAGCCATGTGAAGAAAAAACTATTGTAAGAAAAAAATTGAATACATTTGACATAGGATCTAATGTAACTGCAGTCAAGTCCTACTGGATAAAGAAAACTTCTTACAAGAAGCCTTAAAAGAAGTATTGAACCAAGACGAAAAGTTGCAAGTAGCAAAAGCATGTGCGAAGTGGTTAATTGATGGTGAGCGTAACATAAGATTCTTTCATGCATCCATATTGGCAAGAAGAGCGAAGGGTAAAATAGTTAGGTTGTTTGATGACACCAACAATCGAATAATGGATCATTTAGAACTTGAAAATATGACCACTCACTTTTTTTCAAATCTAATCTGTACAAAGAGAGTTTTCAATAAATCAATTTCACTAATTTGGATGCCAATATGAAATTCTTTTGATCAAGTAGCTCTATCGGACTTAACAAAAGATTTGACTTGTAAGGAAGTAAAGCAAGCTATGTGAGTATTACAAACATGAAATTGCCTATGGTGGATGGTCTACACTAACAATTTTATAAGGAATGTTGGCATGTGGTTCGGGAGTTGATATACTAAATTATGGCTGATATCTATAGCTCGGGAATCATTCCTCACGATATCAACCAAACATTGTTGGTCTTGAGACCCAAAAAAGATGGCACAAACTGATTAAAAAATTTTCATCCCATAGTTTATGTACAACCTTATATAAAACTATGGGTAAGATTATGGTTAATCATCTATGACCCCATCTCTAAAAGATAATTAACCTAGAGCAATCGAGTTTTGTGCCAAGAAGATTTACAAAAGACAATGTTATTGTCTTTCAAGAGCTCCTGCATACTTTGAAACATAAGAAAGGGAAGAAAAACTGGATGATGGTAAAATTAGATCTAAAAATTGCATATGACCACTTAGAATGGGATTACATCTGCCATGCTATGATTAGCTTCAACTTCCCTAAACAATGGATAAAAATTGTTGGATCATGTCTTTTAACGAGTTCCTTAGGGTAATTTTTAATAGTGTTATGTTAAAAGAATTCTATCCAAGCCAAAGACTACACTAGAGTGATCCTATGTCCCCATAACCCTTTATTATTGCCTTAGAAGTTTTAAGCTAATGCATTAAGAAACTAGTTAGAAATGATAGTTGGAAACCGATTTAGATAAGGGGCTTTAAAACCGATATATCACATATGCTCTTTGCTAATGACCTAGTAGTCATTGGAGAAGATACAATAGATAATGCCAAGCAAATGCATCAAGTAATGAATGCTTTCAGGATCATGTTAAGCCAAAAGGTCAATTATGGCAAGTTGTGTTTAATATTCTCAAAGAATACATAGTTGAACTGTAGAGAACAAATTTATTATTTGTTTAACATTAACATGAATGCAAAGTTAAGGAAGTACCTTGGAGTACCAACTAAAATCGGAGGAGAGTTGAACTCTAAAGACTTGTCCTTCTTGATTAAAAAAACAAGAAGGAAGCTGTTCGAATGGAAGGGTAAGCTACTAAGTGCACCAACAAGGAAATTATTGATTACAACTTCCCTCGAGAGAATTAGTAACTATTACTCACAAATGATCCCCTTCTCTAAAATAATTCTCCAAGCAATTGGAGTAGCTATATAGGAACTTCATTTAGTGTACAAAGGAGGAAGAAAGGAAAATTCACTAGATATCTTCTAATAGAATCAAGCATTTAAGAGAGGGCAAGGGTTTAAGAGTTTTAGATTTGCTAAGAAGGAATAAGGCTAATTTCGTCAAATTGGCTTGATGCATTCAAAAGAAGGATTTGTTATGGATGCACCTTCTTAAAGGAAAATACTATTGGAAAATGGGGTTTTCCAAAAGAAGAAAGGATCGATGTTCTATAAATTCCTTAAGAAGCAAGCGGAATGGCTAGAGACTAAGCTAGTTATTCCTCTAAGCAAAGTAGGTGAAGCAAGTTGTTGGTTCAATGCATGATCTAAGGGTAGTAGAGTTCATAGGTGGATTATAGGCCTTCTTGTTAGAGATGGAGAAAAGCTTAAGGTTTCAAAAGCATAACATTCAATGGATGGATGGGATGAGAGGAAAATCAATTTTCCTATTGATGAGTTTATAGCTATGAAACTTGGCACATTTCACCCCTACCTTCAAAGAATTGAAACTCTAGTAAAGAGTGATGATATGACATGGCCCCATGATGTTAGAGGAGAAGTTTACTATAAGATGGTGTATAGAATGTTATATAAGGAAGATGAGGTTCAACAATGTGATGGCAAATGGGATTCGATTTGGTGCACTCCTACAATTCCACACATCCAACATCTCCTATGGAAGATTATTCAAAATGGACTGCCTAAAAAAGAGAATCCGGTGAAGAGATGGATCAAGCATGTGTATTTTGCAGGAATAATGTTGAAAGTGGGGAGTACTTTTTTTTTTTTGCATGCCCAATAATTAGACAAGCTTAGCAACAATTAGGATGGAATAATCTACTGAATAACACCCAATTAGGACCTTTTAAGGATTAGATTAGACGTAATGCATATTTTAAGAAAATCCTATGGAGTAATGGTACATGTCCACATACTATTTTATTATTATTTGCTTTGAGAGGATTTTGGAGAGAAAGAAATACCCGCATCTTTAACTCAGTATCAAATGGACAGGATTGGCTATGCTTAGTTCGTAAGGAAGCTTATGAATAGTGGGTGATTTAAAAGAAGGAAGAGAATAGGGGCAACTATGATATTGCCAAATTGTTGGACAAAACCACATGAAGGCTAATGCAAAATTAACTATGATGTAACAATAGATTGGAGAGAATCAAAGGCATTAGCAACAGTTGTTGGATAGGATTGGCAAGGCTGAATCGTGTATAGTTTTTCAAAAATGTTAGTTAGAGTAGCTTCGATAAAAGCGAAGATATGGGCCATTATGCTTGCTCTTTGGTTGCCAACCAAGAAGGGGAGAACCTTATTATTAAATCGGATAGCCATTGACCTTCTCAAAAAAGGATGTGCTATAATAATTCAAATTTAGCTATAATATAGCATTATCTTAGATTGATGAAGTTTACACATATCCTTCTTTGTAGGATCACCCATGATGCCAACCAATTGGCGTACTCTCTAGTTAAGAAAGGACCTAAGACTGATATAAATGTTTCTTTTGATCATATGTTCCCTTTGTTATTTTTTTAATTTAATTGTTTCTGACTCTGGGAGGAATTATAATATTGTTAAGGATTGGAGGATAGGTAGTAAGGACACCTAAGTAGGCTAATATTTTGCTTTATTATTTGTTGGATACTTAAACTCTTTTTGGTTCACTTTTAATATATTTCCCATTACCAAAAAAAAAAAAATTGATTTAGGATTAAGAGGTAGAGCATAATTAAATTCATTAACATTAATATCCCTAATGATATAATATTTACGTGCATGTATTATAAAATTATTGATTATAAATTACATGGAATATTAAATTACAAAAAGGTAATTTCATTGATAAGGAAAAGACACCATAAACCCTTAGGGCTTAAATAACATAGATATATTTATATATATTGTGTATACTTTTATTGCTTTATCTTTTACATTTTCTCCAACATTTTTCAAGTACTTATTTTTCCAATTATTCTATTACTTGTATTTTTTAAAAAATTATAAGAAAAATTTTAAAAGAAACAACTAAGTCTCTAACATCAAGGACAACCTTCTTAAATCTTAGAATAAGCTCCCCAATCCTCGATCAACTACCTAGAAGCTTTAACCAAGCTCCCACCTCTAACCTTCTCCCTAGAAGCCCTATATACACACACCCCCCACCCCCCTAAGCAACCAGGGCTTAAAGTCAATCGAGCCCAGCATACATGTTTGAATGAAGAATAAACAAGAATAACCTAGCTAGAGAAAGATAGCTAGCAGTTGTCAGCAGCCTATACCTGATATCATCTCGATAAAATATGAAGTTAAAAGAGAGGATTTTGGGATCCTTATCTCCCATAAATATCCTTCTAGACTTGCTAAAAAACAAAGGATCAAGGCTATAGATAAAGAATTCTAAAATCTCTTATTCTCATAGTCCTTGCACATTTAAACACATTACCTTCCTCTTTACTAACTTAAGCATTAAAGTGGTTGTATCGGAACTATCACTACTGCCTCCCCTTAACTTATGCTTGTTCATTTTACATGTTCCTTATAGCATTAACCAGCCTACCAAAAACTAATATCAGTATCTCTCGCACCATCTACTGTCAACCACAAATAGTAAGAGAGTCACAAAACAATCACTTTACCCTCATTAACAACACTACTGCAGTTATGTAGCTATGGCAGTAGCCACTAATTAACCCAATCTATGAAGATTGATTTGCTAGATTTGAGCAAATGTAATAGAATTTGGTAATGGATAATTGTTAGTTGAAGATTATAATCACATAGCTCAAACAACATAGTATCTCCACCACTGATAAGGTTTCCTATGGCATGGTTAACATGATCATGAGGGACCTAAACTATTAAGGCAATTAAGTTCTATAAGCGAGATCCAAACCTTATGGGAATGAGATCGGGAGCATTGCCACCAAGAAGTCAAGGATTAAAATGTTAATTATATAAACTTAGTCATTTTTGAATGACTGCATTATAAAAACCCCTTTGGGGGGAAATGATAGAGAATTTTGAGTAGTTCATAAGAGTTGCTAAAATTTCATTAATGGGAGTTCAAAGATTCAAGTTATCAAGTAGATTTATGAATACTTCTTATAGTTTTCCAGCTTAAGGATAAACTTACAAATCATAATATTATTATGAACATTTATGAGTTGCTACAGACTATCGAGTACTTTCATGAACTTTAAGAACATTAAGAACTTAAGTGATTTTGTGGAATGTGTAGCAATTTTACGAACAGTCACATTGATAGAATTACTTAAATATTCATAACAAATTTAATGTCACAAAAATTTGAGTGAAGTGGCTTTATCAAGTATTTCTTATGAACTTAATTGAATTCACAATTGTTGAGTGATTTTACATTTGTTAGGGTAAAACTACAATTAACTTAAGGAAAGTTATGATCTTTCCATGCATTTGGTGCATACATTATAGATTTTACCATAAAAAGGTTATTTTTATGAATTTTAATTAAAATTATGAGTTTGAGATAGATTATGAATTTTTATCTAATATGACCAAAATTTAGGGGCATTTACAAACTTATAGTGCAATGACAAACTTATGGCAATATACAAACTTTAATGTAAAATAATGGGAAAAAAAAAGGCTCTCAGTCGAAAAGTCAAACCTGGTCGTTTGGACACCACAATTGATGCTTGACTACCTTGATGCAAAGGTTCAATCTTTTTTCCCAAAACTAAGCCCTAACTACCCTATTATTGATTTAGAGTAAATATTTCATCATATATTTTTGTTAGAAAATAAAGGAGTTTGTGTTTGTTTTTGTCATTAACACTTGGTCAGAATTTAGATTGAAGATTAATTATATAGGGTTTAATTTTTATGAATATAGAAAATTGGATTCTATATATGAAGAGAGGTTCACTTATGGTGAATATGATATTATTACTTCACCATGTACTAAAAATGGATTATTAATAATTGATGAGAATAAAGATGGGCAAATTGTGACTTTGAGAGATATATTGCAATTGAATGTCTTGCAATGTTCTTGCTAAGATTCCATCTTTTTTTTATACATTAGATAAATCTTGATAGTGGTTTTTGGTCGTGTTTATTGTTTGTATATAAACAATTGATGAGAGTTTCTATGCTCTCATCTCTCATTTTTAAGGGATTAATACAATCCTCCATCTGATCTTTAATTTAATATAATTAGTTCAATAGCTCAAATTTGATATATATAAAATCAAAGAATAGATGGAAAGCTACCCTTATCCAGTTAAAAAAATAGATGGAATCATAGAAATATATATCTGGATAGGGCAAAAGAATCTAAAAGATATTATTTAAAGATTAAAACAACATTAGATCAAAAAACACCATCAAAATCTTTTTACTATAATAGAAAGAAGAATCTTATCTTTACTATAAAAACCTTGACTAAGAACTTGGTTGCAAGGAATTTAATTGCATGGCCTTCTTTATCCTCATCAACTCAAAAGGATCCCTCCTAAGTGTATTATAAAAGAATCATGACATGCAAACTCAAGATCAATGTATATTTTAGTGAATTAACACCATCATCAACCCAAGTAAACCTCTCTTTATATATTGATTACTTGCCAATTTTCTATATTGATAAAAGAAAAAGCCTAAAAATCAATGCTAAATCTAAATCACTAATCAAGAAATGCTATTACCACAAATAAAATAAACAAATTTAATTTCTAGTAAAAACATTTTCCAATATATATATTCCTTTCCTAAAAAGAAACAAAACAATAAATTGATAAACGACAATTAAGGCTTGGATTTGGGAAAAAAGATTGAATCTTTAACAATATTTCCCATTTTCTCTATCCTTGGTAGATTGTTAATCAGATGAGTTCAAACCATCTATGGAGAGAGAGAGAAGGGAGGGGTTTTAGAGAAGAAAGAGAGAGAGAGGAACTAGGGTATGTATGTATTTATATAATATCTCTCTCGTTATATGTATATATGTAAATAAAGAAAGAGATATTTAGAGTATAAAAGGTGGAGGAACTGGCATAATATATATATATATATATATATATATACACACATATGCATATACACTAGCAAATGACGCACTCTGACCGCATGTGTAAAAGTGACTATAAGTGGAATTATTAAAGAAATAATGAAAGTATGATGAACTTATAATATGTGTCCAAAAAATATAAAATAGTTATAAATTAAAAGTTAAACATTTGATCTCATTATCTATAAAATTTTAAATTATGAAATTAGATAAGGATATAAAACTATTACATTTAGTTTTTCCATATTTAAATCATTAAAAAATTATTACACAACTATCTAAAGTAATAAAACTATATAACAAATGTTCACCCAAGTAATTAATTCTATGATGAAACCATTATAGAAACCATGAATAAGAAAGGAAAAGAAAAGAAATCATGAGTCGAAGTAATTAGCATTTACAACAATGAATCGGAAAGAAAAGAAAATAGAGAATTAAATAAATAAAAGATAGAGAAAGGTTCCTAAATTAATTAATTTAGGATAGAGAAGTAGAGGATAATTAAATTCATGGACATTAATATTCTCATTAAAATAATATTTACATGCATGTACTATAAAATTAACAACTATAAATTACATGGAATATTAAATTACAAAAGGGTAATTTTAGCAATAAGGAAAAGAGACCATAAACCCATCGAGGATTAAATAACATACATATATATGTATATATAATGTGTATTTTTATTGCTTCATCTTTTACATTTTCACCAACATTTTTTAGGTACTTTTTTTTTCAATTATTCTATTATTTGTATTTTCTAAGATTATAGGAAAATTAAAAAATATTGAGACAACTAAAAATTTATTTATTTATTTTTTTAGAAGTTATAGAAGTATATATGATTTTGTGTACTACTTTTCATGAAAATGCATATTGTTTGGTAAATTCTAAATCGCCATCACTCAAAAGTGACTACATGAATTGTCACTTTTTTAACATGCAAGTATTATAAGTTAAATAAGCCTTTTGCCCCACTTTTTCTTATCTTTTTCGAAAGTTGCTTCCCTCTTTTATAATATTATTTTTCTCCTTACTATCTTTCTTATAAAAGTTATTAATTGCAAAAAGAAATTTGAATACCCTTTAAGGTTTATGTTTTGATAGATTTGTTAACAAGCATTATATAGCAAAGTAAGATAACAACATATTCGTTTTTAATTAATAAATATATATAGCCAAGAGTATCATTACTTAGTGGTATAAATTCCAATCTTTCAATGTGATAAACTAGATTCAAAAGCCTCTATCCCCCAAGTTGTGTTTGTAAATATAGCTAACAAAAAAAGAAATTAATACATATATATATATAAAGATATTTTTCTTTTAGTTTGTTTGTACATGTTAATGGGGCAAACTATACATTATGTAAGAGCTTTAATTACATATTAAACAACACATCGGTAATTTAATAGAACATAAAATAATTTTGAATATATCCGTTTCTTATATAGTTTTATTTTTTGTACTATTATATTGTATATTGAACCATATATTAATAATCTAACATAAGTTATTAGAAATTACAATTTAACAAATAAGTATGCAAATGAGTGCAATACTTTATTAAATTATTATCTATTAAAATGTATAGTTATATGTTTAGCGAACTAATATTGAAAAGTTATATGTTGTAAAATTTATTTTTATTTCAGATTTAACTTAGTTAGGATATATAATATAATACTATGTACCTTAAGCTAATAAGGTTGTATGTTCGTGATTTATAAAATGAAAAAAGTTTGTGTAGACTGCACTAGCATATAATATCCAAAAGAGATGGCTTCCCCCTCCTTTTACTCTCTAAAATCTACTAGCCCTCAAAAGTCCAAAGATGAAAAAAGTGATGGAACCTATCGTAGCAAAAAAAAAAAAAAAAAAAGATTTACTACCACAGATGCAGCAAATGAAAACAACCTATAACTGAAGGAAGCATAGGAAGACCTAAAAAAGAATGAAGGAAGAACAAAAAAATTATCCTTCCACGATATGGTCCTCACAAACATCCTTAAGACCTATGAGAAATATTACTTTATGAATAGTGGTCTAAGTAATGAAATGGTAGAGGACCAAGATGATTACTTAAAAGAAGAAAATATGCTAAATGAATATGCAAAACTACATCTCATTCTCGAAAGTGGAGAAAGAGATATTGTATGTATAGTGGGAAAACACATTAATAGCTAAAGTAATGGGAATGAACCTGGACTATAAATTTGTTGCAGACAGACTTATAAGAATGTGGAAAGCTATAAATGATTTTAGATTGATACACGCGGGGTTAGGATACTACCTAATATCATTTAGAGGACTAAGGACTATAATTAGGTAGTGAGAAATGTACCATGGTTCCTAGATGGAGCATATTTAGCTCTAAAAAATGAGAGCCTCATTTTAGATAGGGCATATATAAATTTAATGAAATTATGGTTTGGGTACACATTGGAGGCTTACCATGGAATTCTATTCTACTATTGCAATAAAAAGAATAGAGGAAAAGATAGGTCATGTCTTACAACATTATGCCTATACCGTGGGATTAGAAAGAGGAAGGTTTGCTAGAATTTGCATTCAAGTAGATGTGAACAAATTGCTTAAGCATATGATTATAATTAATGGGGTTGTCTATAAAATACAATATAAAGGCTTATCTAAGATTTGTGAGTTTTGTGGACGAATAAGTCACAGGAAAAATCAATGTCAGGAAAAGATAGAAAAGGAAAAGAAAAAGGAAGGAAAGAAGAAGCAATGAAAGGAATTGGTGGGAAAGAAGAAATAACAAACCCAGATGGGATAAAGTAGAAAGTATTCGAGTGAATGAAATTTGCCATAATGAGACCCAACAAGATGATATAGGACCTAACATAGGGAATAATGATAAAAATAAATGGGAGGACAAGGAGTAAGGGGCTTGGACCTTAGTAAGGAACAAAAATGATAATAAAAAATGGCCAACTATGAGGAATAATGAGAAAGGAAAAGTAAGGGGAATTAAAATGAGAGCACAGTTGAAACAAGGGAAAGGGAAAGGTGCTATGCTTAGGATAATGGAGACGAAGGAATCAAAAGGACAGACTAAAGCAACTAAAAATATGAACAGTCAAGAGAAGAAACTAGAAACAAATAAGGAAATGGAAACACAGGCAGTTATTAACATTGAGAAAAACAAAGAGGAAGAGATTTTAGCCAAAAAGGAGAAAATTTCATAGAACTCACTAAAAAAGCAAGCATGAAAAAATGGTGAAAATGCTAGAAGTAGAAATACGAATCCAATTCTACACCAAGACCCCATACCCCTAAAGACAAGGTTGGATGTGAGCTTGCTGATGGTGGAGATAGAGATTTATGTGGTAAGGGTTTATGTGAAAATAATAGGGCTGGTAATGACCAACATCAAATGGAAGAGACAAAAGCTACTGGAAATCACATATAGGCGAAGCTATTTGGTAGGGAGGATCTATCTAGAAGGGGAGAGAAGTATCAAAATGACAAGAGAAGGGCTACTGCTGGTAAGAATACCAATGGATATGCCAGACATGAAGTTAAGACAAATCTTATATGATAGAATAGACTACACAAGGTGTGGTGGAACACATCCTGATGAGAGTGAAAGTACTACTAGAGACCTAGAAGATACCTTACATAATCATATTCCTTAAAGGACAACTGAAGGAGTACCTTATTTGTTCATGGTAAGTTTAAGCAATGCTAGCAAGAACTTTGTTCAGGCTATATAGATAGAAGTTAAAGGTGAAGAGATTCCAGAAGGAGTTTACTTCTAAGTAGTGATACCATATCACTCTACCATCATCCAAGATGAGACCAAATGCCTTTAAGATCCTAAAATAGATTACAAGAGGGGCTAATTCTAACTTGAGAAGGAATGTGATATAGGGATTAGTAAGGGATCACAAGCCGCAAATTGTGGTCATAATTAAGACACACTTGTACAGAAGAGAGGCTAGCCTTGTGCAAGAATGTTATGTACTGAGGTAATGGGATACACAGCAAAGGAATGATAGTAATGTAGAATGTAATAGATGCAAGAATCATGGAAATGCATATGTCAAGGCAACAAATCTTGATGGAAGTTTAGGTAGAAATTTAATACACTCTTGATACCTTTCTGCTATTTATGCAAATCTAAATTTTAATGTTAGATGCGAATTATGGGATGAATTAAGAACTCTAGTAGGGACCATGTGTATGCCTTGATGTTAATTGAGGACTTCAATGAGATACAATGTAGTGAGGAAAAATAAGGAGGTTTGGAAGTTATTCAAGAAAGCAAATGCTACCAGAAGTGTACGAATGAATGTAGCATGAATAACTTGGGATTCATATGGAAAAAGTACCATGGCCCAAAAGGATAAGGGACTTAGCAAACCTGGTGTAAACAAAGATTAATAGAGCATAGGCAAACTATGGGTGAAGAGAACTATATTTGGAAACAAAGGTATTCCACTTAGCCCACTCACAATTTGACCATTACCCACTTCTTTTTAACACATGGTCAAAAGTCAGAGGAGGTCCAAAAGATAAATGCTCCTTTCCCTTTCAGCCTATGTTGTTAGAACATCCAGATTTCAAACCATTTATAAAAAAGATCTAAAAACATGGACCAATGAAATTTCCAAATGATATACAAACCTTTCAAAAAAATTAAGGAAGTGGAATAAAGAAGAAGTTTATGTACTCATACATGTCAAAAAAAAGATCCATAGGGATCACAATTCAAAAGGTTAGGATAGAAATAACAAACACCCCAACAAACGAATTAATCATGAGATAACAACTCCTACAAAAAGAATTAGAGGTGTTCTTGAAATAGGAAGCAAAAACTATAGGCAGCCAAAGCAAGGACAAAATGAATTCTAGAAGGAGAGGAACATACGATTTTTCCACCTAGGCACCAAGGTAAAGGATTCAAATCCTGAATTGTTAGATTATTTAATGAGGTAGGAAATTGGATCTCTAGTAAAGAAGGGATAGAAAAGATAATTAACAATCATTACATCAATTGTTTACCTCAAAAATGCTCCAGAGTAAGAAATAGCTAGAAGAATGGCTCTTAAGGATGGAAGGGTTACCTTTGCAAGCAATAGGGGCCTTTGAGAGAGAAGTTATGAATGACGAAATAAAAAAAGCATTGTTAAGCATTAGTAATGACAAAACGCTAGGAGTAGATGATCTCCATTCCATCCTCATTAAAGAATGTTGGGATATAGTAGGGGAGACCATATGTTAAATTGTTAGGAAGGTGTTAGAGGGAGGAGTGATTCCATGTGAGATAAATCAAACCTTTATAGTTCTAATCCTAGAGATAATAGGTGTAATGAAGGATTATAGGCCAATTAGTCTTTGCACAACCATATGTACAATAATTAGTAATTTGTTTATAAATAGATTAAGACCATTCTTGAGCAACTTGATAAGCCTAAAACAATCCAACTTCATACTAGGAAGGACGACTCAGGACAATGTGATAGTGTTGCAAGAAATCCTTTATTCCTTGGACAAGGAAAAAAGGAAAAAAAGCATAGATGTTGATTAAACTGAACTTGGGAAAGGCTTTTAATAAAATCAAATGGGACTTTATTAGGTAAGTATTACAAAGCTTTAGAGTGTTATAGAAGTAGATCAACCTAATAGGATCCTCTTTAGCCACTATGACATATAAAGTGATCTTAAATAGGGCTGCTTGAACCATTCACCTCAAGTAGAGGTTTGAAGGAAGGGGACCTAATGTCCCTTTACCTCTTCATTTTAACCATGGAAATATAGAGTCGAATCACTTGTATACTTGTAGAACAAAGAGAATGGATGCCTATTAAGCTAAGGAATTCAAACCTAAAACTTTCTCATCTCTTCTTTGCGAATGATCTGCTATTAATGGGGGAAGCAAGAATGGAAAATAGCAGAAACATCAAAGAAGTCTTGAATATATTTGAGGAAGTATTAAGATATAGAAATAAAAGAGGAGATATGTAGAGCATTTAGAATAAATCCAAATACAAATATGGTGAAATATTTGGGTATACCTATTAAAGAAGGCAGTAAGATCAAAAGTGAAGATTTGAACTTCATCCTAAAGAAAACAAGAAGGAAACTTGTAGAATGGAAAACCAATTTATTGGTGGCATGGAGAAAGATCCTTATGACTTTAACCCTTGAAAGTATCAAAAACTATTACTTTTAGATGATCTTCGTACTAGCGAAGACCTTAAATGCATTAGAGAAGATTAACAGTTATGTGTTTAGAAGCTCAGTAATCACTAAGGCTTACCGTAGAGAGCAGTAACCACATAAGTCCTTTGAGATATCGAAGAAAATGAAGATGGAAGGCTCAGCAAACTCAGTAGCTTACGTAAAGCTGCTTAGAGGATATGACATATGAATGAACATGACATGACTTAATACTTTGATTAATATGGATCACAAGCTAATGTTAAGGTTCATTTGCCAATAACCTCGAGCTATTCGGCAAAATTAGATAAGAATGTAGGAGAAAGTGTATTTGAAAAGGGGTATCTCATAAGAACAAAAAATATTCATTACGTGTAAGGTATATGATGATGATTGCAACTAAGTAAAAGGACTATTTATAGTAAGCCCTTTAGGCCAATAATACAAATGAGGAAAATTACATAAAAGACAATGAAGAAAGAGATTCCCATTATGTAAAAAAAAAGGGTAAATATAACAAATGATGAAAAGGAATATAGTACAAACGTCATAATAGTAACGAACAGGTGATAGCCTGTCAATGGGTTTGTATTGGGGGATCTTAAGGCATAGTGACTAAGTTGTATTGAAGTTGTGGCTACTGCTGATGAATGGTATTTAGAGTTACCAAGACAAATAAAGGACGCTACTTTCGATTGGCCAAATGAGTAGAGCTCGGTTTATAATGGCCTCGGTCTAGGCAATCAACTAGTTAGCCTCAATACTTATCATTTCCATAGGTTGGAAGAGTAGGACTCGGCATTCAATGACCTCAAGCTTAGCACTCAACAAGTTGGCCTCAACATTTGAGTGATAGGTGATTAGACAAGGGTCTAAGCAGAGCAGAATGTGCCTGAGTTGGGACCTTAGGGAGTTCACCTACAACTCTCCCATATACAAAAGCTTATCCTTAGCAGGTTGATATGAGAGTATTTGCCTCACGAGAGATTATAGGCCTCAAAGACAAGCGTGAGTGAAGGGCCTGGAGGTCGGCAATCCATCAAATAGGAATTTCATTTTGGGGCAAGGGAGGGGGTGGAGAGGACTCAAAAGAAAAGAGGAAAATAACTAAATTTCTTAGGAGAAGATAAAAAAGGACAAGGAAGAGGGAGGCCTTAGACTATTAGATCAAAAGACCAAAAATAATGAAAACTTTCTCAAGTTAGCTTACATTGTCCAAAGAAAGGACTACTCTAGGGAAAATTGGTTAAAAGGAAATATAAAAGAACAATGAAAGAAGGAAAGACCAATACAAGAACTAAATTTGTTAAGAAATTAAGGAGAATGATGAGCTAGCTAGAGGAAAATATGATGGTAAGAACGTATAATGGGAAAGATGCTTATTTCTAGTTAGGCAACTAGTCAATAGAAAGAAAAGTAAATAGATGGCTAAAAGGCCTAAGAACAAAAGAGGTAGAGGAAATAAAATTGGTAGAAGCTTGGGATAATAGAGGGTTTTGGAAAGAAGACATCATAACATACTTTATGGATGAGGAAATGGGGAGGAGATCGGGACATATCTAGTTAAAGGCAAGAGATCACATAATTAGGGAGCTAATTTATCCTTTCAATGTTGAAGGAGAGGTCTTTTGTAAATCAGCTTATAAGAGACTGTCAAAAAGGAATGACCAAGACCAAAGTAAGGAAAACAAAGGGTGGAAATGGATATGGGAAATACACATCATGCCAAAGATCAAGTTCTTACTCTGGAGGATTTTGAATTATGGTTTGCTAACCAGGGTAACCTAGATAAGAGAGGAATCGAGTTAGATACAAGACGTACATTCTATGGAAGAGAATAGGAATTTGCTTAGCATATTTTTGCTAAGTGTGAATACATTAAGGCCTTCCAGAGGGATAAAGGAATAAGGGATAAACAGAGTGATAGTGGAGATGAAGAAGAATTTAGGGAATAAATAAAAGAGAATGCAAAACTGAAGAAGCCAAAGTGGAACAAGATTTAAACCTTTAAAGCTATTCTATTTGTGCTCTACCTAAAAGGCATATGCAGGAAATGAATAAGATAGTGTTGAGAAATAGTCAAAGAGAAGACTAAAAAGCCAAAGCTAGAATTGAGGCAAACAAATGGTGGATGAATACAAGAAGAAGGAAAATCCAATGCAATAACTACCCAACAGAAATGTGATGCAGGAAACCACAAAGTGACTGGATAAAAGTTAGCTGTGATGGAGCTGTGACAGAAGATGGCAAAAGAGTTGGTATTAGATGCATCATAAGAGATCATATTGGAATGGCCCTAGAAGGCCTTAGTAGATCAATTGCAGGAGCATCACCCTTAGAGGTTAAGTTGTAAGCAATAGTTCATAGCCTTAAGCTAGTGAAAGAAAAGCAAATTGACAAATTAACAATTGAAACTAATTCCACGCTAGCTATTGAATGGATAAACAAAGAACTGATTGATGAAAACATTTGTTCAATTGCTTTAGCTGTTTTCCATAAGATAGCAAGAGAATTTAATGACATTTTTGTTTTGCAAAGTTCTTAGGACTAAGAATAAAGCAACAAACTTAATGGCAAAGGTAATGTCGGAGAGAAGAGAAGACTTAGTTTTTTTGGGTAAACATCCCAATATGAATTTGCAAAAACTTGTTATGGATGAATATAACCATTTTACAAAGTTGTATACCTGTAATAATGTGTTAACTCCTGGCTAATGCTAAGAAAAGACTAATATAGTACTGTATGACTATTATATATAAACGAAATAGTATTTAATTATGAAAAAAATAAATAAACAAATTTTCTCATTGTTTTTATGTCCATGTAATAAGCAATCGATATCCTATATAATAAGAAATGTTTTATATTAGGTTATGAATCAAGGTTTTATATAGTTAGTACGTATACTTTTGTATATTATATCAAAGGACACATTGGTAATCTAATACAAGCTATTAAAACTTATTCATTAATTGTTAAGTATGATATGATGGTGATATTTTAAGTTATTACGTGTGTTAACATAAATTGTAATAATTATAGTGAATGAATATTTAGACGTTATATGTTGGATTATGTTACAATCAATATTTTTGCGAGGTTTATCATTATTGTATCATATAATATAAATGCTATTTTGATTGTTACACAACCCAGTTGTATATGTTTTGTTTTATAGTTATTTTATACATGACTCTATTATATATTATACAATGTGTTAGTATTTTAATATATTGTTACACAATCCAATTAATTTTAACTTTTGTTTTCTCCTATATTTTTTCTTTCTATGCTAAGCCACCATATTATATATTGAACAACACATTATTAATTATCATGCATGATATAATATAAATGTTATTTTAATTGTAACACAATCCAATTAATTAAAAATGTATATTTTGTTATGCAGTTATTATATAGATTGCTTCATTATATATTAGATAATATACCAGTATTCTATCATAAATCGTTATTAAGTAACAATATAATTATTAATGATGTGGAGGTAAACTTATACTATATTATAGTATAGCGAATATTGATTCGACTAATTGTCATATATGATATTCTATCGATATTATTTTAATTATTATGTAATCTAATTAATTTTTTATGTCTTCTCACGTAGCTTTTTTATACAATTATATTATATTGATAACATACTGTTAATTGAATATAAAACTACAAACTTTTCGAAGTTACCATATAATAATTTACCGGTAATAAGCATCGTTTATTATTATTAAGTCATCAAACATTAAATACACCATTTACGATCTGGTAATAATTGCTGTTGAGGGATTAATAAATACTACACTGTACTTACTAACGCCAGGTTTCTTCCACCATATTTAATCGACCACATTGATTACTAAAGGGCGCTAGTTTACTGTTGGGCAATTACTAATGGATGAAGGTTTATGATTAGAGGTGCCTTAGTTTAGTGCATAGTAAATTAATTAATGCTTTATTCCCCTCCGGTAGTTATTACCCTAGTCGTTACCGGCCACTTTTAACAGTTAATTTAGCCTATTACATCTAAAAGACTCTCAGCATTAAAGAAAAAAAATTCAATGGTACTAATACATCACATAGATATGTGAATACCAATAAAATTTTTATACATATTAAAATTTTATTAATACTTATACGCTGCTTATCTGTCAACATAGTATGATAGTACAATTGAAACCTTTCTTAATTACTTCATAGCCCATTCTGGCAAGACACCTGAAATTACAATAAAACTCTACAACAACAGTTATTGCCCAAAAGCAAATCGATCTCCTCTAATGGTTAAATTTCCCAATTATAGCATTAGTAATCAACACAACTAGATGTTAGTCAATGCCCATTCTACTCAAGTCCCTAAATTACAATCAAAATGCCCATCTCACAATAATTGTACAATAGTAAATTAGTATCTTCTATTAGTTAACGTGGCCCGTTAATTATAAGAAGCCCAACATTGATAATATAGCTAGTTGATTGTGAATTCTTAACAAGGGTATCATTAAGCTTGTAGTTGGATTGATGGTAGTGAATTAGGCTTACACAAGCAACAAAAGTAAGCTATCAAGAGTGTTAAAGGTATTTGTGACATGTATACTTCGACACTCAAGCTAATAAGACAATCGAAAATATTCACAACCAAATAATAAAGGATAGAGAAGGAATATAAGGTTTCAATCCCCCTCACGGGCTTTTGATGAGATCTATAGGAGTGGAGGTAAAGGTTGGATGTGGCAAGCCATATCTTAAGGATCTTTATAGAAATTAGATTTGATCAGAGAGGATCCTAAGATATGATCTTGTTATATATTTATTTAATATGCTTCCCGTTGGTTCCTTAAGTGAGTGGGCCACGAGGCTAAGCTCAGATTTTGAAGGATAAGGTGAAATGCATAATTAATACTTACCCTTAACTCTCGTTGCTAGCAAGTCAACAAGGAGAGGTGACTTTGGTTTGACATCCAAACATTAAAGTGAGAGCCGCTTACATAACATAGAAAAAGTGCTCAGTCGAGGAGTAAAAAAGTTGACCTGAAGTGTAGCTAGATCACTTCTCAGTATTCAAGTTATCTAGTGTTCTTCATGGGACTGCTTTGTAGCATTTAGTTCACTTAAAGCATTGAGATAAGGTTAAGTGCACTCGAGCTTTAATGTTTAGCCTTTTGAGGGTGTACTGACTTGGTGTGGTGTTGGATCATCATTTCAATGTTTAAGGCACCTATCTCATGAGAACTTGCTTAGGTAATAGCACAGTTGTGCAATTTCTTAAGCAAAAGTGACACTTTGTATGTAAAAGAAGTTGCTAGCCAATAGTTTTGTCCACTGATTTAGACATTTTTCTATCCCCTATCCTAATGCAAGAGAAGAATTGTATTGAGCATATTTTACGTGATGGCTATGCTTGTCTTGTCAACTGTTGGTCATTATTTCTGATATTTTAATTGTTTATTCTACAATATGAGGCTTGATTTGCATACATTATAAGTTGTTGATACATTTCAATTGGAGATTGAGTGCATCCATACAAAATGACGTTACAGTAGCATGAACAACCTTGTTTGTTTGTGTTTTGTGCAGAGATATATGGACAATTGTTTGGGCACTAGTATATCTTGGACTTTATAATAGACCAAATCATGCCTTTTTGCATGTTTACCTTTTTAAGGCTTTCTTTAATAAAAAAGGAGGATTATCATACTGCATTTCATCATTTTTCCCACTATAGAATTTTTATTCTATGGAACTTTCCAACTATTCATCATTTTTAAGACCTTTTCTTAGATATTTAACTAGGTACAACTCTAATGTTTCCCTTTTCCTTTTTTCAGTTTGACCAACAAGATCCACAAGGTCCTACTCCTACCCCAATAGGTAACGATGGAGATGGTAGCTACTATATGTTTTTCCTTCACTATATTATTTGTAAAGGGAATGTAGTATTGAGGGTATTGCTTATAGCCTATAATACGGCATTTAGTGTAATTGATAAGGCTAATGAGTGCTCAAAAGAATGAGAATAAATGCTTAAGAGAACAAGCTCAAGCCAATAGAATGAAGAATCATTTAAGGTTGAGGCTTAAGTGGGAAGAGTATGCTCAAGCACTTGTACAAGTTCTCAGAGTTGCCTATTTGCTCTACCTTTAGGGTCTTTAACCTTGAAAATGTTGAATAATGAGACAATGCTTTCCAATGCAGGTGATGGAAGGTGCATCTTACATCTAGAACAATATGGCAGGGACCCATAGCAAGAGAGGATGGGAGCAAAACTCTTCGGGAACCTGGGATCTTACATCTAGGACAATGTATCATCCAACTTCTACTATTTCTATAAACTCACAGTGTTATGCTTTTGCAAAAATGGCCTTAATGTTAATTAATGTGAAAGGAGCTTATGCAAAGGGTTGCCACAAGAAGAAGTGGTAACAGCCATGGTGAAGGTGAAGTTCTTCATCCCTTGAGGTTGGTTCAACAGAGGCATGTAGTTGAGCTACTCAAGAGAGTTAGTCGATGACTTCTCCTCTATAAAGGTAGAGAGAGAAAGACAATCCTGGATGCTTAAGAGGTAAGGATCAGTAAGATGGCTCAGATTAAAGAAAGTACTTCTTCTAATCAAGCTGAGGTTGTCGAGATCATCAAAATCTCAAACAACTACGTTCTTCTTCGTACTTCCTTTAGGAAGTGTAGCTTAACTAATTCCTATGCAAAGAAACATGGGGAGAAAAAAATGAGAATGGATAAGGGCAAAAGAGAGAAGGAGGATGACTTTACGAAGTCTTCTTCTACCTCTTCTAGACTCGACAAGGGACCTAAGTTCATTCCATATTACGATATTTTCCTATGAGACACAACTTTTGTTGATAAGGTGATATGTATACGCATGCTATCAAAGATGATGCTTTTGGGAGATAGGCAAGATATGAGGGCCAAGGCCTTAGATATATCCATGGAAGATGCTGAGGAGCACTTCTACTCGGTATTTTATAATGCAAGTGTTGAGGCTTGATTTAGCCTTGTTTTAAACAACTTGTTACACTTCAATTTTATGTATATGGAAACTTTTGCAAGCCCTTAGTATAGTGCAAGCCTTAGCCTTAAGTTGTCAATCCAATAGACAACATGTAGTTTAACTGCAAAGCAACTAAACTGAGGCTCTCATATACAATTTTCAGCTTCATGAGTGGGTAAAGGTTGATGAAGTTGAGAGTAAACATGTTGCCAAATAGATTGAGGTAGTACAGAAGTAAGTAAAGGCTATTGAGGCAAAGGTCGATCACCCATGAAGTGACCTAAAAGCAATTAATCAAAAGGTCAAGAAATTGTCATCCTACTTAAAGATTGCCTGGCAAGAAAGGGAAAAGGAATTAAAGGAAGCTATTGAGGCTAAGCCTAGGTAGCCAAGGGCTAAGGCAAGTTAAATATCATGAAGCCTACCTTAGATAAGATGATGGAGGAGGAGAAAGTCTTCAAGGCTCGAATCCATAAGCTAAACAAGTAGGTCATCTCATAGAATAAGTAGATAAGGGAGTGGAAGATGAGATAATTAGTAACAAAGATCGACTAAGGCTGAAGATCCTAGAGAAGTATTGAGTAAGTGCTGAATTTAAAGAGTTTCAGTTTAAACTAGGGGAGCCTAGCCAATATTATATAAAGAAGCTTATCCAAGAGTGAGATCTAAGTATGACTTCAACTAGTTAGAAGAAAGGATGAAAAAGCCAATTCCCCAATACTCCAACACTTAACATTTCTTGAATAGAGTTGTAGGAGATTATGGTAATAGATGTTGACAATATAAGACTGTCTAAGATCATATAGAGCACTTCTCTCTAACCCCTCGATTAGAAGGTTCTTCTCAAGACCTAAGTTTGCCTTTAGGTTTGCCCTCGACTATTGACATGTTGATTATTCAAGGTTTCTTTAACTTTAGGTCTTTTAAGTAAGGAGCCTAAGGATTGAATCCTTTAGACCTCTAGTAGTTATAAGGCCCTTATGTTTTATTTGTTGACCTATACATTTTATTTTGTTAATGTATATGCGTTGAGCAATATGCTAATTTAAAGTTGTAAGTGCTGTTGGGAATATTTTGGGATAAAGATGTTATTGTTAGGACAATATGCTCTTTTTATCTTTGTTTTCTGCTATTTGGCAATATAAGGTACATAAGGTAAGGTAATTAACCCTTTCGACAGCTCCAATTAAACATGAATGCAATCAGTAAAGTGTCATGATTTTACACCAACTAGGGATTAGTCTCCCTATTATAAGTGTCTACCTATTAAGAGTTGTCTTAGTAAGTGAAGCATCCTAATTTTTTATGGCAAGCTTTTGTGGTGACCAAGGATCTTTCTCCCTCTCAAGATTGTTCACTTGTCAAAAGTAAGTCTAGTAAGTGAAGCATCCCAATTTATTAGTGCTATATATAAGTTTGATCGACAAGTTCTTCATTTAACACTAAGTCAGGTAGAAAAACCTCATCTACAAGCCTGTAAAGAGGTGGGGGTACCCTATAAACCTATGAAAAAAGTTGGAGGTGGCTTCATTTTGCTTATTATAAGGTAGATGTAGTCTTAGATTCCTATCATAGAAGCTAAATTAATTAATGAGTCCTTATAAAGCAACTTATACGAGGTAAGACATGTCAAAAGGTCAAGATAACCTTGTTTTGATGGAGGCTTCCTCAACTTCCTATAATAAGGTGAAGGTTGGAATAGCTTGTGAGTTGTTGAACTATAGCCAAAGAGGAGATGAGATAGTGGTTATTACGATCAAACTCACAAGTCATTGAAGAGCAATTATGCTAAGAAGTTGGGTCAAGGTAAGGGTAATCATAATTTTGCTCATACATAATTGAAGAGTAATTGAGCTAATGAGTTAGATTAAAGTAAGTATAGTTGTGGTTTGCTTGTGTGCATTGAAGAGCGATCATACTGATAAAAGGTGGGACAAAGGTAAGTCTAGTCAGTATTTAAGAGAGCATCATAATAATAAGAGAAAGATAAGATTCCATTGTTCTTTTGATTTAACACATTAGTAACTCAGCTATAATGTCAAGACCATTATATCTTTGAAGTTATTTCTTCTCATAGTCTGTTCAACACTACTTCAAGTAATGATGTGTTATTTAATGACACCTTGAGTTGTGCAAGCTTTAGTCTTAAGGACCTTGCATTGTCTTCAATGTAACCATGTTGTGGAGTTCAATTGAAATTGATGTGAAACACCTCAGCTAAAGTAAAAATAATAATTAAGTTATAAAATTTATTTAGGTTGTATTGATATAAACCGCATCTTAATACGAAAAATTTCAATTTATAAATCTTAGTTTAATTCCAAACATATTTTAAATTGTATCCTATAAATTAGATGTTTAATTTAAGGTTCCGATAATATTTTTCTATATCCCTTACTTTACATACGTATTAAATAGATTAAGTCTTTATTTTACGTATAAGATATAAATATTTTATTAGTATTATATAAAAATATTACAATATTATTATACATAATTTATTTTTCTAAATACTATTTATTCTCATTTTAACTAATTCTTTATTTTCTCATTTTAGTTATAAACCCAACCTATATTTTAAAACATCCTAGAGCATTCTAAACCCTTTCCTAAACCCTGCCCTATTTTCTTTTCCTCCCTTACGGCAATCTCTTTCTTCCTATTCTCTCTCTTGCTTGTATTCTTTTATTTTTCTTTCATTTTAGCTAGAACCTCTACTCTCCCTTTCCCTTTAATTTTCTATCACACTCTCCCCTCCACCATTTGACTTGACGTCAGACCCTACCCCACTCGTCAAATTCCCTTCCCCCAATCACTTTCTCTTACTCTAACCCTTAATCTCTCGCCCTAATCCCAATTCTCTCTCTGTTCCCTATCCCCGCCCCCTCCCCAATTTCCGACCCTAAACTCCATAGCCCAATCCCTCTTCTCTCTTCCTTATCCCTTACTCACCGTAACTAGCCCCACCCCTAATTTCCTCTCCCTAATTCCTATGCATTAGCCAACAGTGAAAGTTAGCGTAAACCTACTTCCAATTTCTATGATTGTTCGAGCTCTTGGTCTTATAGTGTATCTTGTGTTTGTCTCCACCTCTACACATTCTGAGTTACTTTAGTAATTTAGTTTTTGTTAATTATTTAAGTATACTATTATACGAAATATAATTTCTATATTTTTTGTTTATACTAGGTTCATATTCGGCGTCAATTTGTGTCCGTCTGATGTTTCCTTTTCAACTTTATTTTACGAGTCAATTTGATTTCCTTTTCCAATATCATTTACCTAGTAGATTATTTTTATTTTTCCATTATCATTTTGAAAATTAATTATTATGTTAGTATTTGATTCCTATTATAAATATATTTATTGTCATATTGGTAGTATTATTTTATATGAGAATTGTTGTTATATTAGAGTATGGGTATATGTGTATGTATAGGGTTGATTTCTGTTTTCTATTGTATTCGAAGTTGGGTCACTATTTTCTAGGTATGGAGTATAGTAATACTCGTGTCTTATATGTTAGATTTCAAATATTGATTTGATTACAATAATTTTATTCTATTATAATTACAACCTTAATTTATTAATACTATTGATGATATTATTATTGTTATATTATTTCTATTATGTTGATATTATGGTTATATAGTGTATGATATTAACCGTATAGTATGTATGATTTGGATTCCTATCATTAATATATCTTTTCATACGTATTTCTATAAGCTCTAGTATTGTCTAATTAAGTATGTATTCTTTTATTATTATAATGATTAGTAAAACTATTTATTTTAACACCTTCATTATGTGTCCACTTTATATTTTCCTTTATATATATATATATATATATATATCTATTGAGTTTTCTCTTAATATATTTTGATAATAACAAAAATATATATATGAACTTAATAAGATTTTTAAGTATGCAGGATATTCTAAAGAAAAGAAGTGTTTAAAAGAATATAAGCTTGAGTTTGTTAGAATGTATATTAGCAAATGAACAGTACATCACAGTTTGTGTTCGATCATGTGTTCAACTGCTACTTTTAAGCCTTTCTCTAATTAACTTGAACAAATTAAGTTTGATAATTTAACAAAAAAGCCTAACTCCACTTTTATTGAGTATATTAGGAAAATATACTCAATATCGTTCTACTAAGATAGTAAAGTCCATGGGGATTTAAGTTGGTGTATTTTTTTAAGGATACTTAAGTATTAGATTTGGAAAATTGAGTAATTAAGGTTTAAGCAGTATGTTTTCTAACAGTCTTGGTAAGATTGTTCAAGCGTTTAAAAAAAAAAAAAAAGGTTAAAAACCGAAAGAGGATTCTGACATATTAAGTTCAATTTTTTTTTTTTTAATCTCTATACAAGCACTTATTAGACAAGTTGAGCTCAAAAAGATAGGTACAGCTCTTAGTAGATTCTCTAGATAAGGTTTATTGGATTCAAATTTTTAAACTTAAAGATATCTTGCTTAAAGATAAGACTAAATATCCTTGAAAAATCCAACTTGATCTTTTATGAGAATTTTATAACAAAATTCAAACAAATTATTGATGTAGAAGACTTGTCACAGCAGAAAGACAAAAAATATTGGACAGTATCTTAAGGATTAGGATATATGATGATTTGTTTATATCTTTTCATCCTTATCTTTATTATTTTGTAATTTTCCACAAAGTCAACAAAGGATTGGAACAAATCACCTTGTGCAACAACGGTTAAGAAACTCAAGCTCAATAAGAAACAATATCAAGAACAGCTTGGTTTGATTTTTTTTAAATTTCAATTTTTGCCTTCTATTTTCATGGGATATTTCTCCAACAACAAACCAATTGTGTTGAATTTAAAACTAGCCATTTCTAGTTGTTACATAAAGGTTTATTTAATTTAAAGATAATGTTGTTCAAATAAGGATACTATATACTTAATATCAGAACCGAATTTTAAAAACTCTCTCGAGCAGATTATCGGAAATTGTATCAGAAACTTAGTTAGAAGTTGAGCGAAAACAGTTTTGTTATTACATTTGTGCGAAAGTTGTAAAGAGCTTTTTTATTGTATTGTTTCAATTTCATTGTAAACATTATTGACATTATGTTTTGAGTGTAAGAGAAATAGGGAATTCTTTGAGTCCTATGTATAGCTTAGAAAAAAGCTAGTCCTATGTAATCAAATCATATTATATAAATACGTTAACTTTTGAGCTTTATCGTATTATGTAGTCATATTATCTCCAATTTCCATTCTTGATTTATGATTGGATTTGATTATTTACTTTCGAAACCTTTCATTGGATAAGATTATAGGTTCATAAGTAATTTTTAAGTAGAACTTAGTTATCGAGTTCTTGAGTGTTAACGTGTATGTTCATTTTTCAAATAAATTCGTGCTGGTTATCGGGTTCCTTCCTCGTTGAGGTTTATGCTATTTCATTCGGGACTTAAAGTTAAGGAGTTTCAATTAATTGTTGAGAAGCTATCCTAAGTATGTGGTGCTTATTTGTATGGTTATACTTGCTAGATTAGAAAAGAGCTAATCAAAGTAATCTATATTCGGCCTAAAGGAATGGACTGCTAGTTGTGCTTGACCCACTTACTCTAGAGGCTCACAGTGGCAGTTCCTTAGAGAAGTAATCGCTGATCATATGTGAGGTTGACCTAGTAAACTTTTATATTGGATGACATAACTAGAATACTAGGTTTTAGTCTCTAGATTTTGAACTTTGTATGTAAATGACTTAAAGGGAAACTTATATTTATATCCACATATATATATAGACAAAGATCAATGTATAGCGGGGTTATGAGTACCCCTTTATTAATTGCTAACTTAAATTAAAGATAATTAAACTATTGTTTGTTTAGATATTGTTACAATTGCATTATATGCATGTGTATATTTTAAGCTTAGCATACATGTATATTTGTGCACCCATACTAGGTTTTGGCTTACTCTTTTATTTTTACAGCTGCTGGGTCGATTTGATAAATTTACAATAAGAATGGAAATTGCAATCATCAAGTTAGGAAAAAGAGGCGGTTAGTTCTACATGTTATAGAAAATCAAGATTTAGTTATTTAGTATGTTTGCAGCTAAAGTGACTCGCCTGTAAATCACTCAAATTGATGTATTTGGAGATTTGTTATTTTGTACCTATTAAGCAGTTATTATAAGTGATTTTGTAGAATAGAGTTGGTTTTAAAGCCTTAACGTATTCTTGAATGATAGGAACACGTGGCGAGTTGTGACGCGATCTAGTTTTAGGGCGTTACATGGTGTATTCCTAAAGAAAGCCACGTTATATACTGTCTTCTAAAGCACTCTTGAGTTACATTCAATCAGCAGTAATGTATCCTTTGTCTTAGTGGAAGGCATAATACTTATTAAGTTCTAGCAAGCTAAGTTATCATGTCTCTTTTTAGGCTAAGCAAGGATGCATTGGTCTCTAACCACTAGTAGGATTTGGTCTATCGTTGACAAGTTAATGATGCTCCTTATAGAGCAACCTCAAGCCAATGCTTGGGGGATGGTTGATCTTTTTTGTCTTTTCTTTTGTTCGATGGTTATTTCTCGGATTGCATTCTCGCTAGGATTGCATTCTCTTTAGAATGTTGTCTTCCTGACTAATATATCCTATCACGTGAGCTTAGAATTTAGTGAAGTCCTGTGGCTTCTTTTAAATGATGGAACAAAGCAACTGACATCAGTCTTTTATTCTCATTGTAGTAGAGTTAAGTGCCCCATCCAAGTTAGAATTGCAGATTTCAATCATTGTGGTAGTGTATCCAGCCGTATATTCTCGGAGTGTCTTACTAAGACATTAGTGGATCAATGTTAAGGACGAAGCATCCTTCTTAAGCTATTTACCAGTGATAAAGTACCGAATGAATGCCTTTGTCAGTTCTTTGAAATTGGAGATTGAGTTTGGTTAAAGGCCTCAATACCATATCTAAGCGGCTTTGGTGAGATTACCCTTAAAGGCTTTGCATGCAATAACATCAATGATGCCGAAAAGCTCCATATGAGCACAATAGTAGGATATGTGCTTAGTAAGATTGGTAATCTCATCATATAGTTTTGAATTGTAATTGTAAAATCCAAACTTAAGCAGGGAGGGGCTCATCTCATATTGCTAAGACAAAAGGAGATTGCCCAATGGTATAGGCATCCTAAAGGTCACTTTGTTTGGACCTTGGATGTTAGTTAAATGCTTGATCATGATGTCAAGTTGATTAAGTAAGTATCTTCAAGTGGTCACCATTACGACAATGCTTGAGATTGTTTAGCAACAACTTGGTTGCTTTACCAGCTACATTGTAGAACGATGTTAGTAGGATGGGAGGAGTTGTCACCTTCCTAATTGTCGTGTCCTGATGGAACAAGGTTAATTAAGACACATTGGCAAAAAGTGCCTACCTCTGCCTTAGAACAGTAGGTAGAATTTCTACCATCTCTTACTCGAGAAGGGTAAAAAGATTTTTGTGTTGAAGTTACCCCATTTGGGGGGGTATTGATCCTTGTTCACATTATTTTGTGGAGGATTCATTGGAGAATTGGTTGGAAGGAGAGGTAGTTGGCTATTTACACTTATTTTGGTCATGGTTTCATTCTTTTGAGCCATCAGCAATGAGAGCCAATTTTTTATTTGTGAATTTTTGACAAGTGGATAATCGGGCCTATGGTTGCGTTGATGCTAATAAATTAGGTTTGTATACGGTATATGTTAGATTTGATCATAGAGGTTCTCAGGGATATGATCTTGTTAGCATACTTAACTAACATGCTTCTTGTTGCTTCCTCAAGAAAGGAGGTTGTAACCAAGCTTAGGTTTTGGGGCTTAGAGGAAAATGCACTATTAACATAGCCAAATGTCAATTAATTTCATACCTATCTGAGTAAAACCTACAGAATAATGACCCCTCATCCCAAAAGAATATTTTCTCCATAGTAAACTAGTGGTCTTTAACTGCTAATATGTCTAATATGGCTCAATAATAGTTGGGAAAAAAAAAAATAGCATTAGTAAATATAATTCAATATCACTTAATTCACTACTCATTTTGATACAAGCCTAAGTAAAACCCATCATCTAATAGTAATTGTCAAACAATAAGTTAGTATTAGTTAACAATTAATGAGGTCCATTAACTGTTAAAGAAACCCAACATTAGTTAATATAGCCCAACGTTAGCTTATTCATTGCCCCCATTTAATGAAAAATTCTCCACATTACAGTAAAAAGTTCATTGTCTCTGCCTCTGCGGTGATCACCCAACAATAAACCAATGCTCTTCAATAGTTAATGTAATATATAAAAAGCAAAAGTAGTCTAGCGTAAATATAGTCAAAACTTTAGTTAATTCACTGTCCATTTTAGTAAAATCCTTTGAATTATAGCAAAAGCATCCCACCAACAGTTACTACCCAGTAGTAAATTGTGCTATTTAATATACAAAAAAGATGCCTATTAATAGTAAGTTATTAGGCAATGAGTTCGAGTTATTTATATTATTAAAAGGAATTAGGAGTCTTTTGGTGTCTTTTTATTGTTCCTTCGAATACGCTTGTAACATATTAGAAAATAACTGTTAGATCACATGATATTAAATTCTAACTTAATAATATGAAGGATAAAGCGAGTAACTAATTTTTCTCTCTAATTTTAATTTCTCTCTCCATTTTTAGTAATATGCCAAATAATCTTAAATACTCCTTTTGACTCACAATAAAATCTAACACATTTGAGGATTGTACTCTTAAATAATTTCTTATAAGCTCTTAAATAATTACTTTGCTTTGTCGAAAATCCTCTATTAATATATCATTAATTATATTATATGTGTATGACATTTCTTCAATAAAGCAAATTAAATACAATTATCATATTTGGTATATTTTTAACACATGCATTTATAATGTATTATTATATTGTACATATATTCTACTTTCCATTCAAACAACTTTTTTCCAAATATGTTTTTGCATTATTTTTTTCTTTCTCAAATCATAGGTCTATATATATATATATATATAGTGTGATTCAATAATTGTGTTATGCTCTAAATTTGATCATATTGTTATATTTAGTGTTACATACACATTGAGGTATGATGTTTGATAATTATTTTATTAAATCCATAACTGTAAACCTATTAATTAACATGTGTCAACTTTTAACAAAATAAACAAAAAAGGAAAGGAAAGAAAAGACTCAAACAAAAAATTTTTATAATGGTACTAATGAATCTTTTATCTTTATAATGTTAAGACATGAATAGAAAAAATAAAATATTAGCAACTCAAATAAGAAAGCAATCTAATTGAGGATATAAATTTATAATATCATTAATTATTTTGTATGTGTATAACACTTCTGTAATAAAATGAATTAATGTAATTACTATATTTAGTGTATTTTTAATATATGCATTTATAATGTATTACTATATCATACATATATTCTTCTTTAATTTTTGATAACTTTTTTGTCCAATTTTTTTTTTTTTTTGTGTTACTATTTTGCCTTACTTTGTAGGTCAAATATATTTGTTTGATTTAATAATTGTGTTATGTTTTAAATGTTTTCATCCTATAATATTTAGTTTTTACATACGCATTGCATGTGTTTTGTTTACTAGTTTATATTTAAATACTAATATATTGTGTAATATATAATGTGGTAGTGTTAAAAGGTATATGAAAAGAAAACAAACAATAAATGGGGATAATGTCAATTGCATGAATTTCACCTGTTTCTAAATTTTTCACTTAAAATTTTAAGTTGCTAATGCTATTCTCAATCAAACTTTTATTTATCATATTTATTACTTAACCTCTAACTTGTGCTTTTTGATCAATAAGTTTGTCGATTTATCTCATGAAAATAGTAAATTTGAAAAGTAGAAGTTCAATTAAGTATCAAATTTAGCAAATTTAAACTTTAAGCTTAAAATATGGATATCATGCATTTGAAAGTGTTTGAACTTTTTATTTTAGATAATTTAGTGTCTAGACATTCAAAACTTGAATTTTAATACTCAAAAATTGAAAATTTGTTCATTTAAGTGTTTGCATTTAGTAGATGTTATACACATAATAGGCATTAAACCACTCGAAATAAAAAATTTAAGTATTCAAATGAACAAATTTTCAATTTTTGAGTACTAAAATTCAAGTGTTAAATATTTAGGTAATAACGGGCTGAAATAAAAAATTCAGACACTACCATATGTATTATCCATAAAATTTGACATCAAGAAATTTGATCCAATATAATATTTAGCGATTTTAAACTAGTATGTATAGAATTAAAGAATACCTAAAAACCTTTATACCAAAATACTAATGAAACTTTAGGATTCCAGATATAAGGGTGGCTAAAAAACAGTATGAACTTAAAACCAAACTAACCCGGATCAAACTAAATATTTAGTTTTATTACAATTCGGTTTGGTTCATATAGTTGGGTTCCATTCCAATAAAAAAACAAACAAACAAACTATAGTCGATCCGGAAGGGAGAGGAGAACCATACAGGAAGAGCTCCATTATCAAGTCATTGAGATAATTCCATCGACCTACACGGTCCTCGTACAGACATGAAATTTTGACCGATACCGTTCGTTTATACGAGCATGAATGGGAGACAAACGCAACATGTTCGGACTTCTGTTTCTTATAATGTCCTTTTCACTCAGTAGTAGGGCTCAAGAAAGAGTGTGACCAATGTCCTATTAGGAGATCATCCACCTTGCAGATTTTCAGCATTCATGGAAATGGTAGAAAAGAAATCCCTAGGCTCTCACTAAATTGGTTGGTCTTGAATCGGGTGTAAAAAGTGAACATTTGTATGGAAATTATTAGTGCCTCTCTAAGACATTCCTTTTAAAAAAACACTAAATTAAAAAAAAAAAGAAGAAGAAGAAGAAGAAGTGTTCTATCATTTTCATGCATTGAATTTTTTCCCAAGGTGTATATATTTTTACCGGAGAACTTGGATATTTTCTTAACTAATAAGTATCTCTCTGGACATCAATTGAGCCGCCTTGTTTGTATTATCATTACTGCCTATCAATCTTATCTATATTTTTTATGGAATCGATCTTTTATTTAATTTTTGATTTAATATTAACTAAATTTCAATCATTAAAAATATAATCAACTCAATAATTAAGATCTAATAAATATTATATTAAAGATTAAATAGATTAAGGAACAAATAAAGAACGAGATTGGTTTTATAAAAAATATAGATGGCTTCGTAGAAAAATCGGTTAGATTTGGCAACCTAGACTCATGTCAGGCCTGCCTTCCAGTAGTAACTCAACAAATGTAGAAACATCAAACCTGTAGTAATGAATTATTGATAGCGATGGAAATATTCAATTCAAAGTACTTCAACAGGTGGTCATATCTTCCAAGTAATATTCATGTGAACCACAGGCCCACAACATTAAAATGTCTTATGTAAATAAAAAGCATGGCACTGACAGCCTATTTAAATCGTAAATATCACAGCAATAATTTAAGATTTTCTTTTTTTTAAAAGGAAAATCTCTCTATTTTATTTACCTTCTTATATAGAGGTACTCAATTTTATTTTTTTTATCAACTACATCACAACTTAAAGGAATGAAAAATATAAACTATGTTGATTTTATTGGAAAATTCATATTTATACTGCTTGGTTACAATACTGTTAATAAAAGTAATTAAAATTTATTTATATTATTTATAACACCTATAATGCAAATATTAAATAAAACCAATACTAATATATATATATAAATAAAACAACGGTAAACTTTTTGAACAGCTAAACTGATAAACTTTTTGAACAACCGAATAATTGACCGGGAAACAAAAAATAGGATGCATGCCCTTTTTGTACTATTTTTATTTGCTTTCCGAGATGTATATATACCCCCATATAGAACATATCAAAAAAATGTCCATACGAGTCAAAGTGTTCACCCTACATGCATATATAGATACTATAGAATGCGCAAGATAATATATTGTCCAAGTTCCCATCAGGGTTCCCTTTTCTGAAGAGAAACGGCGATGGGTACCGGTCTACTAGGATCCTGGAACGTAAAATCCAACATGATTAGCTATTTATTATATATGTGTATTGTATCTAATGGGTAGGTTTTGATTCCTAATCGTTGCGAGATATGGTATAGCTTCCAATCTTGCATTTATCTTGAAACTTGTACCGAATATGTACTTGTTTCAAATTTTAAGATATCTTTTAATCTTTCGGCAGAAAAAGAAAAAATAAAGGATATTTTGAATCTTTCAATTTTTATAATATCTCTAATGCATATAATTCAATTTGTGAAATATAATGGCACTTTAGTTATGTTAATCTAACTTATAATATAATTTAATATTTCATACCAAAACTAGATCGGGTTCTTAAACCTATCCCAAATCTCCAATTTAAGTCTGATTTACATTTTCTTATGTTTTGTTATAATTTTGTGCTTCCATTCCAAAAATAGGTTCCACGATATGTCCTTCGACCTGTAGATTTTAATGATCATGGAATCCATGTTGCTTTCAGCGGTTTCAAATTTTAAAAATTTGTATTTATGGATTAAGGATCTCTATCCTATCCATTTATTTCTACTTGTGTAAAGTTAAATTCTAATAAATATTAAAATTATGATACCTATATTTAGACCAGTGTAAATACTGGTTTTGAACCGTGGATTAGCTCAAGTGAGCCTTGAACCAATCTAGCCTAGAAATAGGCAGATCGAACCATCTTGGCGAACTGTTGGGTTTTAAGGGCTCACGAAGTTCAAAAGGGCGAAACCGTTCGGTTTGACCAATTCACTAAGTAAAAAAAAAAATAATTTGATAATATTTAATAAGTCATTATATATTAAAATTACTTTATTTGCAATGGTAAAGAATAATTTTTTTAAAAATAATATCTTTAAATTAATGATAGATGACTAATTATAAATTAATTATATATTAAAGATAGATAAAAAAATTCAATTTTAGTTAATACAAGTAATTTTTATAAAACTTATTAAATATTAAGAATTTGAATATAAGAAAAAAAATAAAAAAGTTAGAATCGCAATAAGTCAGAAATTAATAAAAAAATTAGAAATTATCAATTATTAGTAAACTAAAAAAAAAAAGAGAGAAAGAAGATTACATTATTAAAAATTATTAATATATTAAAAAAATAATATCTAAAATTAAAAAAAAAAAAACGGTTCAAAGGTCTTAAACTAACTCTTAAATCGTCAGATCTAGTAAACTGGCCCAAAATCACCAACTCACAGGCCAATTACGGTTTACCGTGTCATCGGCCTATGAACCGGCAGTTCAAGATCAGTTTCAAGTCAATTCGGCCTAGTGCCTACCTTTATTTATATCTTTTTTAATACATCAACTATAAATTAAATATTTTATAATATGATGGTTTGAAGGAGTAATCTCTTAGACATGGAGTTTGTGCTTATTTATCAAGTTAAGTTTTCTTTGGACATTGATTCAAATGTATTATTATACAAAGTGGCAAAATATTTTACCTACAAATAAAGTTATACTCTTTTTTTTGTTTTTAAACTATTATGTTATAACTTTGGAGAAAAGGAAATCAAACTTGATTTATCCAATTGAAAGATTAGTGTTTATACCGTTACGTTAAAATGGTTTTAGCAAATAAATTAATACTCTTGAATTGGTATCAAATTTACTTATGCTTTTTCTTGTTTAGGAAGGCTTTATTATATTCTTACTCCTACTAGAGAAATATTGGAATATTATAACTACCTCGTAGAAAAAAGAAGAAAAAAAAAAAGGAAATCAATGGTGTATTTCATGCCACATTGTTGATCATAATCGAAACTTACCATGGAATGAAACTTAATTATATGAAAATAACAGTAATCGCCTAACAAAAAGAAAAGTGCTGGACAATGTGAAGTGAATCAAAGTTCGAAGGTAAGCTTGGCTAAGCGCAGGACAAATAGCACAAATTGCCCAAGCCATTTAAGATAAAAATTCTAAAACGAGTAAAAGTTGATGAGCTGTTTACACCTCATTTAGACGACAATTTCACAATTACTTTGTGGCCGACTCTTATTTTCCTCTCCTAAGAAAAAAAATAAAAAATTAACCGTCCTATATGGTATCGTGGCGTTTCAATTATACCTTTAAAAAATATATACCAACTAGTTATATTTACCTTTTTTTTTTTCGATAACTAGTTATAATTATCATTTTTGTTGGTTTTGAAAAGTAAAAATACAAAATTACTTATTCATATTTTTTTGTTTTTCTACTTGAGTTTTTTATTCGAATCATTAAACTTTTGAAAATAAATGGAATCCATTAAACATTCAATAATTAAAAATCGATACATTTCACCTTTCGGTTAGCCCACAGTTTTAATTTGATAAATTTCTTACTATTAATTGTATCATGATGAAATAATAAAGATAATAAGCAAATAAAAATGCAAAATCAAAAGGAGAGAAAAAAGAAAATTCAAAAAAGGAATAATACCCTTAGATAGGTGACACTCTTAAGAAGCAACTAACATCAAGGACAAAACCATGCAATGTATCATGCCAAAGCATGCAATACTTGATGTGTAGAGTTTCGATCGATATGATGTAGTACTAGAGTAGGAGAATTATGTGTCATGCAGGCAATGAGCCCTAATAAAGGGTCACCTTTTGATCTTGTAAGGAAGCATATCTAAAGTTCTTCTTGCTTAATGTGGTATAGAATCTATGTAAAAGAACTAACGAGGACGTTAGTTGTATAAGTGGAGAAGATTATAATATCCCTCAAAATAGGATGACAAAACTCTTTGGTGTAATGACTCGTCTATCATTGTAGTTTAGTTTCGAAATTATAAAGTTAAACATGTTTAATGGAGAGCACTCTTAAGATGCTTGACCTCTTCAAAAGCAGCTAACGCTAGGGAAAAAACCATGCCGTATCATATGAAAGTAGATATAATGCTTCCTGTAGAAGGCTAACATGGTATCATATCCACTTTCGTATGATTTAACTCCTTAGGCTAGTGTAATAGGGCTTAAGGAGTCAGGCTCACGAATCATCTGAATGATCAAGGGAGTTTTGACATGATAAGCTTGAAGTAAGGTTTGTGAAGTTGGTTCATTTAATCCAACATTTCTTAACATTAGCTTACACTAAGAAAAAGGCTTTCATTGGGCCTAAATCCAAATAAGGAGCCCGTAAGGGATCTATTAAAGGAAGGGAATGATCTTGCCTATTGATTAATATTACAATCCGATGAATGAGATCAATAGCCATACTCCATAAATACCTCTCTTCCTCCCTTATTTGGATAAGAGAAAATTGACACAAACGCTGTTACTCTACCGGATTCTCACCATGAAAGATCAAATACTTGAATATTTCAAGAACATTTCTACAGCCTTTATTGATAGTAAAGTTTGATGCCATGTCAAGGGTATCGCATTGTGATCATGCAACCATGTCCTTCTTATGAGAAGATGGTAAGATACAGGTACACCAATCACATAAAATCTTGTAGAGTTAGATTGGTCTAACATTGAAGTCTACCTTAACACATTTGATCATCTTCATAGAAGATTCATATAAGCTATTTAGCATGACTAGTTGGTTTATTAAGTGATGGATGTCTATTTTTGTAACCTTGAAAGTAGACATAAGCATAACATTGAGTGAAGATCAATTGTCAACAAATGTCCTCCTGATAGAATGACCATTGAGTATGTTTTCCACATATATGAAGTGATTATGATTATGATTATGATTCTTTATGCACATATCAGCATTAGTAAATGTAATCTTAACATTATTCATAGAGACCATCCTCTGTATAAGACACATCATGGCATATTTCTTATATTGACCTTAGGCAATTCTTTTAAGTAAGGTCATCACTGTGAGCCAAGCATCTTCGTTAAATCCAAGTAGATAAAAAAAAAATTCCTACATTAGAAGTCCTTAACAAAGCAAAGATAGCATTATGATCTTCATTTTCTTGAATTTCGAGTCCTTCACCTATGTCTCCATATGCTTCAGTTGGTTGCACATCTATTTCTTAGGTCTTTGTAGGGTTATAGGTGATAAAGTTCACAACACCATGTTAGATGTTGTGAGCTAAAAGTGAATTATTCCTTATATCATTGTCTTCAACAATTAATTCTCCATTTTAAACCCGTTCGTTGAATATTTTCTTCAATGTCCAATAATCTTTCACAGGATAACCTACATTCTTATGGAACTTACAAAACTTGAGGTTACTCTTTTCCTCATTTGTTGGTAATTGCTCAACTCAAGGGAGCCTAATGTTTCCAACATTTAGCCATTGGTCGAGGAGTATGTACACCTTTCTTACTTCCAGATTTCTTTACTGTTTTTAGATTCTCCTTTTGGGGCTAAATTCACTGACAGTATGCGCTTGTTAAATCTTGCATTCTTGTCTCTTTGTTGTGCTATCAAGTTATTTATCTTTCCTGCATTTTCAACTAACATGGAAAATGAGGGAAGGGAAAGGTTCTCTGAGTACATAACATATTTAGTGAACATTCCCTAAATGTATATCTTCACTAGTTCCTTTTCATCATAGGCATCTTGTATATCGAGTGGGTATTCTCTAAAATGTTTAATATACTTCACCAAGTCTTCTTTAAGCTTTTGTTGAATTCTTCTCATATTAGTAAGAGTGATTCTCTCCTCAGTAGAGAAAAATTTTCTAAGAATATCTTGCACATGCTTCCTTATGAATTAATTGACCCTAATGGAAGGTTAACATACTAAGAATAAGCCTTCTTTGTTAGTGACTTAGAAAGCTCCTTTAACTTTAAGTCATCATTAAGTCCATACACCTTTAATGTTTCAACAAATTTTATTAAGTGTGTTTTGGCACTCCTTTTCTTGCCATTGAATAGCATGAATTTCATACTCATATAGTCTTTAGGGTCTGGCTTCACGATGATGGACTAGTGACATGGGGGTTTCAATTTTGATAGCACAACGGTAGACTTTACCTGTATTTCCTTCAAGTATACATTCAAATCTTCTTTAGTCACGAATAAACCTTTTTGGGTAGATACCTCTACCCTCGCTAGCATCATAAAGGTAAGGTAAAAAGGTGCGGGATTCACATGTGTAGAGCTTATGGGCATAAGGTTCATTAGTGTTGGTTACGTAGAATTAACACTTATGATACGTGATATTGCATGTAAGGATGATGAACCTCCAATCTAGATCCCTTGATTCCTTAATTCAAGTAAGGAACATTGTATAGGTGTATGCTCCACTATTGGAAGCTGCTCCTTAACATTAGGAGTGTCTTGCTCATTGGTAACAAAAGGGATTAAGTGGTTAAGGAGCTTGTGTAGCATGTTGTTACAATACATTGGAAGGATTCAACGTAGTTGCTCCTTATTGCATAGCAGCGAAAGTGGCCAAAGTGGGCACAAACTAGGAGAACATTGCCTTAAGCTCATTTAAATTTCGATTGGTCTTTCAAAGCTTATGCAGTAATTGCACATTGTTAGGGACACTTTCTTGCATATCATCTTCTTGATTTGTGCTTCTAGTTAGAGGTAGATTTTGGCCGTTAGTCATAGTAATGCCATCCTGTTCCTAATTGCTATTGTTCGTAGGATCAATAGGTCTTCTCCTTAGAGGTACCATTGTATAGATATTAAGTCTTTCATCACTAGTGGGGTCGCTAAAAATGTAAGTGTATGGGTATGAATGTAAGGGCTTAGTACATGCCGCGTGTAAAGTCACGCTATACATGATTAAGGAAAGAACTTGAGTGACTCATATGGGATAATTAGGAGAAAAGTGTAGGGAGGAAGAGTAGGTAATCCTGGTGAGGTTCTCTCGTGTATGGTGATAGATAAAGGAGTGAGATGGCATTAAACTCTACAATCCGATGAAGAATGGGGTGAAGTTCTTTCAAGTGCTTAAGTGTTTGATATTTGAAATAGGATTCCAATAGAGTAATTATGTTAATAAGGGTTTTTCTCTTATTCAAATGATAATGTAAATTAGGTATTTATAAGAAATAGTAGTTAATCCCATCCATTGGATCATAATGGTGATTAATAGTTAGGATGGAAGCCTTTTATTAATGAATCTTAAGTGGGCTCTTTTCATGCGTTTGGGCTTAGATAAAGGCTTTATTGTTTTTAGTATGAGTCAAACCAAGAAAAGTTGAATCAAACAGACTAATCCAATGCATTTTACTCCAAACATACTATGCCAAAACTCCATTGATTATCCCAAGTATTTAGACTCAACTTTTTGGATTCGTTACCTTAGGCCAAAAAGTTAAACCAAATTAATTAATGAACTTAAAGCCTAAACTTAAATTTAGCCCTCTACACCTCCATTGCAGGAGTTCCAAACATTTTATTACAACTTATGTGATTCTTCGAGTTTCCAAACTAATACTAGATTTGTGTGAACTTTTCACAACCATTACAATCCCAATATTGGATTTCAAGCATGACCATTTGAAATATTCCTAATATTTCAAGTAAATATGATATGTGCAGTTTGATATCCCTTTTTTGATCATCCTATTATTATTGGTGTCTCCTTTCATCAAATTTTAAGGTAATGTCATTGTTATTTACAAAAGAAACATTTATTTTATAGAAAAACCATATTTTGTTATTATAATTCATTTGAATAAAAGAATATTTCTACATGATAGGAAACATTTATCCTGATTTATAAAGCTCTTAGTTATATATCTGCTGTAATTCTCATCTTAAATTATTACAAGTCAGTATGTGTGTTTCTAGATTCTTGAATTGGAGTATAAAGTTACATTATAATGGATACTTGATTTGAAACAAAAAGTTTAGGTTATGACAACTATTTACTTGATGAAATATAAACCTTTTTTTTTTTTAATTTTACTTTGCATTATAAAATTGAAATTATTGTGACCTAATCCATTTATTGAATTGTTTGCTTTTTATTTTAAAATCGGCCAAAAAAAAAAAACACTATATGCTTATTGCTTATCCCATTAATCTTATTTATTTTTAAAGTATTACATTTAAATTGTAGAAAAAAATTTTCATTCTTATTTGATATGTGTATCGATTATTATTATTATTTTACCAAACAACATTATAAACCTGGTCCATCTCGTTAAAACATATGAGAAAGTTAAGGATTAAGGAGAAAACCGAGTTTGTTAGAAAGTTGAGCTAAAGTTAAACGCGGGTCGAACAGATTGAACTATAAGAGTCATTTCGAATTTAACAATATTGGTTTATACTACTAAATTACAATGGCTTTGTTTATCTATATCAATTATTTATTGATATGTTTAATTGCAATTTCACGTGCTTCTATATGCTTTACATTGCAAGTTAATTAGCAACAGTAAGTAAGATATTGGAAAGTTAGACACATGTTAGTGTTATGGAAAAAACAAAGACATGAGTTAATATGGTTACATTTAATATGTTATCCACATGTTTCTAGAAATATTAAATGCACATGTTTCTAGAATTTATCTTAGAGGTTTCTATCTTAAACCCATTCAATATAAATTATTGAATTGGAAGAGTGGCATTGAAAGTTTTATTCAATTATTTCACGGAACAAATCCTTCTAATATGTATCCATTTTATTGAAATGCAATCATTGGTTTTGTAAAGTTATAAGATAAAAGCAATAATAATTAAATAAATATGAATGAAAATCATTGTATATCTTATATAAAAGCTTTAAGACATGAGATGTAAAGTTTGCTTTGCTTATTTTTTGTTAGTTGTTTTTTTATGATGGTTATTTTCATTTTATATCTTACAAATTTCTTAATATGTAAATCTATTAAATTAACATTTCTTTAATTGATTTTATAAAATTATTATGCAATTTAAATTTTACAAATTCTTAAATTAATTATTGATTATTAAAATATAATTATATATCAGCCATAATATGTGCAACTATATGAATGGAATAAAAACGTGTGATTCGAGTTATGGATGTGATAAATGAGCTATATTCGTAAGAAAATAGTTCAAAATATAGTTCCATATACTTTCAATTATTTAACAATTTATATATTCATCAGTCTCATTTACATGTATTATTTGGGGTAAGAATTTCATATCAATCTATTTACTTAATTAGGGTTTGTGACTAATATTATTTTTTTTCAAGATACCAATTTTAAGAAATAACTTTTCTTTCATTTTTAGTTTTCATAATATGAGTAAATATCCATTAATTCAAGTAATTAGGTTAAGAGATAGAGAAAAGTTTGATGGATTAACTATAGCTAATGCAATAGAAGATATGTTAATTGATTTACTATATTATCTTTTTTCATAATATTAATATTAACACAAGTATAATAAGTAGACCCATACAAAGGTCGATTCTGAACCATGAATTAGTCTAGCTAGGCCACAAACCAACCTGCCTCGAGTGAGTCTAGGCTTGAATTGCCCAACGAACCAGCAAGTTGTAAGGGCCTAACCAATTCTACCTAGCTAAACTACCCGGCGATTTACAGCCCTCCACATAATCGACATGTAAAATAAATAAATAAATAAGGTTCGTACAAATTTTAAATTTTCAAAATTTAAACAATGCGTTCAAACCTTCCACGTTCCGTATAAATTGAAGGGTATAGGTTGCATTACTCCCTCACAAATCTATTAAAATGCTCCAACTCCAACCAGTCTACCTTTGCATTTTGCAATTGTGAAACATTGTGACAAATATTTTCTTAGTTACCACATAGATTTGAGCATAATTCATCATTCCACTTCACTTAACCATTTGCATCAACAATATACATTTACATATGCTTACTTGCTACATAATTTCTATTTTATGTTGTCTTACATATTATTCCAATCATTTATTCATAAAATTTTGTTGTAGTAATTAAGGAAAAAAAATGATCATCAATGGAATGATTTTTGCATCGTACATTTTTTGGAAAGAAGCACAGTTCCTTATCTAATAGGAAAAGTAAGCGTAAGGGCAAGGGTAAGGGTAAGAGCAATAGAACTAGTACATCATCTGATTCACAATGGTTAGCCGACGTTTAAGCGTGCCTATTATGACTATGACATGAACGAGAAGAGGGCACATAAGGTTGATGAGAACAACGAAGAACGAGTTACACCACTTCCTAGTTTTGAGCTTAAACCTCAACACATGAGCTACTGAGGAACATTACGTCACAAGTTCAGAACTCCACGCATGAGTGTTCCTGAACGTCCTACTAGATTCGAATCTCTTCGTATAAGTATCCTTACACAACCCACTGGATTTGAACCCCCACGAATGAGTTGCCCTGCAAGCATGTTTTAAGATGAGGTTGACGAGATAGAAATTATTCTTGAAATAGAAGAGCAACATATGGGACATTATGGGTCTGGTAGTTCGAGATCTTCAGGTTCAGGTAAGCTCCTTAAACTCGATAAGTCTAATATTTTTACTATGCATTTTCACAAAGGTATAGATGAAAGGGGAAACTTAAGAGTATTTTGCAACTATTGCAACGCAAATTACTCTTAAAAAACGAGAGAGGGATATGGTATTCTTAACAAGCACTTAAGGTCAAACCATCCTGTGGAGGTGGGAATAGATAGTATTTATGCCTGATTGAACGTTAACTGCTAATGAGGTATAATCAAGAAAGGCATAAGTACAACCTAGCAAACATGCACTTGTCATTCAATGCGGGTGCATCAAAATAGTAAAGCCGATATGAATAGCAGAGCTGATACAAGTGGGAGACATTTAACCTCAACTTACGACAACTTAATCACGATTCGTTAACCCAAGCTACATAGGAGCTCTACTACAAAGGTAAGAGGGAGCTCACAAGTAAGTTTACTTCACTCGATATACATGTGTCCATATGTGCAAACATATAGACAAATCCTTTTCGTAATAATTTTTATATGAGTGTTACTGTTCACTGGATGGAAGATAATTGGTAACTTAATAAGTGTCTATTGGCTTTAAGAGTATGTAACAAACACCATACGGTGTAAAATATCTATAAAATTATTAGAGAAATTCTAAATGAGTATAGATTAGTGAGAGAAATTTTTTTTATTGGTTTTGACAATGCAAGTATCAATACTGCCTCAATATCTTATATGTGAAATCATTGTCAACTAACATTAGGAAGGAGGGGTTTTCTATATACGTTGTGCATGTCATATTCTTAACTTGTGTTTCAAGGATGATATTACAGCTTTATAGGACAGTATAGTTCCAATGAAGAATATCTTCAAGACAATAACAGAGAAGCCGTTCCTTCACAAAAAGTAGAGGAACTTCTGCATGGAGCGCAGGAAGAAGCCTTGGAAATTTAAAATGAATGAACAACACTGCTGGAACTTGATTTATGAGTTGTTGCATAACATAGTTCCTTATGGAAAACTGTTGGGTGACTTTACAATGTACAATATATAGAAAGTTAACGTTCTCCTTAGTAACTGGCATATATGCATTTAGTTGGTAAAAGTTTTAAAAGTTTTTTATGATGCTATTAAAACATTTTGTAAATTTACAAGCCTAGTATACACTTGTTTGTTATGTCAGCCGTCAGTATACTTGGCATACTACTTTAAGCTCGAAAGAACACGAACTATACACATGCGTATATGATATGGTATTAAAGTGGTTATCTTATTATAAAGACATTCCTTGTATTTATTTTATGATAACTATTCTAGATCTTCGTTGTAAAGCAGAATTATTACTAATTTATTTAAAAACTTATTACAGTTACATTAAAAATCTAATGGATTCTCAAAATGTATATAGCTTGGAAGCATAGCAAGAAGTATCGGTAGCAACGATTGACATAGAGGAGATGCTCAACCACTAGTAAAGTCAGTACGACAGCCATTCATTGGTCTCTCATTTGCTACCCACCAAGGAGCGGCATTATTCATTTATGGGTGAGCAGTTATTAGCATAAAAATTGAAGCGATAATGGTCTAGTGGTCTAATGTCTACGATGCGATACTATACCAACACGAATTTCGAGTTTTTCGAAAATATCTCCATTAAGGACTTCAATATTTTAGAGTGGTGGTAGAGGTATACAAAGGACTATCCACTACTATTTCGCATTACCCATGAAGTACTCACTGCTTTGGTTTCAACGGTTACCGTTGAGCAAGCGTTTAATATAGCAGGCCTCATCATCAACAAATGGCAAGCCTCTCCATCTATTGTCAATGTTGAGGTAAGCGCTTGTACGAAAGATTGGTATAAGGCAGCTTATAAATGGTAAGAACCATATGGGACATCAAGTAAGAAAGATGATTACTTCAACAATTAGAACCGATCTAATGGAAGCCCAAGCTTAGCCGCGGGTTCTACTCCTGATCATAAACATGAACAGCTACCCTTAGAAGAGACATACTAAGTTTTATTTTCGTCATTTTCAAAAAAGTTTTATCACATAGAAAATTTTTTCTCTCAATTATTCAAAAAAAACTAAATGGCATGGTTTTCTTAAAAGTAGTGATCTAACCTTAGGGTTTTCTAAATTATAATTGAATGAAAATGTTATTCTTCAAAAAAATTAAATTATATAGTTACTTACCCTTAAATTCTTTTCACAAAATATAAAATTGACTAATAAACTAAAGGTTTTCTAAAATTTCAAACCAAACTACGGTGGTTTGATTTTGATTAGCGGATACATTAACACCTTCTAGGCAATCATAAAATACACAAAAATATTTTTCCCTTTAACTACTTCACTCTACCCGATTTGATTAGTACTTTGCACTGCAAGAGGCATCTTTGTATTTTAAATTTTGATTGTTCAAAATGTATACTTTGGTGAAGGAGGAAAGGAAAAAAAAAAGGGTTGAAGGGTCGATAAGGAAAAAGGGAAAAAAATATAAAATAAAAGGTGGGAAAAAAAAAAGGTTGAATGGTTGACAAGGAAAAAGGGAAAAAAGGGGGGTGGGGGAATGAAATGAAGAAAATAAAGAGAAAAGCTAGGGAAAAAAAAAAGGTTTATAGGATGCAAACTGGCCTATGAACTGTTGATTGGCTTAACTGACTTAGAATTGCCAGTACACGGGTCGATTATAGTTTACCATGAAACCAACCTGTGAACCGATAGTTCAGAGTTAGTTCGGCCCTCTAGGCAGGTTTAATAGTAAGTAATGTAGGTAAGTATACCCATTAGTTTATAATATAGCAGATTAAGTCTAAGTGTCGATCCCTTAGAGACTTTGACTATCAGTACTCATTAGGTCTCTATTATCTAACTGATAAATTAAATTTTGAGAAACTTAATGAAGTAAATCTAAATTATTACTAAAACTAATCTAAAGATTAACTAAGATGCAATTCAAGAATTAATAAGAAAACAATTCAATTGAAAATTAATTCAAGATTCATTGTTGTACATAAATTTTGTTTCCCTTAGATCTAACATGTAATATTTCTAAAGATAATCTAATTTATTCTTTAATATTTTTTTTACTAAAAGAATTCTCTACTAAAGTTAATCACTTTTTCAAGCCTATTAACCCTAACCCTAACCCTAACCCTATAATCACCTATTAGAATCTCTTTTCAAAAGTATGATTTAAAATTGTATTATTGAATAACGAATTCTCTATGATTTAATTCAAAATTCTGGAAAAATCTTGCAAATTATCTTTAATCTTGCAACAATTTTCGTCAATTATACTTAGATGTAATTTTAGAAGAAATCTTTTGATTCTCTTATAAGATATTAAACTCTAAATTACTATTCGTGAAAATAATAACCTAAATTATAAAGTAAACATAGTTGAATCAAGAAAATAATAAAGAACTAAATTAATTAAATAATAATAATATCGTATGAATAGATTTAGGTTCTACAAAACCTAGATATCAAAGGTCTACCCATTATACATCACAAAATAAGAATCTAAAAACAAAGAGTAGAATAAAGTAGACAAAAACATCATGAAATTTTAATAAAATTAAATCTTAAAATTTTTTTTTCTCCTCACTTTCTTAATTATTCTTAACTTAAAAAACTTCCTAAAAATCGTGCTAAAAAGTTTTTTCTCAAATAAACCTTAACAAGGCTTTATATATGAAGAAATAAAAAAAAAAAAAAGGTCAACTAAAAAAGACACAACTAAGGATACAGGATACAATCGTGTCTTTTGATGGTGTCCCTTGCTATGCTTCACATTTGTCTCCTTCTTTTTAAAAAAAAAAAATTGGAAACGACATAACGAATGACATGGTCATGTCTTTTGACTGTGTCCTAGGCTATAATAATAGAAAATTAGCTCCAATTTTGCCTAAAAACGACATAGTCATATTATTTGGTTTTATCGATCTTCAAACTTTTACAACTTACTTATTTTAGCTCCGATTTGAGTAAAATTTGTTTCTATCTTCTTGTTTTTTCGCATAAATCATTTCAAAACCTAAAAAGAAAACATTTTACTTAATTAAGTATTATTATTTAAAAATAAACTCAAATATTAAGGGAAAATCATAAAAAATCACTAAATAAAATATAACTAATTTAGAACTCATCAATAAGTATGTAGTCTGTATCAGAATATGTATATGCATATATATACACTCCTAAAAGGAAAGTAAGGATGTCCTTTACTAAAACAAATAAATAGTTATTAAAGAATCTAAAATAATGAAAATGGAAAATAATATAAACCTTGAAATCAATTGTAAGTATATATAAAAAAAATAATGGAATATTAGCGAGATCATACACTCATAATATATGTGCTTAATAAAAAAGGTACAAATTTTTTTTATTTTAAACAATTAAAGTAGTTTAGAAAATAAGTATGAGACAAAAAGATCCATAAATTAGTGGGTTTACCGAGTTAGTTTATTAATTGATGAATGATCAAATTATTAATTTATGCTTGAGGAGGAAAAAGATAATAATCAGTTGTAGAGAATATAATATAAGGATAATACTGGAATAATGTGACCAAAAAATTATAGAAGACAAGACTCTAAAACTGGTTAAAAAAGTTATACATATAAATACAATTTCCACATAAAGAAAATGGAAACTCTAAAAGTGGTTAAAAAAGTTATACATATAAATACAGTTTCCACATAAAGAAAGTGGAAACTTGATTAAGACTGTTGAAAAAGGAAATAAAAATCTATTAACAAACATTAATGAAGAAAATAAAAAATTATAAGCCAATTGATGGGAGAGATCTAAATGACATTTAAAACCTGGCACGAGATGGATAAAATTTATTCCTATCATAAACAATATAAATAAGGCTTTAGAGCCTCTGGTAATTTGCTTTACTCAAATAAGAAACCACTTGATGCTACAAGCAGGAGGAGGAAACTCTAAGAAAGTTGGCTAAGTAAGTATTTATAACTCGAGCCTTAGTAAAATTAGTGGTGATGAAATCATAAATTATAAAAACATAGAAACTAGAACGCCCTAAAATTCTAGATTCATGATTAAAAAGCTAAGAAATTAGATTATGCTAATAACGAAATTATAATCATAAGGTTTCCAGAAGCCTAAAAGCTTTTTGTTAGGATTCATATTGGTTGTGTGTGTCCTCAATATTATTAAAAATTAACTCTTGAGTGATTTGCTCCACATTTTTCAATATGATTTGAAGGATCAGATGATACATATTCTCAAATTGATTTTACTGACTTCATAGACTCATATTTTCGTAACCACTCTAGAGATTTCATTTTATGTATTTTATAAAGAATTATAAAGATAATAATTTAATTGAGTATTTTGGTTGGAGTTGACTATCATATTTATGTCACATTTAATATGCAGAGAATTTATTAGAATGAAGTTACGATTTCAAATTTTATTATCTTTTCTCATATGTTATGTAATATATTTAAAAGATGGAATTCTGATTCCATGGGTTCAAGAAGAAATTTAATTTCAACTTTAAAAATGTGGATCCACAATTTTATCCCACTCATTAATTATTATTAATCCAAATTACCTAAGGCTGTTTTTGATAATTGTTATTATACAAACATTTAATTTCATTTCATTTCCTGAATATTTTTATATATAAAAAATAATTTGTGATTCCAATTTTGATCCAAATATCTTTTATTTCGAACTATTTTTATATGTGAAACATTATATCAGGATTTTTAAGTTAGTGCGTATTTATATGCAATTTAACTATATCGCTGTTTGTTATGCTCAATCCTACTGGTGACATACTTCTCAAGTATATAAATATTTCAACTTGAAGACTCGAGAGGATTGGATCGAGGTCCTGCCAAGTGACGGAGCTGACTGATCATACCCCTCGAATTTGGGGAGTGATAATTGTTTTATATTATTGATAAATTTTTTCTGTTTTTCCAATTATACAATAAAAGGAGAAAAAGAAAAAGAATCCTAAAAATATCACTTTCGAAAAAATATCCCTACTCAAAGAGATGATTTCAGTTTTAGAAGCGATTTTAAATGTTATATTCTTAAAAATATTTTTTTATGAGTGTATTTATGCAATTTTTTCTTTCATTTTTTTTTCTTTTTCCCAAGTAAAGAGTATATTTATTTTAATTTTAAGAACAAAATAGAGAAATAATAAATATTCTTCATATCTTTTTAAAAGTCTTTTGAATATACTAGGAGATGTTACATCAAATACTTGAAATATTAATATTACAATAAAATTATATAATTGATTAAATGTAATAATAAGTATTAAAAATATAAAAAAATGTTTAACATATTTGAAATGTTTTCTTCTCATTCAATTATTGCGATTATCTTTTTTTTTTTTAGTTTTATTCTCTAAAAAATATATAAATGTATTAAGAGATAATATAAATATATTAATAGAAATGGTACATATGAAAAATATAAGTATGAGAAAGAGAAAGGACAAACTTAATAATGAGTTAATTTTCTTGGTATTAGGATAAAGGATATTAAAAGTTTAATAGATTTATTTATAAAAGTGTGTTGTTGGGATTAGAGTAAAAGAAATTTAAGAAAAAATTATAGACACGAAAAGAGAGAGATATTGACAGGAAGAGAGAACGAGAATATCTGAGGAAAAGAAAATTGAGTAAGGTAACAAATAGATCTATTTTATAAGATATTTTATAGTTTTAAAAATATAACTAAGTATTAGTCTTTTTATTATATATTATTAGATTAAAGTCTAAATAGTAATTCTAGAAAGTTATATTTATACAAAGCTCTTGAGGTTATAATAATATAGATATATAAATATATTAAAAAATTTTAATTTTTCATTAGGATTATAATAATTTTATGAAATAATTACTCTTTCGTCTATATAGAAATAAGCTTATAAAAAAGTACGGAAAGGAATAGTTATTGTATTTGTTTATCGGTACTAAAAATCTCAGGTGAATATTTTTTTTCTTTTAAAATTTCAAATTGCATTGATTCACTGTACCGCTATCCCTGCAAAACTTCGTCCATAAGTTAATAGGAGTGGAGTGGACTCACTAGTCGGTGATTGCCTCCTTCCTGCACTATCAAAACTAAAATTGCCATTTTCCACCTGAATGGAAGAGCCTAAACCATTTCAACTCTGTATTCAACGCTCCTTTCCGTATTCCCTCGCTTCGTCGTCTTCATCATCTTCTTCTTCTTCTTCCTCCTCCTCCTCCATTTGAACCTCCATGCTTTACCAATGGCGGACGAACTTCTCTGTACATTTCACGCACTCTGTTGCTTTCTCTTCTCTCCGTTAGTCAGTTTTCCAATGCTTGTACTTGTATTTGGCTGTCCGTACGTTGCATGCATCGCGGATATAGTGACGATTTGGTGATAAAGTTCGAGTTTTCTATTTTCTGTTTGGCTGGAGACAAAGTTTATCACGAATCTTCCAGAGGTAAATCTTGTTAATCCCATAAGATAGTTGAATAATATATTCATTTTCATGCTTTTCTTTTCTTTTCTTTTTATTAAAAAATTGCGTTCCTCTTTTTGTTAAGTATATTTATTTTGATAATATGTTTGTCTTATTTTAGAGAGGTAAAATTCGTGTTTTTGCTTCTCCTGATTTCACACTAAGCTCACGGTGACCAATACATGTTCAAAGTAAAGGATGATCGAAATGCAGTAGAAAGTTCTGGAATAGGATGCTGCTGGATTTTGATAAGAGTGTATTGCTGTAGTTCATCTGCAGTTGTGGAAAGCTATTCTGGGAGCTAAGGGATAAATGCACCGTAAATGTCTGTATTTTCAACTTTTGACAATTTAGTGTTTATATTTTTAGTATAGCTGCAACCAAGTTGAATGAACATATCTAAAATGCAAAAAACAAAAGATTAGACACTGCTAAAAAATGAAAGTGAAAACCCTAGTTGTGCATTTATTCTCGGAATTAGTGTATACTTGACAAAGATTAAATTTTGAAGGGGATATGACCTATATTTTTGCTTTCTATGTGATTTTTAATGTCTAGATACTGACTTAGGGTACATCATTTCATGGAGATCGGGTGTAATTTGAGGAATTGGACCTTATCCATCTTCTTGAGGGACCGATTTTTACCTCTAGTCTACAAGGGCCTTGGTATTGAGACGCATTAATCTAGCAATGTTTACTTATTCATTGTTACTGAAACTTGAAAATTCTTCACACTGGTTCATTTTTTATTGGTTATACGAATATTTTGCTGTATTCTTTGTGTTTTCGGGACATTTATATATATCAGATTTCTTCCTTGAGTTTGTGAGGGTTCAATATTTGATACATTATCCTTTTTGCGACAGAAGTTGTAAAGTGATTGAGTAAACAGAGTTAAATCAATAGTTGCAAGGAGGTTTGTGGCATCACTGGTTCTGTACATCTGTGTAGATTTTCTCAGTAAGAGATGATGTCACGTTTTGACTCCAGGAATGGCTCTAGCCATTTTGTTCCGAATAAATCCAAGTCGGTGATCCAGGGTGTCCCTCTTTATTATGGAAGAAATGCTCCTCATTTCAATGAAGAAGAACATAGGCAATTGCTTGCTTCCAGGAGGGAGATTTTAGAGGAGGGAAAACAGAGACCGAACCAAAAGGGTTTTCTAAAGGTTAGGGAAAAGGACATGGTTTGTAGCTCTAAGAAGTTGGCGGTTGTGACAGATGTAGAAGAGCCTAAAATAAAGTCCCTTAGCTCATCCTATCGCAAATATCCAGCAGAAAGGAAGGAGAACCAGTTGTCTTCAAGTTCGAGTAAGACCAACGGCAACCTTTCTACTTCTGGTCAGAATTGTAGCTTACTTAAATTTGGTTTCAATGATGAGAGTTATCGAGTAAAAGTGGTAAGGGCCATCTCTATGTTTAGGGATATTTGCGATCAGCGTTCTAAGGATAACCAGAAACATAATGGTGAAATTAAAGCTAAGAGGGTTGACTTAATTGCAGCTAAGGATCTCAAGGAAAGGAATATGCATGTGCATGCTGGAGTGAAATTTGTTGGATTAGTTCCAGGAGTGGAAGTTGGAGACATATTTATGTACAGGATGGAGCTTGCAGTTGTAGGTCTCCATTACCCTCTACAGAATGGTATAGATTACACTAGCGAAAATGGGGAGCCCCTAGCAACAAGTGTTATTGCTTCAAAAGTTTATTCTGACGAGCTTAAGAATCCAGATGAAGTGATTTATGTTGGTGAAGGTGGAATGCCCAGCAGAAAGAAGCAGCCAGAAGACCAAAAGCTTGTCCGTGGAAACCGTGCTTTGGTGAATAACTTTCGCACGAAGACTCCTGTAAGGGTGATTCGTCAAGAGGGGCAAGTAAAGACCAGAACTATTCACTATATGTATGATGGCTTGTATATGGTTGAGAGCTATGAAAAGGTGCGTGCGGCCACTGGTCAGCTGGTTTATAAGTTTACCCTGAAAAAATCTCCTGACCAGGAATATTTTCTTCCGTGTAAGATCAAATTTTAGTGAGATACCCAAAAACAGGAAATGGATCCGAATATACTAGAATAGATTTTTGTTTTATATTTTAGGCCTACCATGTATTTAATGCTGATGTAAATATGCTTAGGACACACTAGCTGTACTGCGATCGAAACCTTCTCACAATGGAGCTTGTCCAGGCACATTAGTAGATCATAGGAACTGCCAATCTCTGTAGAAACTAGAGCAGCTTGACTCAACCTGCTGCGAATGGTAACTCTTTAGTAGTTATACTAGTTTGTTGTACTGATCATCCCCGTCTTCTAGTTTTGCTCAATGGTGTTTGAATTTTGGAATGATGCACTAGCTCTATCCTTTTCGTTGAATTATCCGACTTCCGAGGAGATGTCTTGTGAAGTGGAGCACAGGACAGACGTTGGAGTTCCTCGGACATTGCAGAATCTCTCATATCCATGGAGGGATGAAGGGATCTTGGTCTCTTCAGAAGAAGCTGGAAACTGTTCAAGCAGTTCTGAAGCTGCATTGCACTACCATCTATTGAAATTTCAGGTATTGCGATCGACTGTTCTTAACTTCCACAGGGAACAGTTTTTATCGTAGCGTGGTGTCAAGTTTGGATTGTCTTTTATGGGTGTGTTTTTTGATGGTTACTCGTGCTAACCCTAGTTTATGTTGGGCTGGGGATGGATTTAAGTCAGGATCATATAACTAAGGAGATTTATTTTAATTATATTAATGTTAAAATTATCCTTAAGAAAATATTTGTTTATTATCGTAATTATATTATGTCTTATATGTGTAAAAGGATCTTATTAATTATTTAACCTACAATAATTCTTAGTGCTTAATATAATGAAAAAATTAATTAAAAAATGATTGATAGTGATTGATACGTTTCATAAAAAGTCAAAAGACTATATTGTTGTCTCTAGATATTAGTTAGTAGAGATTTGAGTGAAATTGGATTTTGTGTAATTTGATGAGCTTGCAAAACAAAAAGTAGTGAAGAGGAATATCAAGGTATTGTTTAACATGATCATTCTAATATTTAAGTAAGATTGGTGTGCTAGGAGAAAATAAGAGTACTTGAAAGTAAAAGTAGGCTTTAATATGTGGGTAATAATATGATCGTATATTTATAAAGAAGTGGGGTTGATAGTTGACAGTTAACAGTTGAAAAGGAGTTAGTGGATAGAAATTATGTCAACAAGGATTTTATAGTAAAGTCACGATGTTTAATATAAAAAATATTTATTAATTTGGTCATTCAGTCTTATCTAAATTCTTTTAATCGTTAGAAGCCATTATAGCTAGATAAGTCATATGTTGGGGTTGGGTGAGGTTAACTGTAAGGACAGCAAGACTTAGTCCAAAGAAAAACAACATAAGCCACGAGCTTACTCAAGTGAGCATGGGATAGAGAAGTTTATGTTCAAAAGGTCTTATCAACACATATATATATATATATATATTAAATGAGAATTAAATTAATTTATAAAAAATTATATTAATATATAAAATTTATGTAAGTTTTGTTTTTAATAAAAATAAATAGAAAAAATTAACTATATAGCAAATTATAAGTAAAAAGAGCAATTTGACATAAATGCAAATATTGTACCATTTCTTTTATGACAACTTTGTATTGTATTAGTAATGCTAAAGAAAAAAGAATATCATTTTGATTGTAAATCATTAGATAATCAATTGTTTCATAATCCATATTTATTTTTGTAAAATTGATTGTAAAAAATGACTAAATTAAGTTATATAATTGTATTGTTTATTCATACTTTATATAATAAGATCAAAATACTTGTAATATCGATAATATAATTAACTTTTTATATTATTATTTATAAAAAATAATAATTAAAAAAATTTATTTAATTATATATAATTTATAATTAATGAATTTAATGTTATTAATTGTGAAAAAAAAAGTTTAGTACATGTAAAAAAATAAATGTCATTTAAGTAATAAATATAATCTTAAAAAAATAAATTATAAATATAAGATTTAAATCCAAGAATGCCATACTAGTAATAGGCTTGGGCCCCTTGTAGATCTACTCTTGTGTTTGGCATAATAGATTTTTTAGATGTTGCACCTCAAGACCAACACAACAATTTTTTTTCTTATATTGCAACTAATGTTTTTCGTTGCAACTATTTAGTATTGCAATGGCAAGGTATCACTAGTAGATGTTTCTTCATATGAAAAAGAGTTATAAGAATTAAGGGAATATGGGAAACGAGTGTTTTTCTTTTTATAACTATTCTTAATCCTTTATTTTATAGGGATTGTCACGTATAACACTTATTATAATGTATGTATAGTTTTTAGGAAAAATTGTATGCAAAGATATTAACACTTGGGGTTAATTAGAATAATATATTAATATTATAGAAAGTTTAAATAAGAGATTAATATTTCTGTAAATAATTAAAATAAGAAATAATTGTTATAACATTGTTAAGTTTGTTTGACATGATTGTTAAATGACTCCTAGCACGTGTCATTATTTGGAAAAAAAAAAGGAAAATAATTCTTAGGAAATATAAAAAAGAGAAAAAAAAAAAGTATAAAACATAAACAGAAAGAAAAAAAGAATTAAAGTGATAGAGGTATTTATAAAATTGATAAATAACATTATATGTAATTAATTTAATTAATAAAAACAAGAAAATTTTAAAAAAATTTAAAAGAAGAAAAATTATAAAAAATAGAATTGGCCATCCTTCGGCGTTTGTGGTTGATTCAACCAATTTCTATAAAGATTGCAACTCACTTGCGAACATCGATCATGTCACTCGCCACATAGCTTGGAATGGTTGCTAATCACTTTAGGGGTTGCATGAGCCCTTTGGGGTGGTAGGTGACCACCCATTAAACTATGTATTTAAAAAAATAATAAAAAAAAAATTAATTTAGTCGCATAATTTACATTTATAAGTGAGTCGTAATTTATCTATAAAAATTAGTTGAATTAGTCGAGTGGTTGGTTATTTTTTTCCTTTTTAGTCTTTTTCTTTAAATTTTCTAATTTTTTATTAATTAAATTGATTATATAATGTTATTTATTAATTTTATAAATACATTTTATGTTTTACACTTATTTCTCTTTTTTTTTTTCAATATTTTCTAAATAATTTTTCTTTTTTTCTCTTTTTTTTTAAATCTTTAAAAATAGTCAATTAGGTTTAACATAAGTGCCAAATGTATGTTATGTGTCAATTAACGGTCACATCAAATAAAGTTATTCATGTTACAATGATAATCTTTTATTTTAATTATTTATTAAATTTTTAATTTTTTATTTGAATTTATTTTTAAACGATTATATCTTTCTCTATAATTTTTCCATAGTCTTTAAAGAAAAGGAAACGTGCTTTATAAAATTTAATCCTAAATTTTAAGTAAATGAAACCATATTTTAATCTTACCTTATCTTCATTTAACTACAAGCTATATAAAAGCATAGTAAGTATATATTATATTTAGCCCATGAGCTATATGATACATATATGTTATAATATTTGTTTATTCTATATATATACACATTTAAAGAAAAATAAAATAAATGCATAACACAAAACTAAATGTTATAATGTAATTATTCTAATAGATAGCAAGCATAATCTATTATACCCAAATTTGAAGGGTATAGGTATAGCAAGTCTATTGTGTGTTTCTACCTCGATATGATTATGTAAGGGTTGATTCTATGCTCTAACATTCACAAGTACAATATTAATCACTTGAAAAAAGAAAATGTCCTTGAATCGATTGAGTTAAAACCAAGTATTATATAACATCATTCACATATACTACTTATTTTAACTAAATGTGACAAATCATCCATTAGGCTATACTTTAGGCATAATCATGGCTATTTAAGATATGAAGTAACTCAAATTACGGTAACATTCTAATTGACACATCACATAATTGTAAAGAGTTATTTAATCTTAGCATTTTCAAAGGTTTTTGGGGGATGATATGAGTGCTTGCTTTTGACACTATAATAACCGCCTCAGTTTGCTATCACTATTATGCCATTAGGAGTATGGATTATTGTTATAATGGTATTGGTGTTCTAAATCATCAATACGCTCCACTTATAATTTCGCCTATGGTAAACAACCATAGTGTCCATTCTCAATAACCTATTGAGCCCCATATTATATTCTCAATGCCTACAAAAAGTTATATCACTCCAAGAATCTACCCCTCGTGAAGTGATGAGAATTTAGTTCATAACCACTAGTTAGTAGATAACTTCATATGTTATGTTCCACAACTTCGATATGTTGTTAGTTTTTTAGGGGTTTATATTCCTTATGAAATAATATGTTCTTTTAGATTAAGTTAATAGATGCAGAAGAAAAGTACAATGTACTAACTTTACCAAATATTTGATTGTAAAAATTTTGATATCATAATATATCTAACCATTAGCTTATAAAAAGTTCTTATAAGAGAAAACTATCAAAATGTGATTATAAAATCAAACGCATTGACATTTGAGTATATTCGTAGCATTTTCAAAACAATATATATACTATATAGATATCAAATTCTACTTACCCTTATATGTTTACTTAGTTATGAAGTTACTATTAGCACTTACTTTGTCATTAAATTACTTAATTATTAGGCAATTTAACCATAAAAATAGCTTTGGTTTCTTATTAAGTAACCTTATAGGTTGTTAAACATTAAGTTACTTAAATACTAAGTAGACTTTTCTTAACTAATAAGTTACTAAAACATTAAGTAATTATATAGTTTTTAACTATTAAACAATCCTACCAAATTACTTAACCCGTACTTATCTATTGTTAGCAACCTCACCTTGCCTTTCTTAGCGATTAGGTGACCTTATATTTCTTAGTAACTAAGTGACATTAAGTTTTTTAACCAACCTTAGCCCTTAAGTTACTAAGAGAACATTTAGATAAGGATAAAAATAGATAGATAATTAGGAAAGTTAATGAGGATAAAAATGGATAAGGACAAAAGTGGATAAATATGAAAATGGGTAAGCTTGATATTGATGGGCATGAAAGTGTATAGACATGAAAGTAGATAGATATAAAAGTGAATAGGCTTGAAAGTGGGTAGGTGTGGAAATGGATACATGAAAATGCATAAGGGTGAAATTGGATATGCATAGAAATGAATAAACTTGGATAAGCATGCAAATAAATAGTGTTGGAAATGGATATGCATAGAAAGGAATAGGGATGAGATTGCATGGGGATGAAAAGAGATATAACATTTAAGAACAAAAATAGATAAAGATAAGATTAATTATATGGATAAGGATACGATCAATTCAGGATATAAATAAGATCAATTATGGATAAGAATAAGAATAAATATGGGAAAAAATTATGATTTGGGATTTATGTGATATCAGAGTAACCTATGAGCAAATTAGTGAAAATTTGAAATTACTTCAAAATGCCATTATAAACTAAGGCGAGATGAAGTAACCTTAGAAATTTTGCATATATTCTTTAACTTAAAACTTGTCTTAGAAGTTTCTAAATGTCTTCAATATCATAAAAGCTATTTCAAGAGAAATTTAATAATTAAGTTTCCTAACTAGCTTCTTAAAGAAGTTATCTCAAGAACTTAGCTTAGAAGTTTCTAACTAGCTTCTCTAATAAGCTACTTAACCCTTAAGTTACCCATAAAGCTAAGTAGCTTCCTCATTAAGTTACTTCACCCATAAATTACCTACAAAACATAGATCTAAATATAAAAAGGAGTTGGCTCTTATCTCTTACACTTATGTTACCTTTTCAAACTCACTTGAAAATAAAAGAAAGAGAAAGGAAAATAAGGGGGACTACTACTACCTTTGGTTATCTTCCTACTTTTGCTATCACCCTTAAATACTTTACAACCGCCACTATTGGTGTGTATTAGCAATAACCCAATATAAGTTATTACTGAAACTCAAATAATTTGCTAAAACATGAAGGAAACCAATGGAACAACCACCAAAGTTACCACAAGAGCTAGTGCAAACATTTGTAAGTACTAGGAATATATGAATCACAATCTACCTTGAATTTGAGTTAGAAGCTATTATTGAGTAAGACTTGTTAGAAGGCTCCAATAGTCCTTAACATGAATATAAGCCAATCAAGTTAAGTTGATGATGAAATCTTTCATATTCACGTGTGATTAGACATTTCTATGGGCATTGTAGGCCATATAACTAAAAATATTAGGTTCTTAATGGTTAGTATTTTAAGAATATAATTAGGCTTATGTATTATTTTTAAAAGTTTCGATTCAGGTAGCACAAGATTGACTTTAAAATGAAACTAACCAGTAAATCACGTAAGAAATTAAAAATCAAAGTTTAGAGACATATTTCTTTGCTAAGATTTGAAGCTGGTATAATGGATATTTAATTTTTGAAGTAGTATGCTGTTGACATACTTAATAGGTAATATTCTATTAACTTAAGATAAAGTAACATATTTACTGTTTTAATAGTCATGGACTTTGAGGAATGACCGGTTAAGAGGCTAGATAAAAATATTTATTTTTTTCAAAGATAATGAACTATTAAGCTTACTTGTATTTGTAAATAGATTGTTTGTGTATGTAATATGCAATGTGTTTAAACTTGCTTGCTGAATGAGTACCTGATCATACTGTATACATGTAGTAAAATATCTGTAGTCGAATCAGTATCGAGTGTTCGTGATATGACATTGCTTTGGCACTAATAACTGGGTATTAAATAATTTGGTTAAAAAATCTTGATTGGGACATGCATTCCACGACGCATGTACAAATATCCCTTCAACTCTCTTTAATAGTGATGTAGAAGGTAGATATCAATCACGTGCACGGAAGGTACTAAAACAGTAACAATCAATCTCTTCTCACTGGCAGAGATTCGTTTGAATTTCCCATTCATGTTACTGTCATGCGGACTTCACGAGTGCATTAATATCAACCATTGGTCAACCGATGGTCTTCGTCAAGTATCAAACTGTGGCCGTTCAATATACGAGTGATCCTACAATCTTTATCAGAGTGTCAGCCGGTCTTATTCAAGTGCAATAAACGGATGTACTTGAACATAAATCCCTATTCTACCAATCTCTTATTTCAAAAAATTATCGTTAAATTAGTTAATTTTATATATTTATTTCCTATTCTATAGGTTCTATGACCACGCTTATCTTAGTTTATTAGGATACGGTTTAAAATGTCATTTTCTTTCCTAGTTTATTTACATGTTATTCATACTTATAAATAGGCAAATGGAATTATAAATACTAGGGAAAAGGAAAAAAAAAATGCAAGAAAAAAAATAAAACAATTTACATAAATGCCGCTTTTGAAAAAATATTTCTAAAAATACGATATTTAAAATTACCTTTTGAATATATGATTTTAAAATAAATCGAAATCTTCTCTTCAAGATATAATTTCATCTAATTTAAGATAAAAAAAGCGATTTCAATATAAATTGAAGAGATGATTTTAAAATAAAATTGTATCTTAAAAAGGTGATTTTAATCATTCTGAATTAAGTAAATCGTTTTTTTAAAAAAGGATTTTAAATACTGTATTTTTATAAATATTTTCCTAGAAAATGTATTTTGAGGATTTTTTTTTCTTTTCCCCAAATAATATTGAGCGTTATTTTCTTTTCTTTTCTTTTTTTATTTTCCTTTTTTTTTTTTTTTTGCTTATTGAGAACTTTACGCGTGTTGTTCATTCACCTTTACTTAGTTCCACCGTCCTAGGGTCAGTTAGCCGGGATTTTCCATTTAATTATACCAAGTTTTTTATTAGTATAATTCAACAATATATATCTCCAGTTCTTGAATTTCCTTAATTTATGGGTCAAGGTCCACTTTAAGACTGCCATTTGGAGAATTCTGCGTCTCCATCAAAAAGTTTAATCTTTTATGCTATGAAAACATTATTTATTAATTATAATTTTTTAAATTTATTATCTATTCTCTTTATTTCTTTACTAATTTTAAATATTACATATATAGTTTGGATGTCACAGTATATTTGGAAACATAACTATATATTTGCTCTATCTATTATTAAAACATTTATTATAAAACCTTCTTACGGAGTATTTCTGTCAATGCCAGTATAATTGTAGTAATTTGGTTTTTCGTTTTTTAAGTAAACATAGCACCACGAATACATGATTCAATACTTTCCAATTTTTAGAATGGTTTTCCTAGTGTTAATTACAAAAGACACGCATTTTCTTTTTCTGTTCATCTTTCATAATAAGCATGGAATGTATGTGGATGAAAAAAGAAAAAAGGGAAAAAAAAAAGGGGCCAATAAGCAGTTTTTGTAAAAAACCAAAACACAAATGTGTAAAGTGAAAATGGTAAAAACTAAAAATGCAAATTTATTAATTATCCCTTTATCTTATATGGTATATCTCACTTTTTATCTCAGTAGGAAATCTTTTCAGTTTTCGCATAAATTAGTTCTTGGTTCGAGTACCGAAGATTACATATGCAGAAAATGAAAAAAAATAAAAAATCGAATATATTCCAAATATGCTTGAAAGTTGAAACTCTGTTATGCAAATTTTTTTTTTTCTTTAATCAAGTATGTTACAAAATGGAGGAGGGAGGATTTCAACCCATGCCCATTTTAATGGGAAACAAATATTAGTATAACAAATCCGTCACTTATATTATTCACAACTACGTAACTATTAAAAGAAAGGGAAATGATTTCCCTGCCGAATGTGTATTTTGAACTTTCCTATTGAGTTAGTTGTCTTCGGTTTATTTGACCTAGTGGCTGTGTGTAATTGAATTAATATAAATAAATCAAAATTCAACCTATTGGTTTTCATCTATTTTCGATATGCTTTTTGAAGTTTTCTTATATGTATTACAAACCTTTTTTTTTTTTCTATCGTATTACATACCTTGAAAAAGAAAAAGGAAAATAATAAGAGGATATCATCGATGATATGTAGCAAAAATAGTGATAGTTGGCATGCCGCAATGAAATCTAATGATTGTTCGTAGCTAGCATAGAAAGAATTAATTAGAAATATATTATTTATATCTGTACACAATCTTTCAATTTAAAATGGAATATTGACAAGGAGTAATTGGCTAAAAGAAAACATATATAATTGGCAAATGAGTATTGCCGGTGATTTGACATATGGAATTTCAATTTTGTCCATCTTCTTCGTGCTCAACCAAGGTTTAAAGAAATGGTTCTTCCAAATGAAATGATGAAGATCATAGTCAACTTTCATGTAAATTTAAAAGTTGCCGGTGCCATACAGGCCTAAATTTTAAGAAATAGGTCAATTTTCCAAGGTTGTAAAGGATTATTGTTTAGATAGTACATGGATTAAGCATGTGAATATGAGAGACTCTAGACGGGTGCTAATACTTAACGTTTCCAATTGTTTCTGTAGAAAGTTCGATGCACTGAAAAATAGCTTGTGTTGTCATTAGCAAAGGGGTAGGTAAAAGTCCTTCCAAAATGGCTCACGGAAGAAGAGTTAGAGGAATACCAAATCTACATGTGAACCGAAAACCTTGACATAAGAACTCCTCGAGTGCATAGAAGATTGATGATGTAGATCCAAGCACAAATATAAAAAACCTAGGTAGACTCACCTTGAGCAATACATATGACTAATTGAAAGGAAAAGTCATGGGCTTGACTTGGTTTTAAAACACCTGAAAGTTATCAACTACAAAACAACTCTTTTGCAAACACTTTTGACAAGGAGTTTACTAGTAAGTGTATCAACTCATGATTATAGTGTAGTGTAGTGAGTCAACGTTGTGTTTCATGAGGAAGGAGGTAGGGCTAAGTGCTAGACTATGGGCTATCTATTTTAAGCTAAGTTGGCCGATTTAATAAGAGATTGCAATAGCTAACAATTTAAAAATTAATATTATCAATCTACTAAGAACTTTATCAAACATGTAAGCTTGGAATAATAGTGTTCAATCCTCTCATTTCCAATGCATTAAGTGTATTAAAGTCATATTGGGTAGTCTTAATGTGCACTTTGGTCAAACTCGGTAGAACTCATCGTCGATCAAGGGCAATGGAGTTCTCTCTATAGTGAAATTCCTTCGTTAGGAGCAAATTTTCTATAGGAACTGTTATGAAGCCTAACTCCCATCACAAGCTAAACTTCTCTTATTAGAAATATGGATTAAGTATAGTCGAATAGGATAATCCATACTTCCAATCACATCATGAATGTGAGTTCAAGTACTTTTGGTGAACCTTATTATAATAGGTAGTTGAAATACTCTAAGCATTCTAACGAAAACTCTCACAAGTCAAGGCTAGTGGATGATCTTGTTCGCAAAACTCTGATGATCGGTCGCGATTTAAGTAAATTTACAAGAACGATTGTATCAAAATTCCACATATACACACACTCATATAACAAGAATCTGTAAAATCATTATAAACACAATAATCCCATAAAAACTATTTAGCCATGCATTTTAATAGCAAGAACAATAACTAAACCAAAGGAAATCATCATCAACATCATTGAACCGATGTTAGAAAAAATTTTAATTTTGGCATTTTTGTACGATCTCAGTACTTCAAACTACAAGAAAATAGCATAATTTTAGCTAAAACTACTAAAATTATCCTATTCCTGCTTCGGTAGAGTGAACCCTATAAAAATACTATGCTAAAAACCCTAAGACTGGATTCTACTCTCTAAAAATGTGCCTCTCCTTTATTTGCTGTCTATAGGAGCATTTTTAAAAAATACCAGCTGATGTCTTGACGCTAAATATGGTGGTGTTGGAACATTGGACACATGGCACTTCCTTACTCCTTAGGGTTTAACCTGGACATATGACGGTTGGAATTTTATTATTATTATTATTATTATATGTTTAAATATTATTAATATTTATTCACTATTTATATTATTATATATTTAAATATGCACATTAATTCAGCACCAATCAAATTTTTTTCCACTTCCACCGATTCAATTTCCATGCATGTTAATATCATGTGGACTCTACAGTTGGTTACCCGATTGCACTGATATCGACCATTGGTCAACCGAGGGTCTTCATCAAGTATCAACCGTGGCCGTTCAATTTAAATGACTTCAACAAATATTAGACAGGGCTAGAATTAATTATTGATCCTACAATCTTTATCCAATTGTCAGCCGGTCTTATTCCAGTACGATAACCGGATGTACTTGCTCATAAATCCCCGGCATTCAATATTCCACCAACTCTTATTTCAAAGATTATCATTAAATCCGTTAATTTTAAACATTTATTTCTTATTATATGCATTTATAGTGTTGATCATTATTTAAAAGTGAATTATCCTAATAAGTTTTATCTTGATTAGCTTTGACTTGGATAAAAAGAAAACCAAATTTTTTTATTAGACATAATAACATTTTTGTAGTTAATGAAAAAGAAATTATCATTACAATATACATATATATATGATAAATATCATCAATTTATATTTTCTTTTTCCATGAATTTAGAAGTACTGCTTGAATTATATAAATTTTCTATTTACTAGCTAGGTTTGCTATTCTCAAACATTCATGACCAAAGCATTGATTTGCGAAAATCCAAAAGTTCGGATAAATATTATTAGTTTATATTTTCTTTTTCCATAAATTTTGTAAGTATTGCTTGAATAATATAATTTTGCCATTTACTTTTAACTTAAAAAAAATGAAAATAAACATTTTAAAGTAGTTGATCATAAAAAAATAAATAAAGACAAAAAGAAAATGATAACGTGTGCCCCTTGAGAGTATTTCCTAATTTTGCTGGATAAAAGCCTATTTCTCTATATGCTCGTTTCGTCATAAAATATATAATTAACATCGAGAAAAGTAAATATATATATATTTTATTTTGGACCCTTAACGATCAAAAGAAATATGCAATTACATGGAACCCTTGATACTTATTTGGCTCGGGAATCCGGACTAAAGCGGAAGGTGATGGCTGCAGGTAAGAAGTCAGATATAATAAAGGCCCAGATGGTAATAAATAGCTAATAAATCTGCATATATTAAATTCAGAGTATTATATCTGTTGATTTAGACATGATAGGTGAATCGATTATTAATATATAAATATTAATAAAATTTTGATATTTATGATGATATATTTTATTCATTTTTACGAGTAATGTTCTCCAAAGTCCAACTTTTAGCTATTACGGCAAAACACACGGATCTGAATAAAGCTTGTGTCATGCTATGTGTTTTGGTATACTAATTATGGCTTCCTTTTACTCGATTCGAGTAGGAGTGGGTATTAAGAATATTGTTTTTTAAGCCTAACGGGTAAATTTAGATTTTTAATTATCACGTAATAGGATTTGTTCTCGTATTCATCCACGAACCTGCTTTGAACCTTATATTCAATGTATTATGTGCTCTGGATTCAGGTACATTGCAATTTTTTATGGGGGGATATTTCGATAATTGGATTTTTAATCAAATTTAATGATATAAATTGTTTTTTTTTTTAAACCAGTGACAATATCCAGCATACTTAACCAAATCATGAATATCTTAGAAAAATCTAACTTAATTGGATTAAAATATTAATCATTATAACAGTTTCCTTATTAATTATCTTAAGCACGAAAAGGGCTCAACAAAATCATTGAAGGTTCATATTCCTTTGATAAGCTTTACACTTAATTTAAAAGAAAATGGGTTTCTGCCTTTTAAACCTTATGAAGACATAAGCTCCGCCTCAATCCAAATCTAAGCTTAAACCCCTTGAGTTAGATAACAACATAAGGCTTTAATCATGATCGTTAATCATTAAAAAGCGCTCCAACAATTCTTATTAACGATTTATATTCTAGTCCATCTATCCATCTCAATTACATTCAACGATCGATATTAGGAGCTAAATTCTATATATAAGAGTCCTCTACTCCTCATTTATAATTATTCGCACAATGTCTTAAGGAGATCATATATTTGATTAAAAATTTTTCAATTTGATATTTTTCCTCTAAGATTATATGTAAAAATATGTCAAAATAATTTTTTTTTCATAATTTTCAAAATTAAATTAGTATTTTTACAAAATTAATGAAAATCGAGTAAAAATTTAACTCCTCAAAATGATGACCGTTTAGCCACCAAAAACCCCTCCTTGGTATCGACTAGCCTAGACGTTGCCACCACTATTAGGTGGTGATGATGGTTCGCTTCCAAGTGCCCTTTGGACTTGCGTTCCCAAATTAACTTGATTTGTCCACTTTTCTTTACATTTTTTCTTGAATTTTTTTCTTCACTATTCTTTTCCTTCTTATATTTTTGTAGATTCCTTAAAGCCTAATCAAAGTTCTAGAGTGGATTTGGTGATGTTTCCTAAGTTGGTAGAGCAAGAATGGAATTTTCTCTCTCCTTAAGGATCTTGTACCTTATAATCCATGCACATTATGTGTCCTTAAGATAATTTCCTAAGTCAATAGCTATCTAGCAGCCTTCTTACACCTAGTCCAATGCCAATATGATAGTTTAGTAATTTTTTGTCAATTTCTTATTATTTTCTTATAAATTTTTTAGTTAATTATGCATATTTTCTAGTATTTTAAGCATTTTTTGGTATATACTTATATATAATAGTTATATCCAAAACACATGTATATTGCTATATATTATTTTATGTCATTTTTATAATTTTAGTGTTTAAATAATTTATATTTAAAGTTTAGTCAGACTTTATTTTTAAAATGATGTGTTTATGGTAAGTAATTTATAATATAATATAATTTAGTAAAATTAACTATAAGATTATTATTTTATTATATTTCTATAATCTAAACACACGGCGTATCATCTTTTGATTTCTAGGTCTTATACGTAAAATATCGTCTTCATCGATCTATTTTTACATATACCCTAAATCATCTACTCAAAATCCAATACATATAACTAGTAAGCTCAGGAATACTATGATAAGAGGCACTAAATAGCAAATAAGAAAACTTCTATAACAAAACAAGAAAGCAACCACTTGAGATCCCCAATCTTCTTAGGCCTGGCAATCAACCACCAATCATCTCAATCGATTGCACAAATCTAAGAATGGCTCTTTGAACGTTGATTGAACTCTATATGATTAATAAGGAAAATCTTTAAGTCTAAAATATTCAAAAATCCATTATCCTCAGTGTTTTTACTTTTTATGAAATGTATGATTAACATAAATATCGTAAAAATTAATCTCTTTTATGTCATTCGTAAATATACCAAAAGTATCATCACCCAAGTGTTTTAAAAACAGTATTGTTAAATTCAAATTAATATAATTTAGTAAAATCATGGTTCGATTCCATTTAATCTTAATCTAATCCCTATTAAACTGTGGTTAAATTTAATTTTAATTTTTTAATTTTTGATCTTCTTGTATATTTATATTAACTACTCAAACACGGTATTGTTCATAAAGTATGGACAATTATTTGGTTTGGAAAACTCGACTGATGCGTGGCTTTTTGGCCGGTAGTGATTAATAATTGAAACCGACGATTGCAGATGATGAGTCAGCTAGTACTGGCCAAGAGAGTAATAAATAGCAAATTTGTCAGTACGTATTCAATTCAAACATATATATTCATATCATCCAACTTCTGTACGAGGAACAAGACATCAATATTTATTCTATGAATAGAAATATGACAATGACTTATATATACGTGGAATATGTGCTAGTTTACAAAAGTTTCCTATTTCGTAATACAAACAAATAAATATACATGGGAACAAAATTAGAATACATGTCATTTTTCTATTAGTTCCATTTGCTTTTCTATATGTATACTCTATACATATACCCATATATAGAAGATAGAAGATATCGTGAGAAAAAAAGAAAGAAAAAAAACTATGCAAATTCCATGTTCACATTATATGTACAGATTGCACAAATTAAATGGAGTCCAACTTTACCTATCAAGAAAAGATCTGAATTAATCTAACCAAGTTAATGCGGTTTAATTCGATTTGTCCATAAAGTCGATCGGTATGATTTTTCTTACCCTTCTTGATAGCAAATTTAGAGACCGGGTTTATATGATCATCTGACAGAGTTTTTAAGTTATGAATCAAACTATAATTATTTATTTAATCTAAGAAAAATTGAGAGCATGATATTTAATCTCATATTACAAGCACAAAATTTTGAATAACATGTATTCACATTATATAAACAGCCGATAACATCAATATTCATACAAATGAAAATTTTTCAAAAATGTCTTTAACAACTATTTTATTTATCAAACTATTACGTAATATAAATTTTGAGTCAACTTATATATATATATATATATATATATATATTTTAATAACTTGTGATAAGAAAAGTCAAATACATATATACATATCAAAAATAGACTTTGTTAGAATGAAGGAGCTTTTTCCGATCACAAGTGAAACATAACATTGTTTAGGTTTAGTTTGGATTTTTCTGTTAGTTTGGCTTACCTCTTTAAATCAATCATAAATATGCATTTAGTTCAAATTAGGAATTTGCCAAACCAAATTGTAAATTAGAAAATAAATAAATATATATATATTTTTTTTTTCAATTTGGTTTGGCTCTGTTTGGTTGATTTTTTCTTCCATCCTTGCTTGCAAATAAGGATAAATGACAAAATACATAGTTCTTAAGGCTTATGACGTGATTTAGGTCTCACAATAAAATTCTGTTTGGTTGATTTTTCTTCAAGCCGTTCTTCTTTTAGATCAGCTGGATCGGTTCCCATCAAAATCGTTGGACTGTAAACACGATCGTTTTACATTGCTGATGATTTATATTAGTTATGACAGAGATAATAATAATGACAACAACAACAACATTAGGATATCCTAAATTCCAACTTAAGTTTTACACAATATTTTTTTCCTTTTAAACTATAATAATTTTTCGTATTTTTCATATATTATTTACTATCATTTACCATCTCTTATTGGGTTAGTTTTATTTACAATTATCACGTCATCTTTATTTTAAATTTTTAAGTCTGAAAATTAAAGTATCTAATCAATTGCTTACTTATCAAATTCATGATCCTATCTCTTGTAGTTTATATTTATACTCTTCTAAGAGAAAGCTTAGAATTTCAAGCTTTAAATATAAAATTTGCAAAAGAAAGAAAAGGTTCAATGTTGAAAAAAAAAAAAAGACTTTGGGAAGTGATTGTGGTGATCATTCATACTATTATTGTATAAATATAAATAATGATACATATAAACACGACATACATATTCAATATTTGATTTTGAAATAATTTTACATGCTATATACATAAAATAAAAATCTTTCTAGTACCATGTGAAAACAGATAATTGCAATATAATATATATAACAATGAAATAAAATTATATATAACGTTCATGCGTTTTTCTTATAATTATAAAATATAGAGAAGAACTCAAAAATATCCCTAACGTTTATCTATATATACGAATCAATTTTTAATTTTTTATTTAACCCATTTTTGTCCTTAATGTTTTAATAAATTTATAAAAAAGTCCCTCTATTAGTTTTTCCGTTTTATGTGGACACAATGAGAACTAAAATGGATTAAATAAAAATATTAAAAATTAATTTGTATATATAGATAAATATTAGGGACTTTTTTGTACTTATATAAATCAATTATATGTTAATACATATCTATAATAATAGAAAATTGAACACAGATTGATGAAAGGAACTATTTGATACTACTTGAAAAGGTTGATGATTAAAATGAATTAGATGAAAAGTTAAGGATTAATTTGTAAAAGCATAAAATGTTGAAAACTTTTTTTTATACTTTTCCATAAAATATATAATTTACTCTACTTAAATATACAAAACATGTATATCTTTGACAGCGAAGGCGAAATATATAGTTTTAGTAATGCTATTTTTATGTGAAGTTTCTTAACAAGATGGAAGAATTATAAAATTTCACCATTCTTTGTAAAATATAATTTTCCTTATATGCATTTATAGTGTTGGCCATCATTTAAAAGAAAATAAACCTAAAAAGTGTTATTCTTGTTAGCCAATACGGTATCTTTTTACTAGAGAAAAAGAAAGTTTTTGTAGTTTATGGAAAAGAAGAAAAGAAAAAAGAAAGAAAGAAATCATTATAATATGTATGAATATATGGTATATGTAGTATTAATTTATGTTTTCTTTTTCTATAAATTCAGTAAATTACTTAATTTATACAATTTTACTGTTTAATACTAAATTTCTTTCTTCTCAAACATTTGTAGTAAATATTTAAGGCCCTTATAATTTAATAGTATGATTATTAGTCTCTTAATAAAATTATCAATCCTTGAAATTGTGATGCAGTTGAAAAAAAAAAAAATGGCCTTTACAAAAATCCAAAGTTTAGATGCTAAATGTTAACATTGAGAAAGCTTACTTTTAGCTTAGAGAACATGTGAAGAAATATTTTAAAGTAATTGATTATCCAAAAATGGAAAATGTTTGAGCGTATTTCCTAATATGCTGGATAAAGGATCTTTTATCTTTCTGTTGGCTCATATTCTCATAAAATATATAATTAACGTTGGAAAATTTTTAAAAAAATTCTATTTTAAACATAGATAAAATAGTAGTAGACAACTACTAATAAAATTCTCACACGTATAAGAAGTTAATCAAACAATTCCTACTATCACTATCACGTGCTTAAATATTATTAACATTTTATATTTATTCATTGCCTATTCAAACATGTGGTATATTAGCATTGATGAATATTTTTTTATTTATACCCATACGACTTGTTTACTTGGAGGTAACAAAGAGAGAATAGAATAACTATTTTTTCTTAATTTTCTATTACTTTATTTACTTAAAAAATGGGTAAAAAATTTTATTTCTAAAGACTTTTCTATTTTTACTCCATTAGGAATAGTTATTGCCTAAAAAAACAGAGGGAATAACAAGTCAAAATAGTGTGATTATTATATCCTTATTCATACCGTAATTAAATAACTCTTGCCTTTTTCCAAAATGCTAGATAGGGGTAAATTGATATTTTTAATTATATTCCAAACTTAATACTGTAATTAATTAAGTAAAATAAATACTTGAATAAATATTTTATATAATAAAAATTTACACAAAGTAAATATAAAAATAAAAATTTCTAATCTCTTTCCACTAATAATTATTTTTAAGATATGATTTTTCTACTCTCTATCTATCCTATTTGAAAAGTAAAAGAGGATAATCTCTGGAGGCCTTTGTACCAGTAGGAAGTAATAATTAAAGCCTTGGGGGTAATCGTTGCAGATAAAGAGTCAGCTAGCAAAGGCTGAGATGGTAATCAATAGTAAATAAAATAACATATATTCAATTCAAAAGTACTACACTTTTAGTCCTATCTTCCAAGTGATATTCAAGGGGACCATAACATTAATCTTTTCTATAAATAGAGTGTGTGACAATGAATTCTTCGTTGGATACCACGAGTTAATTCACGTGGTTGCCTAACACAAACAAGTAAATTTAGAGATGATGTTGCATTTAATACCTTAAGTTTATTATTATTTTTTTCAATTTAGAAAAAATATTAAAAAATCCTAAATTTTAGTTGTATATACATTTTAGTTTTTAACATTTTAAAAGTTCCATTTTAATCCTTCACATTTTCAAAAATTTATAAAGAAGTATGTCCATTAGTTTTGCTATTAATATGGATACATTGCAAAATCTGATTTATTTAAATAATTGATTTAATTAAATAAATTAATGATATATATTATACGACTAAAATTCATAAAAATAATAACAGATAAAAAATAATAAAAAAGTCACAAAAATAAAAATAAATTCTAGAAAATAATATATATTATTTAGTAATGTATATTTATATTCATATTTATATTAATATTTACTTTAAAATAAAATAATATAAATTAACAAAAAAAAAATCAAATCCCAACACCTTAAGATTAAGGCTAGCTAACGACCACCAAGAGAGTGTCGTGTCAAACCTCATAGGTAGCTACTAACCATTCTTTAGCATTGGGATAGCTGGAAAACGACCAGAGTAAAAAGTGGGTCATGTGAGCTACTTGTAGCCATGGGTGGTTGACCTCCATCAAAGGGGGTCATGTGACCTTCTCAAAAAAGTGGTTACCCAAAACTTAAAAAAATAAATTAACAAGAAACCTAATTAGGTTTCACTTTATTTTTTTCCTTTTTAATTTAGGCATCTTAGGGTGGCTGCTCATCACTTAAGAGGAGTCATGCAACCCATGACTCACTTTTGAGTGTGGCCATTTTCCAACCACCCTCGGTTTTGAAATGGTTGAATTTGAAATTTTTTATTTTTTGTTAATTTATTTTAAAATAAATATTAGAAAAATATGTATATAAATATATATAACTATTATATACATTGCATAAGGGTTTTTCCAATTTTGTAGAATTTTTTTATTTGTTCATTTTCCTTATTTTCTATATATTTTTATAAATATTTTATTATTTTTTATTGAAAAATTATACATTCACTAATTATATATTAATATGCGTCCACATTGATAGAAACTCATATGAAATCTAATGAGAGGATTTATTTAATGCAACTTGAAAAAATCGAGGACTTAAGTGAATTAAATGAAAAGTTATGAACTAAATTGAAAAAATGTCAAACATTATGAACATTTTTGTTCTTTTCCCTTTTAATTTAGTAGCTAAAGTTTAGAAAAGCTAATTTATTACCTAATGAAACTTTTTGCAGGTAATATTGGTACCTAAGTTAACTCCGTTAATGAGCTAGCACTATAAGCTAATAAATGTATGACGCATGTCTCGTATATTTAAAATTCCTCTCGAAAGCACATGTATTGTGTAACGACTAGAACGAAACATCTCCTATCGAGATATTGTCCGCTTTGGTATAGAACGTCGCACGATCTTATCTCTTGTTATAGCAACTTTCCAAAAGGTCACATATCCTATGAATGACCTAGCCTAAACATACTTAACTTAAGATTTTCGTCGTACTCTCAACTACTTACTAAAAGGTGCCTCGATAATTAGAGTTCTTTCTCCTAGCATGTAAAAAGTATTACAATCTAACCCCTTACAAAGCTGACATCTTCATCAATTTCGTTACAAAGATCTAAGATCACCACCAGGTAGGAACTCTACCCTTTAAGCTATGGATTATTTTGATATCCTCTGTAATGACCCGATCGAAGTTCCTTTCACCGAAGTATTGCCCATTTTGGCATGGAACGTGCATAGTTTTGTTCCCTAATATAGCAGTTTCTTAGGAAGTCACCTATCCTCAAATTAACTTGGTCTTAATATACTTAACTTTAGAGTTTCAACGTATTTTGAGTTACTACACCAAAAGAAGCCTCAATAATTGGAATTCTTTCTCCTAACATGTAAGGGGTATTACATAATGCAATTGTATAAATTTTAATTTAAGTAATTTAACTTGAAAAAGAATTAATTATTATTCAATAATTTAACTTTAAACAACTACATTATAAAAAATGAATAAATGTTCATATGAAAATCTAAAAAAAAAAAAAAAACATTCGCTTCTCTACACGTCTCTCTCCTCCGTATCTCTCCTCACCTCCGGCAAATAAACTCTTCGATCACCTCCCTATCTCGCCTACTAACGACCAAAAAACACCTTAATTATGATGATTAAGCTTGGTTGTGACCCATCTCCTCTCTCGATAAGCAAAAATGAGTTTGTCCCTCTAAGCTTAGCCAAGACTCATCTCAACATCTATTTAAAAATTACTCCAATTCAACCAATCTCTAAGGATGACACCGGTCTCTATAGATTCTATAGGTCAAGTTCTCTTAAAAAAATAAAAAAATCTAACTTTAGGTTCCATTCTATTAAGATTGCATCTAATTAGAAAACCCTAATAGGCTTCTTGTGGGTACTTACCACCATCATGTTACTTCTTTAGAGCAAACCACTAATCTTGCATTATAAGTTGCCACTATGAAGCCACTTCTAAGGCTCCAACTAGCTTTGAGGACTGATAAGTTATTTTCTGGGAATATAAGATCACCTCCATTGCTGTCTACCTTATGGACCCGAGCAAAATCCTCAATTACTATCGTTATATTAAAACTCTCTCTCTCTCTCTCATACACACACACACACACATTTATAAGCTCTGATTTTGCCTCATCATACGATAAAGTTCATTGATGTACATTTCTTTTATGCTCATGTTGTGGTTATCAATAGTTTTGCTGGTGATGTAGATATTTATTAGGTACAGAAGGGTGGAAGAGAGAGAGGCGGTGATGTTGAACACTGACAAAGGAAAAGAGTTTATCTATTTTATTTTTAATAAATTTAGTTGTTTAAAATTAAAATATTAGATGATAATTAAATTCTTTTTTAAGTTATTTTAATTAAGTAAGAAAGTAGCAATTAATAGTTTCCTTTAAATATATCAAAGCACGTATCCAATTGTGGTTCACAAAAATGCCAAGTAATCAAAAGGATGTTAACAGAGTTAGTTTAAGTATCAACAATGACATTGTAATAGGTAGTAAATATTAATAAATTGAAAAGAAAAAAAGGGTAAACTTGAGATATCAAATGCGACATTATTCCATAAATATGCGGGCAAACAAAAATAATATACCTGCCATTTTCTGTTACTTCCACTTGCATTCATATAGAACGTACTATAAACTATAAAGAAGTCTATGCTGATCAAATGTTCACATTATATGTATAGAATGCACAAAATTAATTATTCGCCAATCTGGTCAAAAAAAGGAAAAAAAAAAAAGCTCTCCAAAGTCCAACATTACCTGTTAAGACAGAAACAAGGAAAGGAATAGAGTTTGTGTTATGCCATTTTTGTTATACTAATTACGGTTTTCTTCACTGGTTAAGAGAAATATAGATGTAGATATAGATATACATGGCCTCCTTTAGGTCTAAATGAGAGTGGGAATCGGAATGTGTAGTAGACTTAATAGGGTAGCCTCAAATTTATAATTATCATATGGTATATCCTCTCGTATTCATCTAGAAACTTGTTCGGAACTTGGATTCGATGTATAAAGTATTTTAAATCTTGAGGTATAACATAATTTCTCGCCATATATAAGGTACTTTTAACTTGACTTGTACAATATCATTAAGACATGTAAATTTAATTTGTCAAATGTAATGGAAATTCAATTATACTAGCCTAATTTATAACACATTATTTCAGATAGTAAACTCAACCACATATTTCAATCTCATAGTTTATATTTCTTGTATTTTGTTATAATATTATGTTTATTTCTTGAGACTTATATTGTAGCACCTTAAATTAAAAATAGTCAATAGTTATACCAATAAACGCTAAAAGGATATTTTTCAACCACTTGATTGAAAAGTTTTTGACTAATATTAATATAGCATTCATTACATTAACCTTATAGACTAATACATATCTTTTCTTACAAGCATTTTTTGTATAAACCTAGATATTATCTTAGAAGCATATTAAGAGTTACACACTAGTGATGCGTGATACGACTACTAGCTTCTATCTTATTTCGTGACCTTTTTCAACTACTTTGCTAGAAAGTTTTTAACTATTCTTGACATGTCATCCTCTACATTAGCCTTTTAAACTAATAAATATCCTTGTCCACAATCTATATGAGACTACAATCATATGAGGTATCACATGTCTATATTGTAATTTATATTTAAAAGTGATAGTATTTTACAATTTAGATATCATGATATTAGACATGAATTACTAATGATATTTTATCTTTAAAAGAAGGTAAAAAAAAAAAATTATAAGTCCATTGGGTTCCCTAAAACTTGTAAATTTTATATGCTACATGATTCACAATGCTTTCAAGAGGCTATAGGGTATGTAAATGAACTCAATCATACCCAACTTATACCCACCTATCCTACCTATATGAAATTGAATTTTAAATAATATCAATAACTATGACACAACTTATTATAGATTGGAACTCAATCATACCTAACTTATTTTAGACTCCACATTTTTATTTGTTAAATTCCTAAAAGTATCCTCGAACAATTCTACATATTTGATATAATTGTTTTTTTCCAATATAATCCCTCTTTCTCTCTCTATGCTCTATTTTCACATTTCTAAAAGTAATTGATAAGCAATTCTTTTCTCTCATTCTCTAAAATCAAGCATTTGAATCAAAGCTTTTCAATCCCTTTATTTCCCCTTTTAATCTCTATCAAAGTATAATGCAAAACAATCTAGAAAACACAAAGTAAAAAATTTTATCTCTATCTTATATTTTTCCTCTTGTAAAAATGTTTTAGGTGTACCTTTTCTTAGAATAATTAATATTATGCATAATTATATAACTATTTCACTTTCCATTTTGATTAAGTTATCTCTTTTAAGATAGCACTAGCATTGTAGTTACATGGTCTACTGGTACTTTAAGTCAATAAAAATTATATCATATTATGAAGATTTGTTACTTTTATAACAATATATATATTTATATATTAGGTTCTTTGTATATGTACATGTATGTGTATTTTTCTTTTTATTTACCTTCTTACATTATGATATAATGCAACCATCACAATTCTGATAGCCAATCTAAAATAAAGCCTAGCCTACTATGCAGCTATCTAAGTGCACCATCTAACTACTATAAGGAAACCCTAAAGTTGCAACCTTCTTGATGGGAACACAAAAGCATCTCTCTCTCTCTCTCTCTCTCTCTGGCAATGCTATACGAAGGGATAGTACATCCTTAACTCCTTTTGTTGATTTCAAACTATTAATCTTGTTATCGGTAGTTATCGATTACTAATAGATGTGTTAATTCTTTGTTGCAAGGTATATTTGGTAGTCCTTTTTTGAGCAGGACTATGGTTCCTTTGCACAAAGAAACTAAGTTTGTGAATCCAAAGTCCTCTTCTTATTTTTCTTTCTTTCTTATTTATTCTCAATGATGATTACTAACAAATTTGAGAGTAATTTGTTTAGTCAATTATACAATCTTATTTTCTTTCCCAATTTTGCCATTTTTAGTTACAATCATTAACAATTGATACAATCTATATATTTTTCCAATTACAAAACATAAGCTTTTTGCCAAGTACGTCTTGGACTTTATGTATGATCTATGTGTAATAGTTGTCTTCCACTATTGAGAACCGACCTTATCTTCAAGGCTAAATTAGGGTATATTTGTCTGATAAATTATAAATCTTATCGTCTAGTATCTTCCAGAAGAAGTTCTTCCCATTGAACTAACTCTTGTCCCTAAGCACCTCATTCCTTAATACTTGTCGAGTAGAAATGATCTGTAAATGTTTAAGAGTCAGATAGTTATGAACAGCTTCAATAGGAAACTATAAAATGGGAATGTCACATCCATATGCTTTCTTTAATTAAGATACGTAAAAGACATTATGAATCTGAGCTATAGCAAGCAAATGTAATTTGTAGGCACAAAAACTAATCTTTCTTACCACTTGAAAAGGACCATAGTATTTCTTAAATGGTTCATTTGTTTTAGCCAAAGTCACAAAGTCCTATTTATAAGGCTATAAGCAAACATAAACTTAGTCATCCCCGTCAGAGTGTACTTTTGTTTTATGCTTATTAGCATAGTCCTTCATCCTTAGTTGAGCTTATTGCAAATGTTACTTAATCTCCTTCAAAACTTGGTCCCTACTCCTCAATTCCATATCCATTGCTTCCACCTTAAAGGCACCACTACAATAAGATGGAATAGAAGGTGGAGTTCAACCATATACCAACTCAAAAGGAGTTGATTTTCCACCATCATGATAAGAAGTATTATAGGCATATTCTACCCACGGAAGGAACCTAACACAGAGATGTAGACCTTCCATCACATAGCATCTTAAGGATTATTGAAGCACATTATTTAATTCTTTTGTTTGCCCATTACTTCATAGGTGATACGAATTGCTCATATTCAACTTAGTACTACTTATTGAAAAGAGATCCCTCCAAAATTTTCTCATGAATATAGGGTGACGATTCAAAACAATAGATTTTGGATAGTCATGTAACTTGAGCATTACATTAAAAAATAAATGAGTTACTTTAGTTAATATAAAGTGTAACTCCAATGGCCCTAAATGACAATACTTTGAAAGTTTGTCCACTACTAAAAGAATCATTAAACATCCATTGGACTTTAGTAAACAAGTGACACAGTTTAAACTAATGTCTTCCTAAATTTGATTAGGTATGGGTAAGGGAGAGAGTAAGTCAACTAGTGATTTCGTCTAATATTTCACTTGTTGGCATATAATACAATTACAAACATATTCTTCAATTTGTGTTTTCATGTCCTCTCAAAAGAAATCTTAGGCAATTCTCTTATGAGTTTTCTAAAAACCAAAGTAACCTAAAGAAGGGGAATCATTAAGTCCCATAAGAATGGAAGGAATAAGAGATGATAGATGCACCAAAAATAAATGCCTTCCATAATCAAGTAAGTCATTTTTCCATTCTAAAGGCCTCTTATGAAAATTCCCTTGCCTGCATATCCATAATATTCTTCTAAAATTTGGTCAATTTTTTATATTCCTCTCTCAATTAATCTACCAAATGAAAGCATGGAAGAGAAATGCTCAAATATGTACTTAGCTTAGAGTCCTTTATAGAAAGTACATTTGCTACTGAGTTATCAACCCCCACCTTATAGAAAACTAAATAGTCATAGTCCATCAATTCCACCAAACATTTCTATTACTCTACAGTCTGGATAACTTGTGTCAATATTTCCTTAAGGCTCTTATGACCAGTTCTTATAATAAAATGTGCCCTTAGTAAATATTGTTGCCATTTTCTTTCTATCTCAACTAAAGCATATAACTCCCTCACATATGCTGATGCTCTTTGTAAATGGAAGCTTCTTATTGAAATGAGAAATAGGTTGATCATTCTATAATAAAATTGCTCCTATCCTTGTACTTGAGGCATCTGTCTTTACCATAAAAGGCAACGAGAAATTTGGTAATGACAAAATAGGAGCTATGATAAGAGCCTTCTTCAATAGTTCAAAAGTTGATATTGTAACTTATGTCCAATCAAACTTAACTTTTTGTAACGTGCCTATTAAAGCACTTGCTATAGTAGCATATCCTTTAATAAAACATATGTAGTACCGTAAAAGTCCCAAGAAAGCTCGCAGTTGTCTAATGTTTGTTAGCAAAGGCCAATCCTTAACTATTGCTACTTTAGTAGGTTTGGGCCTACTTCGCTTTTAGAAACTATATGTCCTAAATATTTAATTGTATTTTGCACAAATGAGCACTTACTCTTATTAAAAAAAAAAAAAAAGTGTTATCCATAAGGTTTTGCAACACAACCTATAAGTGTTGTAAGTCTTGTTGAAAAGTAGTTTTATACATTGAGATATCATCAAAGAACACCATGACAAATTGGCGTAAATATGGTTTATATATCCTATTTATGATTAATTAAAATGTGGCTAGAGCATTACATAACATAAATGGCATTACCTTAAATTCATAGTAACCTTCATGAGTACGAAAGGTAGTCTTCTCAATGTCTTTAATTTCTTTGCGAATTTAACGATATCTTACCCTTAAATCCAATTTTGAAAACATAGTAGCTCAATGTAATTCATCAATTAACTTGTCAATTATAGGAATAGGAACTTCATCTTTGATTGTGGCTTGATCAAGGGTACGATAATCAATACAAAATCTTCATGTGTCATCCTTCTTCTTAACTAGCAAGGCATGTGATGAAAAGGTGCTAATATTGTGTTGTATTATAACCTAATTCAACATATCCTTAACTTGTTTTTCAATCTCCTCTTTTTGAAAGTATAGATACCTCTAAGGTTGGTCATTAATATGAAGAGCTATCGTTAGATAAATGAATATGATGTTGATCTTACGTAGTGGTGGCAGTGATGAAGATGCCTCAAATACATTATTAAATTTGTCCAATAGATGTTGCAAAGCATCATTGTTGGTAGTACTTTCAAATATGTTAATTTGCACACTACATGTAGCAATTGCATCCGTATCTATCAATCTCTTAAATTGCTAATGAGTGATCTTACCTACTTAATCACTAGTTACTCCCATATGTTGCACTTTCCTACCTTGATACTAAAACTCTACAGTCATATATGTGTAATCAATAATGATTAGTCTTAATTGCTGTAACCACTGTAACTCTAGCTTGTAAATAGAAAACCTAATAATGTTCTTTATTAAAATAATTAAGAAGGAATTGAACATAATAACAAAAATGAGATATAATGCAAACTTGAAACTCAATAAAGAGTATGAAACACATACATATGTACAAAAGACATAATGAAACATATAAATACAACTTTCAAATATAGAAAATGAAAACTTAATTAAAGACTTTTAATAAAGGAAATAAGAATTTGTTAGCAACCATAAAGGAAGTAGAACCTTATAAGATAATTAATGGAGATTTAAATGACATCTAAAATATGTTATAACATACTTTATAACATAGACAAACTACTTTTATCCTAAGCACTATAAACAAAGCCTTAGAGTCTGCAAAGGGTTGAATTTGATGTGAGGGCGTTAAACCTAGTAATGATCTAGGTTTGACTCTTTGTGCAAAAGTAATAAGACCTAAAAAGTCGAGTAAGGATTTGGATGATATTATCTACTCTTAGTCTTTCTTGAGGAGATTAATGTTGGTGGCTACTATGAATTCTCGAAGACCCCTTCATTTCACACATCAAGAATCAAGAAAAACATTGTTTTGCCATTAGCTTGCAATCCTAAAAATTGAAATTGCACTCAACGAAGAACATAACGCTTTTCTTTAAAAATAGCAGGGTTGATGCTCTTAAGCTTTTCCACTTATCATGCATGTGTTCAAGCTTATTGAAATTGCCTATTTCTCTTTCTTGCATCTTTCCCTCTTAACCATCCTCTACGTATCGTTCCACATCACTCTTCACTACATGTGTAGAGCGAGATAATGTAAGCACGTGACCATCATTACTAAATCCCACACATACAAAGTCTCTCTTGTAATTCATTTCAATAAAATACAATATATTGCAATAAGAGACACGAAGGAACTTTAAGAACACAATACCGAAGTATGTATCTAAAACTTAAACCTTTTCAATTCTTAATAGGAAATCAAATAAATAATTGTATATGAATATGTGCGTCCATAATTATGCACACTTACACTTACATACACACATACACATATATATACATACACACAAGTTATAATATAAAACTAATGTAAATGGGAAATATAATGGTGTCCTTCATTATAGCAACTGAATTGGAACATAAAATAATAATAAAAATGGAAAACAATATTCTCACCAAACATAAAGAGATATATACAAACACATGCATATATTTATTTATGCACAAGCCATAATGGGATATACGAATACAATTTCCAAATTAAGAAAATGAAAACTTGGTTAAGACTTTACATAAAGGAAATAAGAATTTACTAACAACTATTAATAATAGAAAAAGAAATTTATAAGATAATTCATGAAGAGGTTTAAATGACATTTAAAACTTGAGATAAGATGGGGTGTGTCCTAATAGCATCTTAAACACTATAAATTAGGCTTTAGAGTCTCCTTCACAACTCACTCCAACAAGAAACCATTTACTACTGGGAGAGAGAGGTGGAAACTGTAAAGATATAAGTAAATATCTAAAAAACTATGTCTTTTCAATCTTTAATAAGAAATTAAATGCATAATTGTATATTTATATGCATTGCACATCTACACATATGCATATACACATAAGTTATAATATGGAACTACTACAACTCTTAAATAGGAAATTTAATGATATACTTTACTAGAACAAGTGAGAAGGAATCTAAGATAATAATAAAAATGAAAACCTATATATATATGTATATATACGAACACACACATACTACTCAAAAGACATAATCAAATATATAAATACTATCAAGCTAATATATATATATATATGTACTATTTAAATAGAGAAAGCTAAACTTAATTTTGATTTTAAATAAAAGAAATAAGAGTTAATTAACAATTGTTAATAAAGGAATAGAAATTTATAAGGTAGATGAGAGACTTAAATGTCATTTAAAAGTTGCCATATCATGATAAACTCTAACCATATCCTAAACACTATAAATAAACTCCTAGAGTCTCCTTAACAACTCACTTTATTAGGAAACCATTTGCTACAATAAGAGAGGGAGACGAACCTCCAAGTATACAGGTAAGTATCTAAAGCCTAAACCTTTTCAATTTTTAAATAGAAATGTAGAAGCATAATTGTAATAATAGAATCACAATTTAGAGATGCTAGAACACCTAAAGGTTTGGTTCATGATTGAAAAGCTAAGAAATTATAGTATGTTAATAACAAGATCATAATCACAATCATAAATGAAACTTTTAGAATATGAATTGTCAATAAAAAGACTTAATCTTAGGAATAGTAAATCTATATCTCTCTAAAACTCTAAAGTCTAAATTTGAAATTTGAAAAAGTTGGATCTTCAATTTAGCAAAATACAATCATAATGAATTTTGTATAGAATCTAAAAGTTTGAAATGTGCTTACATGAAAAAAACCCTAAAACCTAACATAAAATTTAGAGTTCATCCAACGCTAATGAATTGGATTAAGAATAATTTAGAAAATGAGAGTTTAATCTCAAAGTCTAAACTGTAAGCTATATTAAGGAGCTGCTAAGATCTAATAGTGACTTGAAAACCTATAACAAAGTTAGGTTCAAATCTAAAATAATAGAAAAGAGAATAACATCGATAGAATTAACCTTAGTTGTAAAAACACACCATAAACTATACCTTAAGATGTAAATTAGGGAAATAACATGTTTAAGAGAGAAGAAATCAAGAACAGCTTAAATGATCGAAACTTGGTCCATTAAGTTGGTCAGTTTATGTACTCTACAACCACATACTAATTTAGATTGACCTAATTGGTTAACTAATTAAATGTTATTTAAAATAAACTATGTTCATGACTTCATAAATTTTAAAAAGTCTAAAAGTAGCAACTAAGATCAAAATTAAAAATTAAACAATATGATTTATACATTTTATCTATTTGAATTCCTCGGATTGCCGAAGAATGATAAAATAAGCTAAATAGGTGGCTATCTATACTACTATATGTTGGTTGCTCGTGTCGGGCCAATTAATACATTTATTAATTTTTCTTTTCTTTTCTTTTTTTTTTTTTTTGCTAGGAATTTTATGTATAATGTGTGATGGGTATGTTTTAAAACTGTAATCATTAAGACTCACATTTTCCAAAAAGGACTAGGGATTCCTTTCACCGTTTTAAAAATGACTCAAGGAATTTACTATCACACCTTAAGAGTACTCTTATTGTAATAACTCGCCATGTATATTATAGAAATTTAAGAAAACTACTATGATTTACAAATTTCAATAAGGTAGACAAGAGGTCATCATTATAAGTGGGTCTAGAAGGCTTAATCAATTAGGCGCAACAAATAATCCATATAGATATTAAGTAGTAAAGTACAGTAAGAATAGAAGCTCTTGGACAGTTCATTTAAGGCCTAGACTCTTAAAACTAAAAGCATTAACATGATAACAATTAGAAACTTTTCTCTTATATAAAGAAATTACAAATAGACAATAAAGGAAAACTTTACTACCTAAACTAATCTTCGATAATATTGATCCCCTCTCGATACTTACCATTGGTAAAATCTACATGGACCACTCTGGTAAATACTCTGTCATAGAAAGACTATAAGGATGTAAATTTTCACTACTTATTGAGATCGTCTCTCATACTATATAATAAATAACAATAAACAATGTATCAAGCTAGGGATATACATGAACTAAATTGGTTTACAAGTTACTCGAGTTTTACTTAAATTCGATTCCATAACAGTTAAGTCAAGCTCTAACAAGAGCTACTCGAGTAGTGAATTGAGTCGAGCTTGAGTTATAGAACATTAAGCTAATCAAGCCTGCAAGTCAAGCCTACGAGTCTAATTGAGCTTAATATAACTTTTGATGTATTTTTATTTTTTATAAATATAAGTGAGTGTAAAGTTTAAGGAAAATTTATAAAATGGTTGAATTTAATCGAGTTAATTGAATTGAGTTGATCTCAAACTTACTAAATATATTTTTGAGTTGAGTTGAGCTTGAGCTGAAAATATAGAGTTCAATGGAACTTTAGCCAAGCTCAAGTTATATTGGTTCAAGTTAGCTTAATTACACTCCTAATCAAACATTAGCATGTAATCCATGTACAAGCATATAGATTGGCACACTTGCCTGCCTAAAAATTGTGTATAGCAAGGATTTACACCCTCTAATACTTGCAATTTAGGAAAGAAGACCAACTTGTCAACTTTAGGTAATTCTAAGAATAAGTAAACAATTAGTTAAGGTATTGGTACCATGGTCCTTTGCGAACATTGTAGGGAGCACCCCACAATCTCCTTGCCCTTAAGTTGTGTGAATCCTTGAACTAGGCCTTAATCAAAGTATGGAACTTCGTAGTATCAAGTAGTTTCCAAATGTCTTGGTAAGATTGTATTTAGAGAAATAGCCTCCATATGGGTCTTTCCATACTATCATCCAATTCTAACATTCTTCTCCATACTAGACATGCAATGGGTGATGGTTTAATATACTAAGCCAACTTTATTATTAAGTTCAATACAAATGATCAACATTTATGACCTTAAAACCACAATTTTTTATTCATATATATAAGAGTACCTTTTGAGTTAAACATAGAAATCATTTAATAATCACATATATTTCCCTTTCCCATACCAAATCATGTTCAAATATCACAATTTTCATCATAATGCACTAAACTACAATCATGAACAAGTATGGTACTCTTATAGAGCCATTCACCTTAGATATAATGAAATGCAAATCATAGTAGTCCTAGGTAAGTTGTAAGTAATATCAAAATCAATGTGTCATTTAAAATATGAGAATAATAAGTTTCAAGTATACAAATGGCAATACTCAACTAAATATTCTCACTTTGTACAAAATTCCTGGTTTTAGTCCTGAATCTTATTTTATTCATAGCTTTCTTGTTCTAAAGAGGATTTTCATGATCCACTAGTCAAACAGTGGGAAGTCTATTTTCATTTAAGACCAATAAATACAAGTTTAGTTCAATTAATGGCGTGACAATGCTAAGGAGTTTTAGTTCAACATGAAACATTTTCCAACTTTTTTTCAATTTTGCAAGATTCTAATCCAAGCCCTAGCACTGAAGACCACTTAATTTCGTCAATCAAACATGTCATAAATGGATTATCACTTCTTAGAAGTCATAGTCAACTTACAAGACACAGCATATCATTACTTCTTTTTCACATCCTAAAGAGAAATACAAGTTAACACATTTATTAAATCTAATATAATCAAGATTTCACTTTGATAATCAATTAATACTTGGCTATTTCTAGATATTAGGTTCTGCGATCGACATCTTCACGTTTAAAATTAAAGTCCTTTACTTCACAAGATCCCATCTTGCTCAACTAGATCAGTCCACTAAATAACATATAAGGCCTAGAAAATATGCTGGATAATTTAATGTAAAAGGAGATTGGAAATTACAATATCACTAAAGAGTTGGGGAAACAAATTTAATAATTAATAGCTTTTATTACGTTAAAATTGTTATAGTTTAGTGATATAAATATCGATTTTTAATTAGATAAATAGCATTCAAATCTCCCCTCTTCTCAGTTATAATATTGTAATATTGTTTGGAGATAAAAATATAATAATAATAATTTTTACCGTTTTTATGTAAGCCTTGAAAGCGAGAAAATATAACATTATTAGGACATAAAGAAGACATTGATTTTACCCCAAGAATTTCCCATGAACGAACTAACTAATTGCTTGCATCCCCCACTAGCGAAAGCGGTAATGTGACTAAAAATTCCCATTTTCCCAAGAACAGAAAAACCTCCTGCAAAGTCAGTGTCTGATTCTGCATCCGACGCGCCTTTCCGGATTCTCTCTCTCTTTCCGTCTTCTTCTTCTTCTTCCATGTAAACCTCCATTCGTCCATTTTTTACCGGTGGCGAACGAGTCGCTCCTTACATTTCACGCACTTTGCTGCTTAGTGGGTTAGTTACACTCTCCCGTGGATGTGCTTCTACATGACTGTCCGTAAGTTGCATGCATTGCGGACAGTGTGAAGTTGATGATGAAGTAGAGCTTTCTATTTTCTGTTTGGCTACTGAGAAAGTCCATTGCAAAGCTTGCAGAGGTAAATTTCGTTCGAGATTGTTCTATTCTCATAGAATACTTGGATAATATCTTTATTTTCATCATTTTTTAAAAATAAATTTCTGTTTACATCGTTTTGTAGTGTTGATTGCGATATTGTGTTTTTGCTTGCGATTATACTTTTACTGATTTCTTGGCTTCTTGCCATGTACACGGTGCCGAACACTTGTTGAGAGGCTAAAATAAGTGATTTTCGCGTTTTGCAAACTTGCCTTCTCATTAAATGTGTAATTTTCGTGGAATATGTAATAAACTTGAAAAGGAAAAGAAAATGTGAAAAGTTACTTTGTTTAGCCCCCTTAATATGTGGCGGAACTTGTTGACAGGACTTTTCATATCATACAGGTTAGATTTATTTTACGAGATGGTGAACGTTACTGTAACCCTCTCATCTAAAAGCTCGAGAGATTGTTTCAAGCACGCTTGGTCTTAGGGGAGACTCGTTTGAGCCGAACCAAGTCCTTTTGATGTTGAAATTTGAGAGAATTGTAGGTTGCATGGCATAAAATTCTTGAATAACTGGTCGTATTCCTGTCTCTGTTTACTATGCTTCCAACTATGTCTTTTACTAATCTCAACTGATTTTAGTGAGTGATGTTCACTGAATATGTTCAATGTAAACGAAGATTGGAATGGAGTAGAAAGAACTGGTATGGGGCGTTTCTGGATTTGATCCAGCGTAATGTTATAGTTCATCTACAGTCTTTTCATGAGGATACAAGGACTTTGCATTAAGACAAAAATTTAGCAGTGTTTATTTATTAATTGTCACTGAAACCTAGCAACTCTCCACTCTGGTTCATTTGTTATTGATTATATGGTTATATGGTTCATTTTGCCATATTCTTTTTGTTCTCCAGACATTTGCGTTTATTAGATTAAATTTTTTTCTTGAGCCTGTGAGGGTTCAATTTGATATGTTGGACGTTAATGAGAAGTTGATGGTCGTTTTGATTTTACTTTTTGTTTCTCTTTTGCCACCAGAAGCTGGACGCTGATTGGATACACAGAGTTAATTCCGTAGGTGCAGGGAGATTTCTGGTGCTGCTGGCTTTATACATCTATGTAGGCTATTCCTTCAGTAAGAGATCATGTTGCATATGGACTCCAGGAGCGGTTCTAGCCATTTGGTTCCTAATAAAGGCAAGGTGGCGATCCGGGATTTTCCTTTGTATTGTGGAAGAAATGCTCCCCCTCTCAGTGAAGACAAGCGCAGGCAGTTACTTGCTTCTAAGAGAGGGAGTTCAGAGAATGAAAAACCGAGGCTGAAACAAAATGGTATTTTGAAGATTAAAGAGAAGGACATCAGAAGTTGTGCCGAAAATGACATGTCCCATAAGACTCGGATTTCTCTTCAGAATTCCATTAAGGGAATTGCTTTGAAACATCCAATTCATATCAAATCTGCAAGAAGCATCAATAGGAGTTCTAAAGAAGCAAGTCCCATAGGCAAATTTCAAACAACTCCCAAAAGGGAGGTGGGAAAGGTGGGCACGTGTGGAATGAATATTGAATGGGGAAAGAATACTGGAAAATATAAAGCAAAGAATAACTCTGGCTCAAGCAATGATATGGCTGGTAGCTCTAAGAAGGGGGCAATCGTGACCGATGGAAAAGATCCTAAAAGAAATTTCCTTGACCCTTCTATTTGCAGGTATCAGCTGGCAGAAAGGAAGGAGAACCTATTGTCTTCAGGTTCAAGTAAGATCAACAGCAATCTTCTTCCTTCTGGTCACAATCATAAATTGCCTAGATGTGATTTCAGTGATGAGAGTTATCGGGAAAGAGTGGTAGAGGCTGTCTCTATGTTTCGGGACATTTGCAATCAACTCACTAAGGAAAAGCAAAAACATGATGGGGAAATGAAAATTAGGAGGATCGACTTCTTTGCAGCTAAGTTCCCGAAGGAAAAGTGTCTGTATGTTCATTCTGGAGTAAAATTCGTTGGTCATGTTCCAGGAGTGGAAGTTGGGGACAAATTTATGTACAGGATGGAGCTAGCAGTTGTAGGTCTTCATTTCCCTCCACAGAATGGTATAGACTACACTAGCAAAAATGGCAAGTCCCTAGCAACAAGTGTCGTTGCTTCAAAAAATTATGCCGACGATCTTAAGAATCCAGATAAATTGATTTATGTTGGTGAAGGTGGAATGCCCAGCAGAAAGAAGCAGCCAGAAGACCAAAAGCTTGTACGTGGAAACCGTGCTTTGATGAATAGCTTGCACATGAGGACCCCTGTTAGGGTGATTCGTCAGGAGGGGCTTGTAAACACGAGAACTTTTGTGTATGTGTACGATGGCTTGTTTATGGTCGAGAGCTGTGAACAGGATCGTGCAGCCACCGGTCACCTGGTTTATAAGTTTACGCTGAGAAGATCTCCTAATCAGGAATGTACTCTTCCATGTAAGATCAAATTTTAGTGTATTGCTCAAAACAGAAAACAGATCCATCGACAAATCGGGATTTTGGAGAATAGTTTTTTCTTTTTGCCTAATCTGTCCCGTTCTGTATTTTTCGGCCTATCATGCATTCGATGCTGATGTAAATATGCTGGGGAAACACTAGCTGTGTTGCAATCTCCATGGTAACTTGTTGAAGCTGTGCATTTGTAGATCAGAGAATCTGCAGATCATTGTAAAAATTTAGCAACTTGACTCGAGTCCTGTGAATGATCTCTTTAGTGATACTATTTTGTTGTATTAACATACCTTTCTTCTAGTTTTGCCCCAATGGTTTTCAAATTTTGGAATAATGAAATAGCTCTGTCGTTTTTATTTAAGTATTCAATATCGGAGAAACTTTTTGTTTTGTATGTGTAATCCCTTGATGAAGAGGTTGATCGAAACGAAACGTCATGATGAACATGGGAGTTCCATGCACGGTGCTGAATCTCCTGTTTTGAATCCATAGAGGATGAGTAGTTTTGATGCCGCACCACAATATACTGAAATCTGAGATACTTATATTTTGTTTGCATGCAGGAAGAGCCTCCAACATATTAACAAGGACCACAGGATCCACTTCATGCTGAAGGAGACGACCTGTGTTGCTGATTACCTTGCCAATGTCGCCCAACATCTTCTGCTAGAAAAGGGGTTCAGCATGTGTTAATTCCCAAAAATAAAATAAAATAAAAATAAATGATAATAATATCCTTATCCTCTGTTTCCTAAAAACCTTTTAAAAAAATAATTTTTATAGTTTTGTCACCATCTAAAGATAAAAATCTTCAAATGGAGTTGAAAGTTTGGAAAATTTTCTTTTGTGTACCAAGTTCAATTTTTTTATAAACAATTTTTACTCCATCATTTTCTCCTAAAAGTAATCGACTATTTTTGCTAAAAATCCCAGTTCCACCACTGCTTGACCATCGGGCAATTAGTCCGATGCCTCGCTCACTTGTTTGGGAGGAATAACTGTTTCGTCAAATTTCTCTTACTATAAAATAAGAAACCGTAAATTCATTCATGAAACCAAAGTAATAGATAATCCTTTGTTTTTTCTTATATATAAACTCTGCCCATTGATCATGCCATGAATTGGGGTGAAGAGATAGTGGCATACTTAAATATATTCATAATCTATTGCCAATATCATTTCAAGTGCAATAAAAACAAAATAATGGTTACTATTTCTATATTTTAATTCTAAGGATTATAATGTACTTTATCTACCAACTAAACGTGCCATAAATCCAAATGTGTAAGAAAAAGTTTTTAAGTTTGTCTCAAGTTTTTATCAGTATTGGGTTTTTGTACTAAAATAATAAGCTGTTTATTCAGATATATTAAAAACTTATTTTGGAAAAGACAAATAAAATATATAGACAATAGATTTTCATGAAAGTTCTTAATAAAAATATAAAACTAGATTTATATCTAGAGTATAAAATTTGCTCTATCTGTTTTAATCTAATACTACATTTAGTATACAACAATGAAATCGCGATTTCAAATTTAATTCCTTTTCTCTTATTTGGACCTAACATAATAACAACAAAATGGCCTATAATGTGAGCTTATGTATAAACACACATATACATACATAAAAGACACAAAGGGTTACTGACATCCAAATGGAAGAAAAAAAAAAAAATGGAAACTTAGTCAAGACTTAATAAAGGAAATAGGAACTTGTTAACAGCAATTAATAAAGAAAATGAAAAAAAGTCTTAATGTTTACCTAGGCTTTTACCTTTATTTTTTTTTTAATTTTATTTAAGTCCTTAATGTTTTCAAAATCTTATAAAAGTAAAACATTTTATTAAATTTAAAAAACTTTTTGGGCATCGTAGATATATGTTAACTTCTTATTAGCCTTAGAATAGTTGGGAAATATGGTTGGGATTTGCATAAATTTTTTCAATCCATTTTTCTCATTTCAATTATTTTTATGTAAATTTTTCATTGTTTTTTATCTCGTAATATAATTAAATAAATGTAATATTATTTTTTATTATACAATGTAATTAAATATATTTAAAATTATCATTTTATCAAATTAATTAGTGTTGACCAATTTGAAGTTAATGGGTACTATAAATTGATCGAAAATTCAATAAATATGATAAAAGTTCTATTTTTATAAAAGTTTAAAATTTAGGACTTGAATAGAAAAAAAAAAAAAAAAAAAGGTAATTATCAAGGAAGGACTAGATATGTACTTTGCTCATATGACGGTTGACATGGAGATTTAGATGACATTTTAAACTAGCGATAGATAAACTTTAATTCTATCCTAAATATAATGAATATAGCCTTAGACAAATCCTTGTAACTCACTCCAACAAGAAACTCTTATTGATAGAGAAAGGAATAAATTTTGACGACACTCTGGCCAAGTAAATATGAAAAAACTAAAATTTTCAATTCTCAATATAAATTTAGAAACAGAATTAGTAGTAATGGAATCATAAATTAAGAAAACACAGAATCTAGAACACAAAGTTTTAAATCTAATTGAAAAATTTAGAAATTAGAGTATATGCTAATAACAAGATTATAACTATAGAATTTCGAGACTACTAAAGGTTTAGTAAAACAACAATGAAGTATAAATGTTTAGGTTTCAAATGGAGGACGGAAGTTTTTACAATTCAAATAGAAGATAATCATAATTAAAGTGGTATAAATAGCTCACAATGCGATGCTTAAATAGTAATAAAAGTAACATAACAGATGATGAATCTTTTTCTACACTTAACGTGTCATGTCACCCAAATTTAACGATTTGTTACATTGGAGTCATAATGTTGTCCTATATATTTGTTCACATTCTGTTCCATCATTAAAAAGTTTTATTTTCTATTTGATCTTGAGTTCAAACAGCCATCCTTTGATATATAATTTTACCTAAAATTTTTTTATGTTGATTTATGACCAACATTCAGAAAAGGTGAATTGCCAATAATAAGATTTGATCTTAGGAACACTAAAGATATATCAATCTTTAAACCCTGAAATCCAAATTAGAAATTGAAAAAGTTAGATGTTATCATCCACGCAAAATAAGTATAAATTGTCCAATCTTTGAAAATCAAATAATTTTTTTTATGGACATCTCAACGTTTATCATTTTTCTAAATAGATTATATAATTAAAAAGACTAGATGTTTCTTTTAATTTTAATAGACCTTAAGTTGTGAGATGATATAATGATATAAATATTTTGTTGTTTTTGTGAAATTCAAATTAGGAAGAATTTACTGCACAACTATCCAACACAGTTAGCTCAATATCTTTTGTTGGGGAAAAAAAAAACTTAATATCGTTTAGGCCAAGGGATTAATCCAACTAATTTAATTGCTATCCTTCATTTTAACGGAATTGGTATGGACATTTATCCCATCTTTAATTATATCAATTAAATTTAAATAATTAAAAATACATTTAGTTTAACAATTCATATATAAAATAGACATAAAATCAAAGATAAAAGACTCGTTCCGTAAAAACCTAAACCGTGAAAAGCAGTTTCATACTCTGCATGCAACGCGCCTTTCCCTAATGTCTAAACCATATGCTACATAATGAAATTAATAGGGTCTAATTGTGGGTTTGAGAACCTATTGAAAAGTTAGGTTTGAATCTAAGAACATGGATAAGACTATAAACTCATGACAACAACAATTAAACTCAGCCGAGAAACGACATCATAAAACTATAAATTAATATACTAAGACACAAATTAAGGAAAAACCATGCATGAGAAAAAAAATATATATTTAAAACAATTTGAACGAGGGGTATCTTAAGTTATACTTAGTTTTATTCGTTTTTGACAAAAATAAATAAATAAATAATTGAAACTGATTGACTTACTTAGATATCAATCGACCCCACATAGAGAATCCATTTGCCCTAATTAACAACTAAGTTGACTATATATTACTTCCATTTGATTAAGTTGATCAGTTTAACTATTTAATTGATCAATAACTAATTTAGATAGATCAATTGGATTTAAATTATAAAATATTATTTAAAATAAGCTCATTCCAGGACTTTCAAATGTTTGAGAAAAATAAAAAAGGAAAAAAAAAAACTTCAGAATGAAATAGTATGATTCATATGGGGCCATTGAAGAAGGAAAATAACAAGTTGAAGCTATGGAAAAACAAGTGAGTCTTTATGCTAAGGAATGTTGGTCGCACATGCAACGCTAACCCATAAATTGATTAATTGTTGGCAGGGAATTTAATGTAGAACTTGTGATGGTTGTGTTTGGCATCAACTCTGTTCAAGGGTAAATAAAACTTTTGAAATTTGGAATTAATAAGACCTGCATTTTCCAAAAAAATGATTTTAAAGGCATGCTTCTCATTATGACTTCAAAGATCACATCGTCCGTATGCTTGTAATAAACATTAGGAGCTCCGGATCCATATTTTCAAAACCCGACTTTTTAAGGGATTCAATTTTTTAAAAAAGTGTTAAATTTTATATATTTTGTGGGGGAAATATAAACATGGTAATTTAATCGAGTGGGTTGGCTAGTATTGGTTGTTTTATGTAAAAATTTTAAATTGCATGTGATTTGAAACTTATATAAGTTTACATTCGATGTAATTATCTAATTGATCGTTTTGCTTACCACTTAAGATATGCTTTTCAGTAAATAAATGTTTAAATCATTTGAGGGCATGGTACGGAACCTTGCGAGGCCTTAACTAATTAACAAGGGTACACCGCAGACCAGTCATTATAGGCAATAGACATTGATTAGCACAGTTTCGAAATGTCGAAAGAAAATATAAATTAATGAAAAATAATAAACAGCGACGAAAGAAATTGGGAAGTTTCGTTGAGAATTTGAAATAACCCCACTAATATTTTTTTGATTTTATTTTTATAAGTATACATGCTTTAATCTTTGAAAAATAAATAATTTTTTATGAATATCTCATTGTTTATCATTTTTCTAAATTGATTATTTATTTTATTTTTAGTAAACCGTCATATATGAAATGATACAATAATATAAATATTTTGTTTTTTTTTTATGAAATTCAAATTAAGAAGAATTTATTGCACAACTACCCAATACAATTAACTCAATATCTTTTCATGGCAGAAAAAAATAATTAAAAAGAAAAACTCAATATCCTTAAGGTGATGGAAATAATATGATAAAATTCAATTACTAAACCCCATTTTTGTGGTATCAATACAATTACATCTCACTTTTAATTTATATTATTAGATATAAAATATTAAAAGCATAATTAATAGTTTAATGACTTAGATATATTAGATATAAAATCAAAAGTGAGATATTAAAAACAAAAAAGAATAGAAAAGTCCAAAAAGATAATCTACAAACATAAATACATGCATACATTCAAGTGGCCATTAGCATCAGCATAGGCATTCACTAAAATTGTATTCTTTTCCCCAAAACGGAAAAAAACTAACCGTGAAAAGCAGTTTCGTACTCTGCATTCAACGCGCCTTTCCGTATTCTCTCTCTCTTTCTCTCCGTCCTCCTCCTCTTTTTCTTCTTCTTCTTCCTCCTCCATATAGACCTCCATGCTTTACCAATGACGAACGAACTTCTCCGTATATTTCACGCACTTTCGTTGCTTTCTCCTTTCTCTGTTGGTCAGTTACCTACAGTCTCTCGTGTATGTACTTGTACGTGACTGTCCGTACGTTGCATGCGTTCCGCATTAGTGTGAAGATTTGATGGTAATGATAATGATAATGATAATGCGAGTTTTCTATCTTCTGCTTGGCAGCTGAGAAAGTTTATCCTGAAGCTCGGAGAGGTAAATCTTGTTCGAGATAGTTCTAATCTCATAGAATACTCGATACTGTCTTGATTTTTATGATTATCCAAAAATATATCTTTATTTCCACGATTTTTTTTTTTTTTTAAAGTTTATGTTCATCATTTTGTAGGCGTGATTACGATATTCTGTTTTTGCTTGTAATTTTACTTTAACTGATTTCATACTAGGTAAATGGTACCGATACTTATTAAAAGTCTGAAATAAGCAGTTCCCTGCTTTTTCGTGAAATGGGTAATCGTGCTGGAAATGAAATGTATAATCAACTCGAAGAAAAAGAAAAAAGTGCGAAGATCTTACTTACGAACTCTTAGTAAGTGCGGGAACTTGATGACAGAACATTTCATATTATACTGGATAGATTCATTTTACAAGGTGGTGAATGTATGGTCTTTAGAGACTCGTTTGTGCCAAATAGAGTCATAGATTTCATGGCATAAGATTCTTGAATGACTTAGGGTTTTCCTGTCTTTGTTTACTATGCTTCCAAGCATATGTCAACCCAATTCAATACTGATATTTACTGAATATGTTCAAAGTAAACGATGATTGAAATGCAGCATTAGAAAGGACCGAATAGGAAAGCTGCTGGATTCGATACCATCTAATGCCACAGCTCATACTGTAGTTGTGAAAGCTGTTCAAGGAATGGTTAAATGTGCATGTACTTTCAATTTTCCACAATGAAATTTAGGGTTTAAAACTTAAAACTTAAACCCGCCCAGTTTACTGTCTGTGCTTAAAAACGTAGAAACGAAATTGTAAAAACATAAATTTATACACTAATGGCCATTCAAATTCGATAGTTTCAATTCATAAAAAATAGAATAAAGGAAGAATGACTATAAAGTGCAAGAAAGGAATATACATGTACTAGAAAGTGAAATACCATTTTGCCCTTCATCTCCTTCCTTTCTTACTTGTTCTTTTTGTTTATCTATTTCAATTCATTTTTTCACTCTTTTTGTACAAATCCACTAATATCCAGATGAAAATACAAGGATTTGTAGTGCATTTATTTCTGGAATCACAATATATATATATCTGACAGAGATCAAACTTTGGTGGAGATATGTCCTGTATATTTGCTATGTACATGAATTTTAATGTCTGTATACTAGTCTAGTTGTAGGTGTTAATGATTGGCAACGTTACTGGTGACTGCCAATGATTCTGGTTAGCTAGAGAGAGAGATAGATATTATCAAGAATCGAGGAAAATGGTTTTCCTTTCTAAGAAGTGGAATTTATATTCTCTACTTTTAAATTTCATTTTTAATTGTTCTAGTCGGCCATCTAGCCTTCTGCTTGCCTTCGCAATCACCTGCGCCACTGAAATCCACAATTACTAGAATGATATAAGATTAATATAGTGCTATTCAGAATTGCAAAGCATAAGCTATAACAACCGGCAAAAAGGATATGAAAAACATTTTTTTTTTGTGGCATTCGGTTAATACTTATTTTTGTACCAATTTGACCCTCGGGAGATGACAGTAAATTTGTCTTACTTATTTGTGTACACGATACGATCCTTTTGGCAAGAGAAACCGAATGCTCTGCTGGAAATTGTAAGGCAATGATAAAAGGTGATTTTTTCCGTCCTGCAGTTCTTGAGACGTAGTATTTATTTATTTTTTCCCTTTTGGCTGGCAAATAGTATATATTACAATTTTAGGAAAGAGAATAAAACTAATTTATTTTATTGAAGGAACGGCTTGGCGTTAAGATACAGTAAGTTAGTAGTGATTACTTATTCATTGTTACTGAAACTTGATAGTTTTTCACACTGGTTCATTTGATATTGGTTATGTCGATCATCGCTGTGTTCTTTGTCTTCTGCAGAATTTTGCATATAGTACTTTACTTTTATGAGTTTGCGAGGGCTCAATCTGATAAGTTACGTGTTAATGTAGTTTTGATTTTTTTTCCCCGCTTCTCTTTTGCCACCAGAAGTTGAAAAATGATTGGATAGACAATATTTAATTCCATAGCTGCGAGGAGATTTCTGGCGTTGCTGGTTCTATCCATCTGTATAGATTTTTCAGTCAGAAGGAGTTCATGTCACATTTTGACTCCAGGAGTGGTTCTAGCCATTTTGTTCACTATAAATCCGAGTTGATCCAGGATTTTACTCTGTTTTGTGGAAGAAATGCTTCCCATCTCAGTAAGGAAGCAAGCAAGCAACCACTTGCTTCCAGGGAAGAGAGATTAGAGAATGAAAAACCGATTCTGAAACGAAATGGTATTCTGAAGATTAAAGGAAAGGACATGGCCAGTAGCTCTAAGAATGTGGCGATCATGACAGATGTAAAAGAAACTAAAAGAAAGTTCATTGATTCTTCTGTGCATCAGCTGGCAGAAAGGAAGGAGACCCGATTATCTTCGGGTCCAAGTAAGATCAACAGCATCCTTTATCGTTCAGGTCACAATTATCGATTGCCTAAACATGGTTTTAGCGACGAGAGTTATCGAAAAAGAGTGGTAGAGGCTGTCTCTATGTTTCGGGATATCTGCAATCAGCTCTCTAAGGATAAACTAAAACATGATGGGGAAATTAAAGTTAGGAGGGTCGATTGCTTTGCAGCTAAGCATCTCAAGGAAAAGAGTATGTATGTGCATGCAGGAGTGAAGTTTGTTGGACGTGTTCCAGGAGTGGAGGTTGGTGACAAATTTATGTACAGGATGGAGCTAGCAGTTGTAGGTCTCCATTGCCTGCCGCAGGCTGGTATAGATTACATTAGCGAAAATGGGGGCTCCCTAGCAACAAGTGTTGTCGCTTCGAAAAATTATACCGATGATCTTAAGAATCCAGATGAATTGATTTATGTTGGTCAAGGTGGAATGCCCAGCAGAAAGAAGCAACCAGAGGACCAAAAGCTTGTACGCGGAAACCGTGCTTTGATGAATAGCTTGCGTGAAAAGACTCCTGTGAGGGTGATTCGTCAGGAGGAGGAAGTAAAGAGAAAAGTCTTTGAATATGTGTATGATGGGTTGTATATGGTTGAGGGTTGTGAAAAGGTGCGCGCAGCCACTGGTCAGCTGGTCTTCAAGTTTTCCCTGAAAAGATCTCCTGACCAGAAATATGTTCTTCCCTGTAAGATCAAATTCTAGTGAGCTGCTCAAGACAGGAAACGGATTCATTGACAAATCAGGAATTTGGAGAATAGCCTTATTTTCTATTGTATTGTATATTTTCGGCCCATCTTGGGTTCGATGCTCATGTAAATATGCTGAGGTAGGGACAAACTAGCTGTACTGCAATCAAAATTTCTCCACGGAACTTGCTGAGGCCGCGCATTTGTAGTTCAGAGAAATTGCAAATCTTTGTAGAAACTAATGCAGCTGCTCGACTCTGTGTCCTGCGAATGACATGTTCAGAGAAATTGCAAATCTTTGTAGAAACTAATGCAGCTGCTCTACTCCGTGTCCTGCGAATGACATTCTCTTTAGTAGTCACACTAGTTTGTTGCATTGATCATCCTGCTTTCTAGTCTTGCTTTGCCCAATGGCTTTTAGATTTTGGAATAATGAAATAGCTCTGTCCCTTTCAGTTGAAGTCTCCATTGTCGGAGAAACCTTTGTTTTGCTTTTATAATCCCTGGACGAAGAAGTTGGACGAAGCGAAGCAATCGGTCGACTGCTTCCTGAAGGACACAGGAATTCCATGCACTGTGCGGAATCTCATGTATTGAATCTGCAGAGGATGAATGAGTGAGGTATCGTGCATGGGTCCCTATGGCACCGTAACTGTGAATATTTTGAAATTAGCTTTAAAAATTTTCCTAAGAAAATTCACTGATTTTCATAGTTTTACCCATCTAAAAACAAAAATTTTTCAATTTACTCCTCAAGTTCAGGTATCTTACCCAGTATGTTCATTGACCACTTGTTAAGGGGGTTGAAAGTTAGGAAAATTTCTTTAATTCACCAAAAAAATTTTACATTCAATTTTATTCCATCACTCTCTCTTAGAAGTTATTCTCTATTTTTGCTAAAATACCATTCTGATCTTCTATTGACCATCGGTCTAATCAATCAAATTGCTTTAACCAAGCAGTAATTCTTGGGATTGCTGCGAAATGTTTTATTTCATTTATGAAACCAAACGATTAATGAATCTCTATTCTTTATATATCTATAGCCTAATGATGATGCCCATGAATCAGGATAAAGGGCTATTGGCACTTTAAATATATTCATACTTTGTTATTAGTGTCGTTTTAAATACAATAAAAACAAAATAGTAATTCTTATTTCTTTATTTTATTTTAAAGAATTACAATATATTTTTACTTTAATTCGTTCTATCAACAAAAACAAAACATGTGATAAATTCAATGTCTAAGAAAAAATTTAGCTTGTTTCGAGTTTTCTTTAGTGCAAGGTTTTTGCACAAGATTAAAATAAGATGTTTACTCAAATATTTTTAATGCTTTTACATATGAATCAATTTTTCGAAAAGGCAAAACTCGGTCTATCCACTTTGGTCTAATTTTTAGTTTTATACCGTGCATATCTTTGGTAATAAGAAAAGACATGGTCACGGTTTCAAGACCGGGGCCAGCATTTTTGTCTGCTTCTCTGCTTTGCTTAACGTCGTTCTTTGTTTTCCAAAACATTCCTTTCATTACGGATCCAAGGATCCACCGGCTCTGACTTTCTCGAATATAAAACAAAGCTTTAACAGGGACGTATCGAAATCAACTCTCATCGATTTTACCGTACTTTTTTATTATCTTGATGTTTATAATTTTATTTTTACCGTAGTTAATTTATTAATTAAAGATCGTTTTAATCAAATGATATTTTTATTTATTTTTTATTGAGATAGATTAAGATTCAAATTTCTTATTTTTTATAATTAATAAAAAAAATTAGTCGATTGAACAATTTCAGTTATTGATTGGTCTTTATATTTCAAATAAATATAAATATAAAATTAGATCTAGGTAATAAAACTTTTAATTTATATGGTGTTTAACCAAAAAAAATTTATGTTGTATTTCTTGTTCGAATAAATCTAATTTTTTTTGAAAATTTTGATTTAGCTTGGTTTTTGTCTGGTAAAATTTTACAAACCTTTCCTTTAATTTTGAAATTCCACACATCCAGCTAAATTGAACTCTCAATTTAATTTAAAAAAAAAAAAAGAAAATTACATGAATGTCTATCTCCTGGCATCTATTAAGAAGTTACTAAGATAAAAGCTAATTTTTGGTTATTTTTTTTTCCTCTTTTGCTAAGTGTATAATCCGCTATATAAAACTGTAAAAATTCTTGTTTTTCGTTTTATTTTTTCCATCTTACAAATGATATGAGGGGGGAGCTTAATTACTTGGATATATTCTGGTTTACATTTTGTAAAAATAATTAGCTTTGCGAGAAACTAAGAATTTCTTTCTTATTTTTTTTTTTTTATTTGACATGTTAATATGGTTTCTTAACAAAGGCTCTATGCATCGGGGAACAAGGTCAAAGAAGGAACTTTATTATCCTTGTAATTTGATTGCAAATTTCACGAAAAACTGAGTATATTAAAAGGCATGCAACTTTCTTGTTATTGTTTTTTCTGTGTTAAATGTTGTCTTTTGTTTTTGGGTCTAAATAGATTTGTAATGAAAATTTAAACTAGAACATATCTCATTTATTAGGATTTTTTTACAAGCCTATCTATGTTTTTAATGGAATTAGTCTAATATTTCTTCCTACTTTTGATTTTATATCAATTGAATTTGAACCGTTTAACTAATTATATTTTAATGGTTTTAATTTAAATAATATAAATTAAATATACGATAAAGTGTTATGCCGATTTCATCAAAATAAAAAATAAGTCATAAAAGCTTCCCTTTTATTAATACATTTGTAAATTAAACTTGTAATCTATTCCATTCAATAAACATGTTTTATGTATAAATTGGACTTACTCATTTAGCGAATAATCTAAATCAAATATATCACAGCTATAAAGTTTCAATATAATGCTTATAAACAAAAAAATATATATTGAAAACTATAAAATAGTTTGCAAAGACCATTTTCTTTTTCTAGGATAAATAATTGTACAAATATGATGAAAAGATCACAGTTGGAGAATCCATTAATTGATTCGAACTTTAGCGTATGACCAGTTAAATATAATTTTTAAGTACATGTAATCCTAATCTTTAAGGTTTTGACCCAAACATGTTTCCGTTGAAAAGATATGCAAATCGCCAAATAGATTTGACTGTTCTATCATACAACTTGACTTGAAATCGTATTTGGAATGATGGTATATTGTAAGATAGATAGTCTTAGATATGTGTAAAGATCGATTTCAAACTGTGAATCAGCTCGGCCAAGTAGTAATTGAGTTTGAACTGTCTTCTGAACCATCGGGTTTTAAAGGCTCAAATAATTTAAAAAGTAAAAACTACCCGAACTTATAGATTAATCTATTATTGGACTGGTGGATCAATCCAACCAATTTATCTCCTTAAAAAAAAATGAAAGAGAGAAAGAGAAAGGAGCCCATTAACTCGAAAAAAAATAATAATTAGATGATATCCGTTACGTTATAACATACCAAAACTACCTTCTTTGTGATGGTAAAAAATAATTTTTTAAAAATAATATTATCAAACTAATGTAGAAGATTAATCATAAATTGATTATGTGTTAAAGATAAATAGAAAATTTAATTTTAAGTTAATGTAAATCTTTTTTATAAGATTTCTCAAATGTTAAGAACTTAAATATAGGGAGAAGATAAAATTTGAAAGGAAAAATAATAAAAAGTTGAAACTGCAATGAGTTGGAAATTAATTTTAAAAAATTAGAAATTATTAATGAATTAATACGATTTAAAAAAAAAAGAGAAAAGAGGCTACATTTAAGGAAAAAATACATAAAAGTTGGAACCACATCAAGTTAGAAATTAATAAAAAAAAATAAAAATTATTAAAATTAATTTAAAAAATTAAGAAAACGATTCAAGGGTTGGTAAACTAGTCTAAAACGGTGACTAATCAGACCGATCACGATTTAAGCTTCATCCAACCCATGAATTGATATATTTAAACCGGTTCAACCTGATGAACAAGTCTAAATAGCCCCACTTGTAACATATAAAAATTTAAAGGAAATATTACTAAATTGTGTCAAGGCCATCAGTGGTATGAATATGAATATTAATTTTCTATTGAGATGAATTAAGTTTGAATATTTTTCTATTTTAAGTTGTAATATGTAATATGATTAGAAGAAAAAAAATGCAACTAAATTTTATAATTATCACTATGTTTGGTAAGTTTTTAGGGAAAAAATAATGAGAGTAAATGAATAGAAAAAAAAAGTAAGGAAATAGAGAGGAAAAAAAAAATCCTGTTTTTGTTTTTGTATTTGAATATATGACATGATTTGAGCAAACCTGTCTATTTTCGTTAGTTGATTTATAAAAAAAAAAAAAAAAACGTATTTAATGCACAATATTGTTGTCGTTCTTATTGAATAAATATAGATTTTAAGGTGTTTTTTTAGCTTCAGCATTTTTCCACTCATTGGGAAAAATATAAAAAAGTTTTTTCCACTCAGTTCCACCAATATGAAAGTGGGAATTTTTCTATTTTTTCATTTCCTCTCGTTATTATTTTTAATTACTCACCAACCAAACATCCCATTTTCTATTTTATCTATGTCTAGCCCTTCGTTGTTAAAAAACAACGGAAACAAAAGTCTCCTTACAAAAGGCGATGATGTCTTCTTTCATCATTTCTTCGTAGTGTCCCTCACTCACTCTTTCTCTCTCGTTCTCTTCTCCTTTCCTTGTCCTAGTAGCCTCCCTGGCTTGACTCAGGTACGCTTCTTGAAGTCATCATCGAGCTAATTGCTTTCCTTCTCCTTTCTATGTCTAATCATTTCGAAAACCTAATTCTCTGTCTTCGAATTCACAATCAAACCAACACAATAGTATCATATGTAATTGCTTGATTCCCCTTTATTTTCTTAAGTAATTATCAATTAGGTCTTTGTTATTTTCGTATCCGATTAGTTTTTGTTTTGATTTTGATTTTGATTTTCTTATGTTAGGATGGACCCAAGATTGGATTTTTATTTGTGGATGTTCGGTCGAGTTTGATATGTTTGTTTGATTGCAGTTTCAGTACCAGTTGTATGTTTTATTGTTATCAAATAAGAAACTTGGTAATGTTTATTCCCGCAGAAAACATTTTTTAGATTTTTTTTTTTAAATATTTGTTATAATTGAAGCTCTGTAATTGTCAAATATTCTAGTAATCTATATTCCGCAGAATGATAGATTTTCGTGGTTTTGGTGGTGGAAGACATTATTACTGTATAAGCAACCACCATGGTGATGGTGTTTAACCTCCACAAAAAATATCAGGAAAATGATTTTTTTTTTTTTTTTTGCTCTAACAGACATTGTTTTCCATGTTTTTATTGATATTTTGCATGATGGGTAAACTCTAACACCAGCCATCGCCTGGCACACCATCAGTTACAGCTAAAAATCATTAGTCATCGTTATTTGTTGAGATCACTGCAAAGGTAGTTGACAATTCTGTAACTTTAATAATAAAAAGGGGATTGAAAAAATCTGGGAAATGGTTTCCGCAGGACAAAGACACCCATTCAATTAGGAAAGCTTGTGATTGTAGTTATTTATTGAACTGCAATTTATTTTGAGATTTTGTGATTAGACGAACATGTGATGAACTGTGGTACATTTTCCTGGCCATTTGGCTAAGATAGGGTGTGGTTCCTATTCTTATGAGTTTTAGTAACTTATACATGATCCATCACTCCATATGATATTAATTTAATCTTTTCATGGGGGAGAGTCCACTGGCTGTAAGTACTTTTTTAGTGGAGAGTCCTGTAGCTTGTTGACCGGTCTTGTGCATCGCCTAGGCATTGGACACCAGCCTTGCTCAGGTGCTACCCACCGGTGCTGAAAAAAAGATACCTGGGTATGGTTAATTGACATGCTAAGAGTGTAAGTTGAAGCTTTTATTTGTGGCCATTTTAAGGTGTGACATAGCTGTTTTCTTTGGTTCAATGCTGCCTTGTTTTCTGGAGAAGCTCCAGCTCCTGGATTTTATATGTGGATTTAAGATTTGATGAGTACTTGAGTAAAGGTAGATTTAGATAAATCCTTCTTTTTATGATTTATTACGAACTTGATTTGCTTTTTGAAAAGCATTGGAGCCATGGCTACAATTCACATTTTGTCTTGATTGGGTTTGATGTTTGTGTTAGTTTCTACTGATACTGGAAATTTTTGACCCAAAAATAAAAGAAAGCACACAAAAATCAAGACAATGTTGCAAGTAATTAATTTAAATAACATAATTATTTATTTATTTTTTATATTAAGATAAGATGTTTTGTGCGGTGTGACTTTTCTGTAAGTGTCTTCCATACCATAACAAAATCAGATTCTGTTGTGTTGTCTTACCAATTGTTACTCCTGATTGGAGCCCCTATATTATACTCGTGTTCTGTTACCGGTCATCCTTGAACCTTTTCTCCTTTTTATTGTTATTTCGGTGCAAAAGCTTTTGGTTCTTGCATGCTGATGAAATTTATTAATTTGCTGTATTGTTGAAGGCATTAGACTTGGGAGAAAATGTACAATGGAGAGGATACGCATTGGTGCTACCAATGTAGTCAGCCATTTGGGCTTCAAGGGCAAGAAGTGATCTGCCCTCACTGTCATGGAGGTTTTGTGCAGGAACTCCGTGAAGTGCAGGACTCACGATCGGAAGATTACTTTACACCTAATGGAGGCGGCATTCCTCCAGCCTTGCCACATATGCTTGATGCAATGTATGCTTTAATGATGGAAGGTGATATGGAATCTAGAAGTAGATTTATGGGATTTATTGGTTCCATTATGAGAGAGGCAGCTGCTCATAGAAATCCTAATTTTGAAGTCAGAGGACGATATCGCTCCATTCCTGAAACTAGACGTCGTGCCATTCCTCCAGATGAATTTATGGATTATCATAACCAAATGCCACATTTTGCTCTTTCTCGTGTTGACCAAGGAAGTAGATCTAGGCCACTCAACTTCGATGAGTATTTCATGGGTTCCGGGTTAGAAGAACTAATTCAGTTGCTTTCATTGAATGACCGAAGTGGTGCTCCCCCTGCACCTCGTGCTGCAATAGATTCAATGCCCACCATCAGAATCACACAATCACATCTTCGAGAGGATTCACAGTGCCCTGTCTGCAAAGATGAATTTGAGTTGGGTGCAGAAGCAAGAATGATGCCATGCCACCATATATATCACTCTGACTGTATCGTTCCTTGGTTGGTTCAGCATAATTCATGCCCTGTCTGCCGCTATGAGATGCCTGCTCATGGGACCAGCAGTGATCATGATGTTGGAAATCCGAATGGTCCAAGTGGAGGCAATGGGAATGGTATTGGTCCCGCTGATGGGGATGATGGCAGGCAGAGTAGGGGAAGGAGAAGCCGCTTATCTTTTCTATGGCCTTTTAATTCATCAAATTCGCATGCTAATCAGTCTAGTCAACAAGGAGGGAACAGTTCATCATATGTTTATGACCCAAATCATGAAACCGGTTACTCCAGATGGGAATTCGATTGATAAGTGCTGTCGTTCTATTTCAACACAAGACAAGAAATAGAGAGTATACTAGTCGTACCAAAGGTTAATGTACTGTATTGTGTGTGCATTTCATATCTTAGTAACACTGAAAGGTGTCTCATGTTTGTGGCATAAGTTGCCTTGCTGTAAATGTTTATTCTCCTTGATTCTAGTTTCCTCGAACTACTTTGGTTGGATACATGGAATTAATGCTGATATTTTGCACTGTCCAACTTATACTAAATACGATGATACTTTGATATGGTATCTGTTGCTATTCTCATTAGCTTGTTGGGAGCATATAGCCCGTCTTATCATTAAAGAATCGATAGTTTTCCGGATTTCCTAGCTCTACTTGGTGTATTCCTCTAAGTATATGCCTCTTGTTTCTTTGGCCTTAAGGATAACAACCCATGTTTTTTCAATAACGGCCCTGCAAGGTGATGCTATCCGTTGAGATGCATTGTCCTTCATATGAATTGCTTCTTGGTAGTGGCGGATCCGGGATTCCATCCAAGGAAAGGCAGGCTGCACAAGGAAGGTGAAAGCCATAAGGTCTGCTCTTATCAGACATGCAACTTTACTGCTATAAGATAACTTGGAATGCACCTATGAATATTTCAGGGTTTTTGAGATAAGAGAAGCAAGACTAGTGTGTGCTTCTTCACGATTAGTGATTATGCAAATGAAATTGCAATTTGCACCTTACTATCAAAACATTGATTTAAGAGTTGCAAATATATGTATATATGTGGAGTTAATCTCGCCCGCTATTTGGCACGCTTACTTATGAAAATACTAAATTGAGAGAAAGAGATGAAAACTATGTAGGAGTTTAAATGCCTCCAAAGCTTTTGACCTTCTGATTTATTCAATAGTATCATCCTAGGAAACTGGAAATACACCATGTGAGGCTTCGTAGAAAACTAGTAGAAAACCGTGCTTCAGGTACGGATATTATTTTTGTAGATAATCCTAATGAGTTTTAAAGAAGAGGCAAGCCTTCCCTCCGACACAGGAGCTTCTGTTCTAGTGCCTTGTGCAAACCATGTGTCTAAATCTATAGACGCAACGTTATCAGGCGGGCATGTTTCACTTGTGTGCTGAATCCGTCTCACCCTTTCCGAGGTCTTAGAAGAAACGATGTGGTGGGAAAGTATGAGATTGGCTTGAAGAGAGCGAAAGGAAGTTATAACAAGACAATCTTGGAGTTGATTACAAATAAGAGTTCATCAGTAAATTGGATTTACGCCACATAGACTTTGTTTACTAAACAGATTTGTAAACAGGTTGGGCAAAAAACTCATATTGGACAAATTTATAAAGGGTCTAAATGGGTTTACTTTACTTTTTAATTGTGTCTGAACAATTTTGATAAATGATTGGCGGATCTTATTAAATTGCTGGCCCTAGCTTATACAATCGCGGCAGTGCCAACTTGAGAGATCCAAGTCCAACTTGAAGATTCTTTCTACCCAAATTCAATCTCAAATGATGAAACAATTAGAGATGTGCACGTGTATTGTAACTTATAGGTTAATTCATTTAATCTGTTTTGTAAATGAATTCAAGTCAAACCGTTTAAAAAATAGGTGAAATAAGTTTGACTCATTTAGTTAGCAGGTTAAAGTAAGTTAGCTTAAATAGGTTTATTAAACATATTTATGCTTTTGGTTCGTGAATCGATCTATTTAATTTTATTTTAAAACGAGTTTGGATTAAGGTATTTGAGTTCATGTAAAAAATAGATTAAATAAGCTCGATTCGTTTAATTAATATATTAGACTAGATTGATTTATTTAACTTATTTGTATACTTCTAAAAACAATACTTATATTCTAATCAACAGTAAATATTAATTTGTAAATACTATCATTAAATTCGGATTAACTTATTTGATTTAATTTGATTCATTTTAATCCTTTTACAAAACTTATTTTAGTCATCTTTTTAATCTTTATTGATATTATCCTAAGGTACAATCTTATTGACCGGGGGGTTAAATCCAGTTGTCATAAAACACCATCTGGTTTTTACTCTTATATCTTTTATTTTAACCAATTTCATCGCCGGTGGACCTTGCGGAGTGGGTTTCACCACATTGTTGGGTGTTAGCCAAAGTAAAGACAAAAGAGAATTGAACTAAAAAACCTTCCTACACCCAGCAGATTGATTCCTTCATGCCTCATGCTGCACAAATCTCAAACACACTATATTTACACTCCGTCTACTAGATGTGTTACTGTATCACCTATCATCTTCTTCCCTTGAAAATTTGAACCTTTTTTTTCCATGAATTAGAGATTAATTAACCAAAGCTTCAAGATTTCTTCAAAAATGGTTCCACCCATGTCTTTATCTCAAATTTATTGTACAAACATCAGGTACCCATCTCCCAGTTTCTCTTCAAAATCCAAAATTCAACAATCTAAGCTATGTTACAGACCAAAATTTCAGTTTAGGAGACACCCATTTGTTAAAGCTATGGTTTCTGATTCAACAGCCAGTAAAAGACAAGTTGAGGTTAGTAAAGTTTGTATCTTTATTTTTTTTGTCCTTTTGAATTGGGTTGCTCAATTTGGTTGTGGGTTGTCGTGTCTAAAAGGTGTTTGATGTATTGGGTTTTGATAGGTAGTGTATGACCCCGATGAAAAGATCAATAAATTGGCCGATGAAGTGGATAAACAAGCTCCTCTTTCAAGGCTCACTCTGTTCTCACCTTGCAAGGTTGTGTTTTATTTCCTTTTTTTCCCTTTTTCACTAATTTAGGTCGGTTCCGTTAACTAGTGCCCAGACACTAAAATGAGTTTCCAAAAAGGTTCCATCTTTTCTGCCCAATTATACACTTTATGGAAAAGCAATCATATGAAATGTTGAAAAGGTTTCTGCTTTTGGCTGCTTCGGAAAGTCGTTAACATTTCCTATTTAATATATATAATAACTCATTTTTTTCTGATATCAGTATCTTTCTATGGAGTAGGTAAATGTATTCTTGAGGATTACTGGAAAGAGAGAAGATGGGTACCACGATTTGGCTTCACTGTTCCATGTAAGTATATTTAAATTAACTTTTTTTTTTATCTTTTTTTCCCTTTTTTCTTTTTTTGGCTTGAATTCCATGTTCATAATCTTGTTTAATGTCAGACATCTGTTTACTATCGCAATTAGGGGTGGTATTGCATTAGAAATGATTTTTGTCCAGCATAAGATGGTATTTTGTGTGTGAATTTCATGTCAAACTATATGTCAAGGTTAAAATAGTACAAATCATTCAAGCATTATAAATGAAATTATACTTGAATGGTGTCGATTTGCAATATATTCTAGTTAGAAGTATCATGATGGTGCAATCAAGCTTGAATTTGTATTTATTGTCATGTCAGAATTTCCATCCGTAATTGCAAATGCTTTGGTTTTAGACATGCTTTTGTGGTTTTTGTGTTCTCTTCCATCCTCAAATCACTAACAAACTAATGTCTCCAGGTGATAAGTCTGGGGGATGTAATCAAGTTCTCTTTGTCACCATCACAAACAAAGGATCGACTATCAACCAATGTGTCAGGTGTTCCTCTTGATGATAAAAATTTGGTGAGATTTGTTTCTTGTCTTGTTGAGAAACTATGATTTGAATTACCCACAGAGTTGGTAAATTGATCAAATATTCTACATGAATCCTGATTAGTTTCGGGGATGCTGTGTTTTGCTTTGGGGATTGTTATGGCTTTTGTCTTCCCTTGGCAGATAATTAAAGCACTCAATCTTTACAGGAAAAAGACCGCCTCTGACAAGTTTTTCTGGGTAAGAAGCAGTCCATGACACTTTTCATCTTTTCAGACATTTTAGAAACTTGACGTGAATTTTCTGTCACTCATTGCATTCTGTGATGGCAGATCCACCTTGACAAAAAAGTCCCTACTGGGGCAGGACTTGGGGGTGGAAGTAGTAATGCTGCCACTGCTCTTTGGGCTGCTAATCAATTCAATGGGAGTCCTGCAACTGAGAAAGAACTACAAGAATGGTCTAGCGAAATTGGTTCTGATATTCCTTTTTTCTTTTCCCATGGAGCAGCATATTGTACAGGTCGAGGTGAAGTATGTTTCCCATATCCTTCAATGAATATATGAATTTGCATTTTTTCTAAGGACGAGTTACAATAGTCAATTGTCTAGTTCATAGATTCAAGTTTTTCTAACTGTCATATGCAATTGCCCGTTCAGATAGTTCAAGATCTCCCTCCTCCAATGTCTTTGGACCTACCAATGGTTCTCATAAAGCCGCAGGAGGCATGCTCCACTGCTGAGGTTTACAAGGTAACATAAAGCGTTGGGAAGGGAAAAAATATCTAACCTATGCTCGTTCATTATGTGCTAGCTCACGTTAATATTTGAGTTGGAATTATTCTCACCAGCGGCTCCATGCTGATCAAACCAGTAAGGCTGACCCTTTAACATTACTCGAAAGGCTCTCTAGGGATGGAATATCTCAAGATGTTTGCATCAATGATTTAGGTAGAAAGCTATGTAAGCAACTATTTCTGTTCAAGTTTTTCCATTAATAAGGCGCTTGCTTCATCATATGCATCTGATCCACTCATACTTAATGTTGAAAATTTGTTGGCTGAACAAATCATTATAAGAATTAGCTTATTCCCACTTGACATAGGAAAGAGTTTGGGCTGGATAATATGAAATGCAATCTTTTTGCGATGCCAATTGTAGATTGGAATGCTTAACTCACAAATTTTGCTTGTGTCTGCAGAACCTCCAGCATTTGAAGTTCTACCGTCACTCAAAAGGTTAAAACAGCGTGTCATGGCTGCAGGACGTGGACAGTATGATGCTGTGTTCATGTCAGGAAGGTATACGTGCTGCCTTCATAAGTTGTGCAGATCGATGTTGATGCCTTACATTTGCTCATATTCTCTTCATAGATTTGTAGGAAGTAACAATAAAATTTGTCACAGTTATTAGAACCTCATTTCCCTCTAAGTTCTGATGCTTTTTATGCAGTGGAAGCACAATCGTCGGGATTGGCTCCCCAGATCCTCCTCAGTTTATCTATGATGACGAAGAATACAAGGATGTATTTTTGTCAGGTGAGCAGCTCAACCAGTACCAGCCTGTTAGATAAATGATTCTTCATCATACTGCAAAAACTATTGACATTTATATGAATTTTTACCACAAAGCCACCCAGCTTACCTCGAGTCTAACATGTAGCCTTAACCTATTTGTCTTTTACTTCTTATTCATCATCGGAGTTACCAAAAATTGTTGATTTGTGTAATATCAAGCCTGGTTTGGTACGTTTCATTTATGATACAACAATGCACAACAGCCAAACACAAGCATTATTAAGATTATGCGGCATTGGTTTTATGGATCCTATTTTGCCTTTGCACCCTATCTTATATATGTTGTATCGGGTTTTTATCGATACTCTCAACACCTTTTCTGGTCTGCCTCCCTATTTTTCTTTTTATATTAGTAGTGAATCTGAAATATATTTCAACGTGCAGAGGCAAAGTTTCTCTATCGGGAATCCAATGAATGGTACAGAGAACCGGCTTCAGGGACTACATGTTATTCACCTGAGCAGTTCTCTTAAGACTGGCATCACGCGAAGCCAGACGATCCGAATAATTGGAAAATGTAATATACATTAGTTTTTCCTACAGGTTTTCCATGTTAGAGAGAAAGGAAGAAAGAAAGAGATTTTCTTTGGCCAAGTAAATATTTTGTTCCACAGAGCACTCTTGCTCTCTTGTATTGCCAAAGCTGTAATCAAATGCCGATGTACATGCCATTTTGTGCCATTAACTTCCAATGTTGCATACCCAATAGCAGTTAGCGTAGTTCTGGTGTTTCATATGGAATTTATTTTTTTTTATTTTTTATTTTTTGGGCTGTCTGCCTAAACCTGGGGCGGATGTAAATGCCATAACAAAACATTGTAAAAAAAATATCTAGAGAAATCTATACAGTATTGGTGCTTTACTATGAACGTCAACCACTAAGTTTTATGATTGGCGTAGTACTGATATTGGAAATTATGTCAATCAATCAATATCCAAGCTTCGAAACAATTTTTCGAGTGAAAAGCTTTGTTGTGAATTAAATATGAAGTACTCATATAATAATTAAAAATTAAAAAAAAAAAAAAAAAAAAAACGTGAGAGGTAAAACAATTCCCGGGTCGTTTGTTCGATTGGTTAATCAAGCATGGGCTAGGTCATATATTTGCCGGTTTTGATTACCAGGAGTGATGACTTTAGGTTTCATTGCCATCATTTTACGTATATGTGTTTTCATTATATTCCTAACCAATGTTCAACTAAATTTTTGAAACTTTCGTATTGGCACGGTTGATTTTTCAAGTGACCCTCCCAGGGAGTTTTGAAATTCTTACCATCCCTTTATTTCCTTAATTACAATAAGCTCAAATAGAATTTTTATTTATTAGGAATGAAATAAAACTATAAAAACCTATTACATTATTTAGTTTGATTAAAGTATCTAAGGATTATCTAAATAAAGAACGTAAACGACTATATTTTCCTGATTTTTTAGAAACTCTAATTGCTATTCTTATCAACACCAATGCCCACACATCACTCTCTCTCTCTCTCTCTGCCCCCACCTACCCGATCAATCCCCTTAATATTGTGGTCGCTATTAAACTATGGTTTGGTCCCAATGAACCATTGTGAGTTTGCCATGGTGTGTTGATATGGTTTGACAATGGGAGGATGCAGTAGGTTTGAGCCACTGACATATGATGGGTTGAGTGATGAGAGGTTTTGGTGAGGACATTAGTCCATGCAATCAAGACCTAAGACGTAGTTGAAGTTTGACACTGTTGAAAGGAAGCAACTAAAGCGGTTGAGAGATGCATAACTAGAATGCACGTCTGTGCACCTTAACTATGCGCATTTGTATGGCCTATGGTTTTTTAGTACACAACCATGCAATTATTTCTATCCTTAGGAGATGAATTATTTCATATCATTTAGACTTGCTTTATATAATTTATTAGAAGTTGTATTGTTTTCATTTTCACCATTAGCCTAGGGTTTCTTTTTGATAATATAAATAGTCTCTTATTGATTATAACAAACATAGTTAAGCTTTTGAGAATGAACTATTAACAAAGTTTGTCTTGAATATTTTATGTTCTTTATAGATCTTAGCAATTCCAACAAAATTATGGCATTGTCCCTTTGTTATCGTATGTAACATTGGTAATTTGATTAACAATTCATTGTCAAAATTTCATTAATGACTCTAATTAATTCCTATTGCTGTACGTTATATTGATCATACCATTTAGTCACAACTAGTTGGATTTACTCTTCATGAGTCATATCAGATAGTATCCTGTGTATACTCTTTACTTTTTAATTTGTACCTATATAGGAAAATCTAAAAATATTTCCTTTTTGCTATTTGAAACCCTAAATTCCATGAAAGTTATGAACTTTATCTTGTTGCATGACACTGATGAATGCACCTAGATTCATCATGAACCTTTTATGTTCTTTCTAGATCTTAGCAATTCTATCTTAGAATTATGGAACTCTCCCTTTGGTAGTTAGATTATTGTGCATAATATTGGTAATTTGATTAATAATTCGTCATTGAAATCTTGTGAGTCATGTCAAAATGTCTGTAACAACTCTAATTAATTCCTATCATCATGTGTTACATCAATTGTAGGATTTATTCACAACTAGATAGATTTACTACTCATGTGTCATATCGAATAGTACTTATCAATGTCCTTTATTTTTCAATCATTTTATAAACAACAAATAATTTTTTTTTTTGGTTTTTATAATCTCTAGAATCCATAAAAAGATTGGATGTTTATCTCATTATGCAACATTGACAAATGCACCTAATTCATCTCTAGGTCTGAGGTACACGCTATTAGTAAGTTCTTTGTATCTCATCTTATTGAACTTTGCTGTTGATCAATATTCTATTGCTCTGATTAGAGTGGTGATTATGCATATTTAAGGTTTATTGTTTTTGAAAAAAAAAAGAGTAGTAGTAGTAGTAATAATAATAAATTATAGAGCATTGTGAAGTAGTCAACACAATTTTAGAAAGGATAGCGTGTGTTCCTAAAACATAGAGTGATAAAAATAGACCATTATTGGAAATATAGAAAGATAAAAAGAAAAAAAGAAAAAGAAAAAGTAGGCAATGGGTGCATTAAAAGGACAAGTCAAAAGGGACTTAGATGATTTGATAAGGAGTATAAAGTCTAGGACTAATGAAGATAGCTAAGTAAAATGTAAGAGATGCTTGGGTTAAGGGAATTTTATGTAGTAGTGTCCAAATGAGCATGTAGTGGTTTTCTTGTGATTATTGAAAAGGATGAGATGAATAAGTTCAGAAATAATGTACAAGAGCAAATTTCCACATGCAAGATAAAGATGAAACTTGAAAGTTCAAAAGAGAAACTAACCCAAAAGAAACACTTTAGGTGCTTAAGACATGGCCATTATGTTGTTTGGTGTCTAACTTGTCAAGTCATACACTAAATTGTAGCCAAGTGTGAAGTATTAAGCTAATATTCAAGGGGAGGGTGAGGGGAGGGGAGAGGGGGTATGAATTGAGTATTAAAGATAAAATAAGCTTCTTTTTTAAATTAAGCAATAAATTCAATAATGCATATGAACAAGATAATGAGATAACAACAATAAATGTGAAATTCAAAAGAGATAAGAATAAGGAAGATCAAACTTAGATATAATGTGGAGATTGGACTACCTTCTACTCTCTATGGATACACAATACCTTTAACCAAAGACATTTCACCACTTTTATTATTCATCAATTGAATACTCTAAAAGCTATGCAAATACTCAATATATCTCAATCACAATCACACAATCATAAGTAGATAATAATCTCTCAAGTGTAGTGCTTTTCTCTTTATATTTTTACAAGAAGTATACTCACAAGTACTGCACTATCTATCTTTCTTAATAAATTGCAAGTTAATTTACAAAAGACATATTAGATGTTATTAGGCCAAAGAATGTAAGAAAATGTTTGTAAGTTGCAGTAGAATATCAATTCTTGATTGTCCAGTTGAGCATTTATAACATCTCCAATAATTTTTCTCCTTATAATGTATTTAATGCTCCAATGGCTAGTTGAATTACAGTTGCTATTGAGTTGGTTCAACCCCCTATCATCAAGCCAATTTAACCCTCTATCATCAAGTCAATAGGCTAAAAGTGTACCGACTCCAACATTATCTAGCTTACCGTTAAGTTGGCTTGAAGAACAGAAGCTATCTAACTTTATTTTCTAAAGTACTATACCATCAAGTGATAGTTTAGAATTCTACACTTCTTTTCTGATTTCGTATTACAAGCACACAACACAACCATGCAAATATAATAGTCTTTTCTAAGATTCATTGATGTAGTTTAAGTCCACTAGAATTGAATAAGGAGTTAATTGATATTTGGAGAGTTTGCAAATTAAAACTCAATTTTAAAATCAACTCAATATCAATTAATTAATATAAATCTTGGTGTTGTTCTCATCAAAATCAAACTATGAATCTTAAGTTCAACAGAATGTAGTTAGCTGTTAAGGTTAAATAAGAAGAAGCCCCTTACAACAATGAAGTAAAATCTGTCCAAACCATTACATAGGAGGAGACTAGGGATGTAGAGTGATCGATAGAGGAAGAATGATACCAACTCGACGACATGCTAAGCTTTGGATTACGTGGGAGGCTTGCTCACGAGCTCTACGTGAATGGATGACTCGTTTATGTGCTCTGTTAGTGCTGAACAACCTACCTTGCTCTGTTAGGTCTGTCCTGTTATGCTGAGCATGCCCCCGCTTTACCTTGACTAAGCCTTCCCACAGACTTATTATGGCAATATTGAAAGACCCAGCATGCTCTACAAGTTTTGTCCTAGGCTATTATTTGTGCCCTACTTTGCTAGGTTTTCCTTGCTATACTTGGTCCATTTTGCCCTACTATGATTGACTTTATTCTATTTTGCCGAGTTTACTCCAATCAACTATATAAGACCATCCTATCCTACCTGTCTACTCTATTTTATCGAGATTGATTTGCTTGACCAAGTTTGTTCGGCTAAGATCAACTCGATCATAACAAGGTTACCCTGCCATTCTATATTGATTTGGCTGCACCAGGACATATTCAACAGGTGGACCATGTCCACGCTAGATTAGCCTAACCATGCAAGGTCGACTACTATCATATCAACTTAGCTACTGCCATATCAGGTCAGTTTAGCTATGCGAGGTTGGCCCTGGTCTTGTCAAGTCAACCATGGACATATCAAATCGACTCGGACAAAACAGGTTGTCCAGAATCAAGTTTATTCAAATCACAACTCCAAGTCTTTAATAGCTCCTTAGAATCAAATGTCAACCCCTCACTTGAAAATCTTATGTAACTACCCATTTTACTTATATTATTTGGATTTCCCTTTTTCTTGTATTTTCGCTTAGTTGTCATCCATGTTTCATTTGTAATTACTATAATGCCACTAGAGCATCCTTTTATTCATTTATTTACAACTTTACCCCTTTGTATAAATAGAACACTTTTATAGGGTTTAAGGAGATTTGAACTTTAATGAAAAACTCTTGAGTCTTTTCTTTTGGAAAGTTCTCCTCTATCCGCTCTTATCAATCCCTTTAGTATGGTTTTACAGTACGTCATATTTGTAGAGTTAATCCGCTAAATCATTGACTTTTCATTTACTTTTTGAGCTTTCTATAAGCTCGGATCTACCCCTTGGTTTTCACATGATATTGGGCTTGTGTGTTCAATTGTGAATCTGTATCAAAGAACTTGTAGAGAAGAGGGTAAAAGGACTTATAGTTGATGATTAGATTGAGAGAGTTGGGAAAAATCATGTAGATCACTTCAACATTTTAAAAGTTATGGAATTTGAGAGGCTACAACAATTTGAGGGGATTTTTTCATGAATCCAATTAGCAACGTTATGTAGTTATATAAAATAAGCAATCACCAAGGGAAGTTCATGAATTACACCGAGAAGGTTCTTTTCGAGTGCACATGGGCAAGGATAATTCAAATTTAGCTGAGTTATTCCATTTTATTTCACATTGGTTTTTATAGACTAATGTTTGATCTAGGACAATTGCCAGTCTAAGATTCAAGTTAAATCTTCTCTAAGAGAAGGCCTTCTTTTTTTTTTTTTTTTGTTGGGAAGGGTGTGTATATGTATGTTATGATGAGGACATGTCTATGCTTAGATAGTCTTCGTACTCACCTAGCACCTTGGATAGCGAAAGAGAGAGTGATTGCATACAGAAAGGAAATATAATCAAGAAATGGGACATAGTTTAAGTTTTGTAGTTAAAAAGGAAGAATTTAAAAGGGGTAAAGAGATGTACAACTAGAATATATGCCCATACACCATAACCGTACACATTTACATAGCTACACTTCTTAAGTACATGACCGTATACTTATTCTTAACCTTAGGATATGAATTATTTTATATCACTTAGACTTATTTTATGAAATTTATTAGAAGTTGTATTATTAACATTTATGTCATTAGCCTAGGATTTCTTTTAGATAATATATTGTCTTTTATTGATTGTGACATATAGAGTCAAGTTTTTGAGAATGAATTACTGACAAAGTTTGTCGCGAACCTTTTGTGTTCTTTCTAGATATTAGCAATTCTATACTAGAATTGTGGTATTCTTCCCTTGTTAATTAGATTCTTATGCGAAACATCAATAATTTGATTAATGGTTCATTATTGAAATCATTGTAGGTCATATGAGAATTTTTTTAGTGACTCATATTAATTCCTATTGTCGTATGTTACCTCAATTATAAGATTTAGTTGCAACTAATTTTATTTACTATCCATGAGTCATATCAAATAGTATCTTATCCATACCCTTTACTTTTTCGTCATATCTATACAGAAAAATCTAAAAATAATTCCTTTTCGCTATTTACAACCCTAAATTCCATGAAAGGTCTAATCTTTATCTTATTGCACAACACTAATGTATGTACTTAGATTCATCATAGGCCAAGGTCACATTAAGTATGGTTGAGTGAGTGAGAATGATGTTCAAGCCATTCATGGTTTCATGGTGTATGTGGTCTAATGCGTTTCAAGTTATGGTAAGTCATAGTGTATATGGTTTGGTACGTAAGTTTAAGCTACGATGAGTCATGGTATGTATGTTTTGACTATAAGGAATTTATAAGATTTAAGTTTGAAGCATGTCTTACGATTTGGAATAAGAATTCGCAAAATTAAGTTTTGGTCTTTATGATTGTAGATGGTCATTTCGATGATTGGGTTTTTTACCCTAATTTAACGCTATTGACCGATATCTTGGGTAAGTGATAGAGCTTATGAAATTGGCCTGTTTATGGATGTTTTAGGAAGATCTAACTTGGTAGGCTTAGAACGAAGATCACCAGATTAGATTTTCCACTCTTAGCTTTATTTAGTTGTTTTGCATACGAAAAGTAGATTCAAAAGCGGTCTTTTCGAGCTCATTTGACTTTATTGGGCTTAAAGAAGCTTAAGTGTGCTTCAAGCTTATTTAAAGAGAGAATGTGCTTCTTTTAATTATCATAAACCTTAAGGCCATATTTAAGCCTATGAAGACTAAAGGAGGAGAAGCTTCAATAACAAGCCTAAATCTCAACTATTCATCTTAAAACTATCCAACGGATAATATTGACCTCCAAACTTTATAAATAGAAAGCTTCTCTTCCCATTTGATTCATTTGGAGCATTGATAAACTTAAGAAAAACATTGAAGCTCTATCGAAATTACTCTACAAAAGATCAAAGGTCAACTCATCTTCGTGTGTCCTATAATATAAATGCGTTTTTAATATTTATATCTAAATGATATGTATATGTATATATACTTTAGGTTATGATTTAACCTAATTCTTCCCATATACATAATAGTTATTATTAATTCATCCTAGGTTAGTTTAGAGTTTGGTTTCCAAATCTAGTTCTGATTTAGATTCTAAAGCGGTTCCAATTAAGGATATTATATGTAAAGCCTAAAAATATAATCCGAACACCAATGTGAAATTCATCACATTAGTTTCACATTAGGCTCAAGTATCCTAATTATCACTTTAAATCCTAAATCGATATTATATTCTTTCCGGTATACTTAAACCCTTATTAGTATATTGAATTTATTATCAATGTGAGAAAATTTTACATATTTCATATAAATACCTAAATTTAAGTTTCCTACCAAATTTATTATATATTCCTATTATTAATATAATATCAATTTTTATTTTAATATTTTTTATTTATTATATTTTTAATTTTTCATATTGTGTATTATTACCTATTATATACATAATACACACATAATATTTCTATTATTCAAAATATCATTTCTAAACATCAATTAACATTTCAAAATATCTAAATTCATCCCAAATCAAATTTTACACCTAATTACCCTAAATTTACAAAACTAATTTAAAATTTACTATTTTTCCCTATTACATATATACTACATAATATCTTAATAATTACATTTAACACCCTAAATGCTATAAATATCATACTTCATCAAATTTTAACATCCTAAAATATGTAATTATGTACTAAATAAGTAATTACCATTTAATTACTTAATTAACAAAAAATAACTCATTTTATGCATCATTTTAAGGCCTAAAAATTATTTAAAAATTTAGAAAATTCATTTTTGAAAAAGGGCTTTGTGTCACTATTCTATATCACCTAAGTAGTTTACATAAAAATTTTGAGTCCAAAACTATACTTTTAAGCCTATTTATTTCTAACTCGAATAAAACTTGAATTTGTATGGTTTTTTAAGAATAGTATATTTCTAGATACAAAATCATCAAAATAAAATTTTTCCCTAAATCTACATACTAAAATATTTCAGAATAAAAAATTTCATAATTTTCTAATAATATTTAATATTTTTACAAAATTATACAAAATCGGTTAGAAATCGAACTCATTTGTGTGGGTAGCTCAAGCCACCAAGGCCTTGTCAGCCAATCCAGGCATTGCCACCATCTTATGATGGTGGTGATTGTCTATTCTCAGGTTGTTATTAGGTGTTAGTTCTCTTTTATGACCCTAAATTTGTGTAATTTTTTTTGTAAACCCTAATTCCTCTTCTTATTTTGACTCTCTCTAATTTTTTCAACTCTTAACAGACCAAATGAGCTTTTGAATTTTTCTTGCTATTTATAGAGCTCTAGAGGAATTATAATATATTAATTTGACTAGACATGGATCTTATCCTCTTCCAAATTTCCTTTTTTGTTGTTATAATTTATTTGGCTAATTTTTTTCTTTCTTTCCTTGGTTACCAAGACCTATTTCTGGACTTGTCCTTAATTTTCTATAATTTTCTCGATTTTTCCTTAATTAATCATGCATTTTCTTTAATTATTTAACATTATTTTAGCCTATTTCGCGTGTTTTAAATAATTACGCGTATTTTTACATACATATAAATACATATATGGTATAAATAAATACTCTTAAATATTATTTGAGTTATTTTATGATTTTTAGTGTGCATATAATTTATCTCTAATGATTCGTTAGTTATTGAAATACATTATATATATTTTTGATAAATAACCAGTAATATATTTAAAATTTGGAAATTTTATATTTTCTTATTTTATTACTTATTTTCTTAAATTCGAACTTACGAAATTGCTTTTAGTAACGTTCCTAGCTTAGTTATAGAATTTGGGCCAAATCGGATAGTTTGCTCAATTACCTTAAATTCTACAAACCAAATTTCGAGTAATTGATTGTAAAGCTTACACGTCCCATGTCTCTTCCTAATGACATCCCTCCTTCTGTGATCAGCTCAAGACATTTCGTAGATCGATTGACATGCTCGTTGTACGTGATTGTTTAGCTATAGTAACCCCACCATATAATGATTTAATGAGTGTTGAATCTTATTATGGAACAATCAGAATTCAATTCTGAACGAAGGATGAATGAAGTTGCTTTAAACCTATTGTTATAACAATTTGAGTATGGATGATTCAAAGTGCCAATGGATTTGATTGGATTAAGGTTTCAATTGAGCTAAGTTGGATTGTGATTTATATTAGTTGCCATTAACGTGTTGTGAAATCAACGAGTATGTTCTTGCTTATATATCATTATTATTAAAAAGTTAAATGAAAAGGATTTTCATAAAAAAAGGAAATTTTCATTAAATCCATATTTTTTTTTGTTTTTAACGGTGTTTTAGGAAAATGTAGAATGGTGGTGATATATATACACACACATACATACTAGTAAATCATGTAGCCGCGTTGCAAGTGGAAAAAGAAATACATGTGAAATTATTTACAAAATGATTGACTATAATATAGATGTCTAAAAATTTAAAATTGTCACAATCCCAAATAAATGATAACTATCGTATAGAAAACTAATACATTTTTATTAGATAATTTTATAGATATTTTATTTACTCAAATAAATAACAACTATCAAATTGTATTAACAAATATATGAGTAAATTAATGATTATTAACAATTGCATTAACAATTATTTAAATAAATGCTTAATTCCATTGCATATAAAAGAAGTTCAACTTCACATGTTAATGCAATTTGGCAAAATCACATTCTTAATTCTATTAATTAAAGCTTTCATCACTTTTGCAATTTCGCCACTCACATGATGCTATTTCAAATTATTTACGCAATTCATAAAATCGACTAATGTGAACCCTTCATCTACTCTACCATTATTAATAATAATAAGTAATAGTGAGAGTCAACCTTCTTATTCCTTTATGGCCGTTTACTTCGATGTAAGCAATAAAAGGGGAATGGGGTTTTAATTCCTAAGAAATTGAATAAAGTTGTAATAAATTTTACTTTGTTTAGTTAAATAAAGAAGTAGCAAATGAATAAAGGTGCAACAAAAAAAAAAAATGAACATGACCAAAATACTCTTATTTTATCTTCTTCCCCTTCTTTCTTTTTCTCTTTCGCTCTCCCAAGCAACCCACGAAATAGCCTTATTTGTTTCTTCTTTGTAGTAACTACTCGCAACAGCGATATGACACCTATAATCACAAATCATCCACTACTACCAATACCCTTTATTCATAAAACTTTTCACCAAAGAGAACTGAGGAAAAAAAAAAAAACAATCATAATCTTTATCAATTTAGATGAAGGAAATGAATCAGGAACTAATTGATGGTGGGTTTCGAAGATAAAAAAAACTTTTCTTGGTTCATAACCCGAACTATGTAAATGAACTCGATTCAATTATTTTTTCCTATTCCTAATAATTCCCTCAACTGTGAATTACCTTATAATCAATCAGATGAATAGAAAATTCCATAATATAGCTTTCATGGTGCGAAGCAAGAAATATAATTTGAATATTTTTCTATTTATTTTATTTTTTTATCTATCAGAAAAAAGGAGAAGAGATTGGAATTTCCTATTTTTTTTGTAAAAAAGTAAAAAGAAAAAAAATACAATATCTTCACTAAATTCATATAGGGGGTTTGTCCCCCATTCTTAAAGTAGCAAATTCGAAGAATGCAATACCATTATGAAATGACAGGAAGGGAATGACTTCGTAATGATGTCAGAAGTTCTCCTCCTCCTTTACTCCCGCCATTTAAGGTGGCTTTGACATTGATGGCAAAGGTTGTGCCATTTGTAGGCTAAGTTAGGTGGCTTTCGTAGCAGTTGTGATGATGGTTGCAGTTTTTGAGGTAGTCTAGGTTGGGTTCTTTCAGCATGTAGCAACCTATGACTCAGTTGGACACCAAGTTGACTCATCGATTTTTGAGGTAGTTTGTATGTGGTTGGTAGGCTATGTTAGTGTTGGTGGTAGTTGGTGATGGTTGTAATGTTGTAACCGTGGTTGTGATGTTGTGTCGCTATATCATGGGGGAAGGGGATATTTTGGGAATATGATTTTTGTTATATGGAATTAGGATTCTTGAGTTAAAGTAAGAATCCGTATTATTTGATTTTAAGTAATAGGGATTGTTATGGAATTATGATTTTAGGATACACAGTCAACTAAACGGTGTAATGATGAATAAGAGAGGAATGGAATAGTCATTTCCCCTAAGTGAAGGAGCCATTAATGTAATAATATACATAATATTTATATGAGACACCAAATAGAAGTGGTGCTTCAATAATATAGATATATGTATATATTACTAGATAATATGATAAGCAAAATAATAACAAGTAACATGATAAATATATAATAAAAGAACCACAAAATGAGTCCATCAATCATTCATTTATATATATATATATATA